>CM077438.1:28963402-29563402 GCA_039654765.1 Mylopharyngodon piceus
TGCCTTGGGCCCCAAAATGACTAAATCCGCCCTTGATGTTATCTGTGGATTTATGTTGGTTCTGTTCTGTTTACCCTAAGGGGGGTTATTGCTGCTCTCCCTGCTCTTATCCATGTTAAGCTGCATGCATGCGCAGGGAGTTCTTACCCAGAACAGAACCATACCGCTAATACAAACTCTATGCAGTTATCAATCATATTTAACGATAGTGGTCCTGACAGAAGAACAGGTTTGATAAGCAAAAGAGTTAAGGTTCTACGTCAGAACGGCGTCTCATTATTGGCCGGCTCCTGTGTCAGCATCACACGCATGCATCATGCTGCTCACATGAACAGTCTGCCAATACTGAGCCACCGTTCTGATGTAGAACCTGGAAGCACTGCAGTGTAAATAGCATAGGAGAATGACACAGAAGAGAAGATATTGTTGAAAAAAGTTATTATGTTTGTTTTGTTTTTGCACACAAAAAGTATTCTCGTCACTTCATAAAATTAAGGTTGAACCACTGCATTCACATGGACTATTTTAATGATGTCTTCAGTACCTTTCCGGACCTTGAAGATGAACGAAGGTCTTACGGGTTTGGAACGACATGAAGGTGAGTAATTAATGACAGAATTCTCATTTTTGGGTGCACTTTTGGCCCCGTTTTTTTTTTTTTTTTTTTTCGAAATGATGTCACATCAGTTTGTTCTTCAATTTCGCTTGAAGTTTATCGGGACCTTTACAGGGACTTCCACGAGGAGGGCAAAACAAGGATTTCCTCCATTGCCTGCCAGTCATTTTTACCAGGTTTGTACTATTAATGTAGTAAGGCAGTGATATTAAAAGACCAATATGCATTGATGATCGATATATACAGGCAAGCAGATGGAGCCTGAATATAAATGCAACACACTGTTTCTCATTATGCATTTTTCCATAGAAAACCATTACAAAGAAAATGCTTAACCAGCATGTTGCATTCATATTCTGGGCTCATCTGCTCATCTGTATATAGTATGCATCATCAGTAAGATGTATACTGAATTTGATCTTTTGTACATTAAGGCATTTTAAATGTTTTTCACGTTAAGCGTTTTAGAATGTCCCGCTGTTTTTAGTGATTGAAAAACTGCAGCAGATGCTGTATGTGGATCACAAGTTCCCCAAAACTTGCATTTTGTTCACATATTTTTGTTTTTCTTCTTTTGAAATGGAAAATTGGCAGGCCTCTGCTGCAGTTCTACGGATGTTTTGCCCTCTAGGTCAATGGTTCCCAAACTTTTTAGAGTGCAGTACCCCCTGAGGCATTTACCATCCTTCCGCGTATCCCCTCTCTTCCGCTTAGACTGCACCTTTTCCATTAAGGGACAATATTTGCCCCCTAAATTGACTTTCCAATGCATTTTTTTATCTTTATAAATACCTTTACAACATTAATAATGTTTTAAGTAAAAAAAAATGTTCAATAGAGACATATGCAATGATAAAAACGTGAAAAGTGATTATTTTAAATACTAAAACTGCCAGTAGATGGCGGTAAGTCACTGTCCTAATGCGTGAGTCATCGAGTCATTTGTTCAACGAAGCAAGTGGCTGTATTTATGAATGAATCATTGAATCAATGACTTTCACGAACGATTCATTCAAAGCTCCAGATTCGTTCACGAATTACCGCTGTGTTGTAGTTCTGCTGTGGCTTTCATTGCACAATATAGCAAATACTGACAATACTGTGAAGAACATCACTTAATATTACCCTTTTGTTTGTTTAACTGTTGTATAAAATCAATGTCACATTTGCAATCGTGTGGGTATTTGGATTTGCATTCTTGCTCGTAAAATATTATCAACATTAAAAACAAGAACTCACAAAAGGTATGTTTTGTATCAAGAGTTTGAATCTTAAATTGATCTTTATGCACCTTTTGTGCCAGGCTATTTTTTTTTTTTTTAATGCTAGTAAGTGCTAAATCTACTGTACATTGTCAAGAACGGCAGTAATGTAGCGCGATTTGCTAAGGCAGCAGACTCTGCACGCAACATATACCCATATGAACGCTGCTTATGTGGAAATGGACGCTGTCAGATTTGACCGCAAAAGATGTGGTATTTTGACTGGATGTCATGTAGTTACGGCATTGTGCCTGTTAGAAAATACATGCTTGGTTTGAATGTTATTTTAAGGCGGGGAAGAAATACATGAACAGCAAAATTTGGCATTTTGTTCGCGTAGCCCCTCTGTCACCTCACGTACCCCAGTTTGGGAACCACTGCTCTAGGTCTCTACGCCAGTTCGCATGACTGAAAACTATGAATTATCACACCTTTAGTATGGCGGGGAAAGCTGTAATTTGCTTATTGGTCAATTTGAATGTCTCACATTTGGTTTTTAGTCCCAATGTCAAGGAACAGATTAAATGAAGATTGTAACTTTTTCTCTGGGGCTCTGCTCTTCCTCTCTGCCTGAGCTTTGCTTTTCTGGACAACTGAGTTCAAGCCATAGGCCAGACTCAAGTCCTCTATGGCATCTCTCTTTCCCTTTATAAACTTTTTATGTTTTATTGCTATTCTAACTGCACTATTCCATCATTGTTAAAAGTAGCATTGGGTGGTAATGGACAAGAAAGTTTTACCCCATCATGGTGATAATGCTTCTTTAGTCATTATTCGGCAATTCTGCAGCCTGAACCACTGTAATAAAACCACCCTTTTACACTTTATTTATGAATGTTTATTTTAATGTATTTTGATCAGTGCTGGGACCTTATTTAAGCCCTTTCACATACTGCATACACTAATTGATTACAAATAGTTTCAACATCCAGGTTGTCTGATATGTTGAAACAATGTTAATAATGACATTCAATCTTTAAAATCAGCATTTCATTCCTCTCTTGCTCTGATTTTCTTTCAGATTGTAACTATTGGCTGTAACAGCATAATTTCCTCATCTTTTCGTCCTCTTCTTATTCTGTCTTCGGACAACAGTCTCTATTGGAAGGCAATAGATGTGCATTGGTATGTTCTTATAGTAGCTTGTCACCCAGGGCCTAGAAAGAAACATATTTGACATGAAAGCTATTTGATGTTTTATATTTTTTGGAGAGAATAGGTCAGGCACAAGTTCATACTTTGCTGTTCGCTGGTTAAGGCTGAGAAATGATAGACTTCTCCAGCGGATCCGATTCTCTTCTCGTCTTACTTGGTCCAGCTCCTGTTGTCTCTTTTCCTCTCTCTGAATGCTTTCCTTCAGGTCCTGTTCTATACGGGCCAACTACACAACACAAACTAATTAACAATATCTTAGTCTCTTTATGAGATCAGGAGTTCAGTAAAAATATTTATGCAAATTAAATCACAGATTATAACAAATGACACAGAAAAAATAAAAATGTTCTTGGTGCTACACAACTGTCATTTGACAGGTAAAATTACATTCAGGTAAAATTATACTTTCTTTTCTTTGTCAAGTCAAGTCACTTTTATTTATATAGCGCTTTTTACAATACAGATTGTTTCAAAGCAACTTTACAGTGATAACAGGAAAATTATGCAACAAAGTTTGTTTTGGCTGTACAGCAGCTCTAGGAGAAAATAGTGTCATTGTTTAGCTTGAGTCAGTTCGGTGCTGATTTAGTTCCATTGTAAAAATCATCAGTTATTAATTTAGTGCATTTAATCTATCTATCTATCTATCTATCTATCTATCTATCTATCTATCTATCTATCTATCTATCTATCTATCTATCTATCTATCTATCTATCTATCTATCTATCTATCTATCTATCTATCTATCTATCTATCTATCTATCTATCTATCTATCTATCTATCTATCCGGTAATTCATCTATATTCATCTATATAATATTGTTGAATAGTGGGTGTCCCCATTTAATGTTGGCCCACGTATTACCTCTTCCAGCAAACATCTTTGGTCTTCTACTTTTCTTTGCTGCTCATACAGTATAATTGCAGCTGGTTCTTCTCTTTTCTGTATGAAATGAGACCTCACCAGTGGAAATAAACATGACCTATAAGAAAATGCACCAGAAATATCAATGACTTTTTGTGTAAAACTGCTCTAAAAACTAGAAGCTCTTCAGCTGGGACTGTCTACCTGCCAGGCTTCAAACTCTCTTTCAAACAAGCCTTTGTCAAATTCAAACTATGTCTTGACAAACTCTTGTAGTTAAAAATTATATATCTGTCACATATGGGTGGTTGCAATGAGCACGCAACAATGGAGATTCAAAGAAACAGTTTTTAATAATAAATCCAAAAAGGGAACACGGAGAATACTAGGAATATAAAACAACCACATAATACAAAGATGACATGGAACAATGAACGGAGGAAACTAAAGGTATAAATACAGAGAGATAGCAAGATAACTGAACGAACAACAGGTGAACGTAATCTGAAACCATTGAAACTAACTAACAACAACCCAGGAAAACAGCACAGGGAACAGAATGAAAATGAAACAGAAAGAGAACATTACAATATCTTGGTCTTAAAGCAGAAATACAGGAAATTAAAGGAATATTCAAGTTCAATTCAAGTTAAGTTCAGTTGAGAGTACAATAATCTTGCCTTTCTTAAAGTAAAAAATTTGAGTTACAATGACACACCTGTCATGGAATTGAATGGGGCCAATCCGTACGTGAAAATAAATAAGCCATTCAAATACTCACTGTTTCAATAATATACAATACACAAGACAAACAATACATATGTTAAAATTATTTTAGTGTTAAAAAAAACACATACTGACCTATTCTGTGTTAAGTTGTATAGAATTGTGCAATTTTGTTGCCATGACAGCATAACAGCTAAAAACACGACACAAAAAAACAATAACATCTTTACAGTTGTTTTAATTGAAAGTTTTAACTGAAGAAATAATGCAAATGTTTTTAAAATAAGCTTCACATTTTTATAATCCTCAAAAAATGGCCCCATTCACATCCAGTGCAAGTGTTTCATTGTAATCAAAAACATTAAAGCCAAAACAGCTTGTCAGCAGTTCTGAAAAACCTAACCAAGGTTTTTGAATTTTTTTATCTGAAAATAAATGTTTATTGATCCCTGGTGCTGTATATAAAACCCTGACGAAGAGAATGAGGAGAAAATAACAGCTTTGCATACCTCTGTTCTGTTTGCTCCATTTGCTCATCTTTCAAGAAATCTGTTTCCATGTTCTTATCTAAAGTGCTCTGGCAAACAAAGAAACTGAAATGAACTTTGATTTAAATGCATATTGTCTCAAATATGAGAATTGTTGCTCTACTTCAACAGTATGAAAAAAGGAAAGCATGAGGGGATTTAGTCTGTAAACACACTGAAGCCTGTCATGAGAGAACCTGACACCAGCGTAACTCCACCTGACTGCAGGTTATTTACCACGTCCTTCCTCTCAGGTGCACATAAAGAACACATTATCTGTCGGCATTGGAGGACTCATGTACATTTATGATTGTAATGTTTGATCATCTCTGATTGACAGGTGTCATTTCAGTGTTCGTGTCATTAAATAACATCAGTAAAATCATAGTGGAATTATTTAATCTTTTTTAGAGACCTGCATATTCATATTTATCCGGTCTTGTGTAGAATGCATATGCAAGCAGATATAAAGCACTCAGTTGAATGAAATGTCGCCATCATTTGTGCACATTAATCTAATAAGGAGTATTTGTAAAAGACACTTACCTGATTTTGAATGTCCATTCTGTGTGCTGCACCTCTCTGACCTGCTTGTCTTCCCTCTTACTCGCTGTGCACCTTTATCTTCCACTCAGCATTGTTCTTCAATAATGCAGCACTTCTATGGTTTCTTCTTCCATGACTTCAAGTTTCCTTTGGTGTGATCATACTCCTCCCATCAGTCCTCACTTCTAATTAGATTCTTTAAGTGTTGCTGTCTTCATGCTTGAATAAGTCATAAGAACTAGCAAATTAATGTGCACATTGTGCAGAGCCTGAGTGTTATTTAACATACTGTTTTTTTGTTACGTTACATTTATTCATTTAAATGTAAATTTAAATTGGCACGTATTTTAGAACAACATACAGTGAGCTCCAGTATGTTTGGGACAAATGTTAGCAAACAATTTTCAAATAACTGCATTCATTTTACTTCATAATTTTACTTCAGTTTCTTTCTCACTCCAGAGATTTAGATTTGTGATCAAACTATTTAAATGATGAAAGTGCACATTCTCAGGTTTGACTACAGAGTGTTTTCATACATTTTGGTTTCAACAAGTAGACATTAAAGGTTTAAAACATGTTTTATACGTGCCATTGTGAAACCATCGCACACAGAAAGCCGCCTAGGGAACAGTATCTCTTTTGCGGCTTAATGCGCTTTTAATAACACTGTTTAATATCAAGCACGTCCTGCAGTTTAGCAACAGTAGACAGTTTCGAACCTTTGGCTCCTCTTTGACTTTCCAAGCCCAGGACTTGGCCTATTCGACCCATCGGCTCCACCATGGCATATAATCCCTTCTGCTTCACTGAGGTCCCTCATCTCTCTGACTCCACCTTGGTATGTCATTCCTTCGGCTCCACCGGGATCCTCCATCCCACCAGCTTAGACGTTATCCTCAATCCCACTGGCTCCACCTCAGACTTCCAAGCCCCCATCTCGACCTCAGTCATCCTATCATCCGACTCCATCTTTGCCCTTTGATCCAACGGTGTCACCGTGGTTCTCCAGCCCTGTTCTCCCAGACTCACCTGTGTCTAGTTGCGTTTGTGTTTGTTGATGCCATTTGAATGATCTTGTTTATTTAATAAAACTGCATTAAGATCCATGTCTCAGTTCTCTCCTGGATGTAACAAAACCTGATAGTGTTAACAAAAGCATGTCATTTAGCTTGCTTGTACAAGTCTTTGAGCGCTTTTATCATGATTAACGGGGCTTGTATACCCGACCACTCCAAATCTCAATTTCAATGCTGTGATGAAGTAAATTGTCACTGTGAATAACGGGACTGGTTACACACATTCATATTAAGTTTACATGTTTCCCTTACTGCAGAGGTGGGCAAAATTTTTAGACCAGACGGCCACATCAAGTTTTGCAAACCAAGTGAAGGGCCGCATACTAAATCCTTGATAAAAGAACTTTTATTTACACTGGAGGTATGCATGGTAAATATATTATCTGATAGAAACATCTGTCACATTAAACAACAATTCTTATTTAATATCTATTATTGAGTCAAATTTACAACAGATATAATCTTATGTGCACTTCAGTTACTATGTACATATCAATCAACATAAAACTATGTCTGATTAAAACTGAGGGAGAACCTTAGTCTTTGTCTTTCCAAGCCATGGTTTTGAAAATTTTAATGTGAACGATGAGCTTGGTCCCCTCTCCTTGCAAGGGTGTCAAAGTCTGGAGTGATTTTTGATGTAGAGATCCTCAGGATAGCTGACAAGTGGCTAGTTCCAGTTGTGTGTCTGGTGGTGCTTTCTCACTGTAAAAAGATAGGGGGTATGAGACAAGTTCAAGTTCAGTCTCAATTTTTGCAAAGTCTGCGAAGCGACGGGAAAATTCTGCATGCAGGTTGATCAAAGTGCTGCTATACCTCTCAGTGCGAGACTGTGTTACTGGTGTGCTTAGTCCGGCCAGTGTAGGAAAATGAGCAAAATCTCGGGTGGATATCTTCTGGAGAACAATACAAGTTTGACTTTGAATGCTTTCACGTTGCTGTACAGTTCGTGCACAAAAACGTCCTTTCCCCGAAGTCTCAAATTGAGATTGTTCAGATGCCTTAGTGTGTCCACACCGAATGCGAGGTCAGCCAGCCAGTCTGTGTCTTGTAATTTGGGGAAGTCGAAGAGATTTGGATGCAAGTGCTAGAGGGTGCCCCGTTTCTGAGAAAGTAGGTCCTCAGAGGAATGTGCCAGGGAGGGGCTGTCGTGAGGAGCATCAGATCTGGGAACCAGGTCCGATTGGGCCAGTAAGTCACAACTAGCAGGACCTGCTCCTCGTCCTCCCTTACTTTTCACAGTGTCTGTTCAGGTAGGCTCACTGGGGGAAACGCACATTTGCACAGGCCCCAGGGCCAGCTGTGTGCCAGTGCATCCATGCCGAGGGTCACCTCAGTCAGGGAGTAAAACAACTGGCAATGGGACGTATCTGGAGAGGCAAACAGATCTACCTGTGCAGCTCCAAAGTGTCTTCATATTAGCTGGACCACCTGGGGATGGAGTCTCCACTCTCCCAGAAGTGCAGGCTGTCGTGAGAGCTCGTCGGCTGCACGATTGAGCAGGCCCAGAATGTGAATGGCACGAAGCAACCTCAGATGCTTCTGACTCCAAAGGAGGAGATGGCAGGTGAGTTGCAACATACAGCAGGAGCACAGATGGTTGATGGTTCAACCTTGATGGTTGATGTTGATGTGCAGGGTCCAACCACGGGCTGAAGGTTTGGGAACAGGCCGGAGTGATTGTCACTCGGTGCATGCCGCATTGCCACGCCCATCTCGGGACTCGGCCGTGAAGCCAGTGCTGAAGCGGCCTCATATGAAGCAATCCGAGCGGCATTACAGCGGCTGTGGATGCCCTTGAGAGAACTCAAGCAGTTCAGCACCGACCGAACACATTCCTCTGTGAGGTGTGCTGTTAGGTTGACAGAGTCCAACTCTATACAGAGAAAAGAGATCCTCTGCACGGGGGAGAGTTTGCACTTTTTGTGCTGAGGAAGAATCGTGAAAACACACATCCTTCAGGTTGATCGCAGCAAACCAACCTTGGGGACGGATGTATTCATTTCAACATTTTGAACGGGAGCTTGTGAAGGGCATGATTCAAAACTTGCAGGTCCAAGATTGGCAGTAACCCACCACCTTTCTTATGTACAATGAAGTAGGGGCTGTAGAACCCTGACTTTATATCGGCTGAAGGGACCGGCTCTTTCGTGTCCTTCACCAGTAGGATTTCTGCCCGTAAGTGGGGGTCTGAGGTTGCAGTGCAACACTTACCTGGCTCCATGGTTGGGCAGGGGGTGCAGGAGATAGCAGTGTTCTTGAACTGGGCCCTGCTGCCTGTTGGCGATAGAAGAGGGGGATGAGGATGGCCAGGCATAGCGTGACGTGGCGTCATCCCCACCCTCTTGGGACCCAGAGATAGGGGAAACTGCTCTTTTTTTATTTTGGAACAAAAAGAAAAGAAAACAAAAGATTCTCCACCTCCACCTTCTCCACCTGGAGTGGTGCGGTCACCATCTCCCGAAGAGCTGTCCCCTCCATCTCTGGGTCGCCCGTCTCAGGGCCTCTTGCTCTTGGGCCTGGACAGGCGGCCCCACCTTCCTACGGCCAGCTCCCTGTTGTTGTCTAGGTGGAGGCTGCTGCTGAGCCTGTGCGGGGGTGGAGGAAGCTGCAGGGGTAGCGCACTTGGTGACGAGCAGGCGAAGCAGCTACAGCCAGAGGCAGGGTGGAAGCAACATCGGGCCTCTGGTGAAGGGTGTAACTGCTGGTTAAAGCTCTCAACTGCGTCACTGAAAAGGCTGGCCTGGGAGATAGGGGAGTCGAGAAAACAATATTTGTCGGTCTCCTGCATGTACGCCAGGTTCATTACTCGAAGCTTTTCAACACGGTGCACACTAACGACATCTTGTCAATAAATCGCTAAACAAGTATATCAGAAGCTGTCATTTAGTCTTTATTTACAAACTTGGACACCACACGCGCTATTGACTGACCACGAACAGGTAATAGAACTTACTTTTCGTTAAAGTCCACTTTCTAATAAAAATTTCCTGATAATTTACTCACCCCAATGTCATCCAAGATGTCCATGTCCTTATAGTGGACTTCAATTGGCCCCAAATGGTTGAAGGTCAAAATTACAGTTTCAGTGCAGCTTCAAAGGGCTTTATCTAGCGAAACGATCGGTCGTATTCTTCAAAAAGTTTAAGCTTACGCGGCGCCAGTTCTGTTTTTTCCGTAAGTTTAATAGGGAAGGTGTGGGACATTCAGCATAAGCTTTTTGAAGAATATGGAATCGCGGTCTGGTGGAAGCACTTGTAATGCGATCATTTGTGTCTATAAAGAATATACATTTTCAATTTTTTAAAGAAAATGACCGATCGTTTCGCTAGATAAGACCCTTATTCCTCGTCTGGGATTATGTAAAGCCCTTTGAAGCTGCACTGAAACTGTAATTTTGACCTTCAACCGTTTAGGGCCAATTGAAATCCACTATAAGGACATGGACATCTTGGATGACATGGGGGTGAGTAAATTATCAGGACATTTTTATTAGAAAGTGGACTAATCCTTTAATGTCTCGTGGTGTTATAATGCCTTACACTACTGTATGCACTGCGGAGATCAAGTTTTGTAGTATTTGAAGTATTTTGCTGTTCTTAATTGTTCTAATGCTGCCAGAACCAGAGGTTGAGCATATCGGACCTTTACAGTTATATCATTGAGACCACGATAATCAGTGCAAGGGTGGAGCCTGACGTCCTTCTTGCCCACAAAGAAGAATCCAGCCTTTGCCAGTTCTTTATCATTGTATGCCTTCATAGCTTTGGCTTCAGGTTCAGATCCTTCCAAAAATCCTTCCTCGTGGCGGTGTTGTGCCAGACAGAAGTTCAATGGCACAGTCACTTGGACGGTGAGGGGGACGTTGTGAGGCTTTGGTTTTGCTAGAAGCTTCCATAAGGTCGGAGTATTCAGTGGGTAGATTAGACACAGGCATTAAATTGACTTTGATGACTGTGGTTCCAATGAAAATGGGAGAAACAGGTATTAAGCAGTCAGACAAACATGTTGAATCCTATCGCATCTGCTTCTCTCGCCATGAAACCTGAGGGTTGTGTTTTTGAAGCCAGGACAATTGACGATTAGATTGTGTGGAGAATGGATAAGGGAGAGATGTGTTTTCTCCATGTGTAGAATTCTGACTTGGAGGTTGATGTCTGTAGTGGTGTATTCGACGTGGCTGGTCCCCATGGGGCATCCATCTAGCACTGCCAAGGGAGATTCACATGGAATTAGTGGTATCTCATATTATCTGTCTAATTCCTCATCAATGAAACTGCCTGCTGCTCCTAAGTCAAGCAGGGCCTTAGTAATGATGGTGTTTGTCAAAAATGTTATCTTTACTGGTACAGGTACTTACAGGTCCTCCGGTGGTGAACGGGAGGATTCTCAAAGATAGCATTCATAACAAATGCATCTACAACCACAACCATTTGATGTATGATACTTTGTGCCATTTTATGTTTAGGAAGTACCTCTGATTGGTTGGTGTCACGGTACTAGAACCAATCAGCGATTGTTAGAGTTTCCTGCCTCAACTATATATTTGTTTTATACACCTGGGGGAAAGATGGAACCAGCATTCAAATAGGCTTGAAGTAGCTGATGCCTTCAGCAAGTGTAAAAAATTTATAGTTTATCAATTGCATTGGTAGAGTAAAGCAGGATTTTAACAAGATTAATATTGTTACCTGCAATGATCTGATTTCTCAAGTTGTGAGGGATTGCTGCTGCTGGAGGAATAAACGGAGACCCGTTTGGTGGAGCTGGTGGAGCTTGCAGCGCCGTGGCAAGACTGTGGCGTGGAGTTAAATCAATGAACGATGATATGTTATCTGTAGGATGATCTGTCGGAGGTACGCAGGATGTCGAAGGAGAAGGGCTGTTCTTTTCCAGAGTTGAGACTCTGTTCTCCAGTTTGCCGATGGAATCCCTGATTTGAAGGAGAACTGAAAGTACGGGATCAGTGCCATCCGAAGGGTTGCTGTGGGACTTTTTTTGCTGGAGGAGCAGCAGTGGGTAGAATTGTGTGCTTGCACTTGGCTTTGGCCCGGTGCAGGGCTTGATGGAGGGGGAAGAAGCTGGCTTGGAGCGACTTCGGGAACAGAGAGGAAGATTCTTGATGAGATAAGCCAGTTTTAGGCATGATGTTCCGATTAAAGAGGTATTCCAGAATCCTATGCACTGGCCAGTTGTTGATGGAAACCTAGTCTTCAGCCTCAGATGTCATGCCCACGGACCACTGGCTGAACGTCTGATGCATATAGCACACTTATCTGGAAACACTTAAGGAGTTTTGAAGTCTGTTGGGAGCTGTCTGGATCAGTGGTTCCCAACCATGTTCCTGGAGCCCCGCCAACACTGCACATTTTGCATGTCTCCTTTGTCTGACACACCCATTTCAGGTCTTGGGGTCTCTACTAATGAGCTGATGATCTGAATCAGGTGTGTTTGATCAAGGAGACATGGAAAACATGCAGTGTTGGGTGGGCTCCAGGAATGTGGTTGGGAACCCCTGGTCTGGATTGTTTATTCCGAGAAGGTAGGTTGAAGGCAGCAAAAGGAAAACTATGATAGAAGTTCTCATATCGTGCGGCATGCTGATCACAGTTCTCATATCGTGCGGCGTGCATCCTTAAGTGGGGGGCTGTATCACATCCACCGGTTGGAGTGCCCGTAATCTCCACCAGAGGGCACTCCTCCCTAGTCCTTTACCATTGCATCACAAACTACGTTTCCCATAAACCTTTGCCTGGACTCAGTATTGTGTGATTTCATCCACCTATGCATCATTACCTTGTTAACCCGGCCTATAAAAGCTGTGTCTTTCAGTCAGTCTTTGCCAGTTGTTGTCTTTGTGAGGATGTAGCATATGTTTTGCCCTGTGTTCCTAGTGTTATGTATTTCTTGTTCATGTTTGGATTATCTCGTTTTATTAAATGTCTGCTTGCATTTGGATCCAGCCTCTCCTCTTCCCTGCACTGACTGTTACAATCTCTTTACCCAATTAACTTTCTGTGTATTATGTTACTTAAAGTAGCCTATATATTTTGTAAATACTGTAAATGCCCGATCATGCCAATAAAGTTTTGACTTTATGACTGTATTTTTGTAGACTACACCAGTAGCCTATGTGATGATAAATGAGCGTCTGTTTTCATTTGTAGCCCCTCGTGCCCATGACAGCATTCATATGAAGTTCGAATAATTTATCTATATGTTAAAAGAAAATTTAAGCTACAAAAAAAACCTCACCCCAAAGTCTTTTAAATCCATTCACTGATATCTTAATTTAACGTTAACATTATGTATTATCTAATAGCCTACTTATAGTACCATATAGCCTAAGTTTTGTAAATACTGTAAATACCCGACAGTCATGCCAATAAAGCTTTGATTATATGACTTTATTTCTGTAGGCGCATGAGAGTTTTACGGGAAGTTCACTTTACGGGCATTTAACATACAGTATTAGGCTATATTTCATTTTATTTAGGTTTAATAGGCATATTATTATTATTATTATTATTATTATTAATAAATAAATAAAGACAAGATCAGTGAATGGATTTAAAAGGCTGTGAGATGGGATGGATAAAAATGTTTTCTTGTAGGCCTATATTATTTTTTGTTCTTACATATTCTATTATCATTTATTGATAATAAACTTCATTTGAATGCTGTATAGGAAACACCACGCATGCATATATAATATATTAATATAATAATTTCTTAATTCCACCCTTATTTTGTCATTCTTAATTAAAAATGAATATTATTATAGGCCTATCCATTTCTGATAATTCCAGGTTGCTATGGTCACACAGGTTGTTTACACATTTAATGAGGCAATGAGAAAAATATGTCGTTCCCTCAACATTGGATCTGGAGGCCACGACTTTACAGAGCGTTGCCACAACATAAGAAAATTATATTGCGGTCATTCCCACGAATTAATATCTCATGGCCATGATATATTATCATGTTCCCACGAGTTAATATGTCATGGCCACAACAAAACTAAGTGAACCGAACATGTCCCTTCCTGGTCACTGTATAAAACAGCTCTAAAAGAGCAGTAAACCCTTTTTTCACATTAAAAATATGAAGCATTACATTTTACATTTTTTCAAATGTTAGGCATTTTGCCATGTCCAGGTTATAGACCTATATAAACCTCTTCCAAGATCAGATCTCCAAAGTTTATCAGTATAGCAGAAATTGACTCACTGGCGTGTAATTGTGAAAGGAAATGTGGATAGTAGTAATTTACTTCCAGAAGATAACATGTGTACCTTTGATGGAGGGACCGATTGTTTTTCATACCTGTTAATCAAAGAGTCTGGATTCTGATTGGTTGCATTCATTGTTTATTATTGTATTGGCCAAATTATAATTTTATAGATATTGTCAACTAGCACAGTCCGATGTAATATAGTATGTTCATGTTATCAGCCATTCACATACTGTGGGGTTTTTTTTAACATACAATGCAAGTACTATAGTCCAAAAACAGTATTCATTTATTTAACAGAAATATACTGTCTTCCTTGTCTAGAATTTTTGGATGAAATATGACTCTGGCTCTTTCATGACATTCTTTAATGTCATATTACTGTGGTTGTTTTGGGCATATCTTTATCGATATTACGTTACTGTGCATAGAAAAAAAAAAACCCTGTAATACTGGAAAAATCTAAATCTGAAAATGACAACACAAGGCACATGACAAATGTGAACATCCACAGTGCTTGTTTAGATTGGATGGCCCATCCTTAAGAGATTATTTCAATCAGAGATTTAGCTCTTTCAATCCAAGGTTGTGTCGTCTCTCCCCTGGGCAGTTGCTGGCCAAGGGTGGGACTCTGGTGGTAGTTTGGATGGGTGGAGGAGAGAGAACATATATTGATCCAAAAGGTCTGGAGGTCTGATGAACAGCCTGGAGTACACCATAAGAAAAAAGAAAATCACAAACTGGTCTTTCACTGATTCTGATGCTTTTTGCTCTGACTTATTGAAATCCTCTTTGAAACTCATGGTAAAGGTAGTTACACTACGAGCTATTAGCAAACAGAAACTAACAACACTGGACAAATATTTTTTGGACAACTTTAGTTAACTTTGAGCTCATCTGTGAGTGTACTTCGAAAACTTGGCAAAACAAACTTTTAGCAGATATACACTACCGTTCAAACGTTTGGGGTCAGTAAGATTACTTATTAAGCTTCTTTACATGTTCAACATTCTTTAGTGTGTAATGTTGCTGTTTGAGCATGAAAAAGCTCTGCAAAGTTACAAGGGGAGTTATCACTCCAAAGGGAGTTATTCTCTATATTAGTGCGCACTGTTTCTGAACTCCCTGAAATGCCTCCATTGTATCTTGACTTTTCTTTCAGGAATGAACACATTCACAGTAGAGTGCTGCAGGGGTGACGTATTTTGGTAGGCCAAAACCTCGAAATGGGCTAGCATTTAAGCACTTCTTGTTTGTCCTGAAGTCAATGGGTTTTTTTTTTTTTTTTTTTTTTTATTATGGGGGGAGAGAACAAGGGTAATGCTAACTTCTGGATTAGCCTACAAAAATACATCATCACAGCAGCACTCTATATTGCTCACTAAAATGATTCCTGCCCAAGGTATACGCAAAATAAAGAGGCGGGTACTGGTTGAATAAGTTAGTAGCGTGTTGAAACATACGGTTATGGTAAGGGCCCAGACATTTCCCAAACACGTTCAAAACGCTTAACCAATCACAACACAGTGGTACAGTCGACCAATCAGAGCATATTGTGCTTTTCAGAAGGCTTCATAGAGTCAGGAACTAAGGCTGGTCACACACTTGAAGATTTTAAGCCCGATTTGCAACCCCCAACAATCTGGAGAGTGTGGCCTGATTCTTCGTGCAACTGACTTTTTGTCCAAAAAAAAAAAAAAAAAAATCCTCAATTGTGTGGTCATAATGATTATTTCACTGCTCCCGATCGCGTCGGAGCCAGTACGATCCCAAATCATAAATATCAAACATGTTTGATTTTCACAACTCTTGATCGGGCTGCCTCTGACGTTATACCCATGATAGCCAATGAGAACGAGCAAGCTTCACCAACTGGATGATGTGTGCTTCTATAGCTGAAACTTTGCAGCCATAAACATGCCATGAAAGTTGAGTATTGAGAAAGATCATCACCCATATTCTTTTTTCCTCCTTTGTTTTTCTTCTCAACTCAGGTTTGATCTCACGAGTCTCCGTGAGATCTCGTCTCACTGTGCAAATGTTACTACAATCGACAGGTGTGTGGTCTTCTAGTGTGTGCATTCGGAGGATTATAATGCTAAATAAACGGTTGCAACTCCGGTAACACTTTAGTATAGGGAACACAAACTATTAACTACTTTTCCCTCAGTAAACTCTTAATTTACTGCTTATTAACAGTTAGTAAGGCAGTTGTCAAGATTAGGTATTGGGTAGGATTAAGAATGTAGAATAAGGTCATGCAGAATAAGGCATTAATATGTGCTTAAGTGCTAATAAATAGCCAATATTCTAGTAATATGCATGCGAATAAGCAACTAGTTAAAAGACCCTAAAATAAAGTGTTAACGAAACTCCCCTAATGTCTGTGGTCTCCCAACGTTTTAAAATCGGTTAAGATTTTAAAATCGTCTAGTACGTCCCAGGCATAAACAGAGTGTTACTGACAGACTGGGAAGAGAGGTGCTGCAACTGTCAAATATGAGAAAAATAAGGTGTTTTTTGAACATTCAAGTGTGAAAACCTGTCCTAGTAGAGCCCAAAAACAAAAAGCAAGACTTTGTAAAAGGGCAGAATAGGTCATCTTTAAGGAAAATAATACTTTTATTCAGCAAGGATGCATTATTCTCAATTTTGATAAATTTAAAGATATTTATAATGTTACAAAAAAATATATATATATATATATTCTACTTCAAATAAAAGCTGTTCTTTTAAACTTTCTATTCATTAAAGAATCCTGAGGAAGAAAAAAAAAAAAAAAAAGTAACAGGGTTTCCACAAAAATATGAAGCAGCACAACCGTTTTCAACATTGATAATAATCAGAAATGTTTCTTGAACTCCAAATCAGCATATTAGAATAATTTCTGAAGGATCATGTGACACTGAAGACTGGAATAATGATGCTGAAAATTCAGCTTTGATCACAGGAATAAATTACATTTTACAATATGTTCAAATAGAAAACAGTTATTTTAAACTGCAATACTGTTTTTACTGTTTTTTTGATCAAAGAAATGCAGCCTTGGTGAGCATAAGAGACCTCTTTCAAAAATAATTCCAACTTTTTACCAATCCCAAATTTTTAAATTGTGTATGCAATTTACAGCTGCATTTCTCTTAGATATGTCCGACCCAACTTCCTGTTTCACGCTACACTAAAGCAAGAAAAAAAAAAAAAAAATTAATAATATATATATATATATATATCTCAGAACTACTGTTACACTACTGAATAATGTAGCTGAATTAGTAACATTGGTACTTTTAGTCACTCTTCAGCAATGCAAACCACCCACCATTGGTTGAAAGATTTCACATTTGACCTCTACAGGAACTTTGATCTCCAGTCCGTCATCAGCAGTGGTGTGTGAACCAGTGCAAAACCCCTTGTGCTTTAGCCAATAGAAAAAAAGGTTACTACACTTACAATTTTAAATGCAATGGCAATATAAAGCAAGTTTAAAGAGTGTTCTTAATATTTAGTTTAAAAATTGGTTTAATTTTGTATTCCTGGCTTGTCGTTTTTTGAACTGAAATAAGTGCTTACAGCTGACTCTGAATCCTTCAGCATGCATTGTGTGAAGTCAGTATCGGTAATGTTTTTCTTGCAGTTGGTCTCTTGAATGGTGAACTCCACAAAGTAAGACGGACCCACGACCCACTGCAAAACACACAATACACATCTTCTGCCATCTGTGCAGGACAGAACAAATCAATCAACTGATTTATTGGTTTTGACTTACCTGCATGCTGGCTGCTGTTATATTCAGAAGAGCAAAGAAATGGGGGAAAGCATTCTCTTTGTTAAATTTCTGCAGGGCCAGTTTTGTGGTCTCAGATATAATTGGATCATCTAACCGTTCTGCAGTTGGACAGTCAGGGCAAGTGTTTATTATAGCTCGAGTTGCCACTGTAAACAGTGAGGAGAAGTCAGCATTGTTCTAAAAGGTATTGTATCTATGGACAAAAGCATTACACAAAGCCAGCCAGTCATTACTATGTTACTATTATAACAAATCTGCAATCCAAGTTAGTTTTTCTGTTTACTAGTTAGATAACATATAAAATGTGCTCTCCACCATGTTAAGCTCTCTGAGCTTCTAGACATATAATCAAAGGCTTTTTTTTGTGCTCAGCATATTAAAATGATTGCTGAAGTCTTCCAGAGTCATGTTTAGTACAGTACAGTCAGTAGCAACAGTGAAATATACAATTTAGTGGTCATTATCTAAAACTATTTGCATAACTTAATGCTGAGATTGACCAAAATGTGTACCATTATAAATGCTCCAGGTTCATTGCAATTACTTTGAGAGGCAATTTGTCGATTACCACAGAAATAATTTCAGCTCATCCCTCAAATTTATGAATATAACAACTCCTTTACCATGGCCTCATGGGAAAGTAGTCTCACACCAAAGATATTTTTGTTCATTTTCAAATGGCACAATAATTAATATAAATCCTTTGACAAATATATGAGCAGCACTTTTCTGCATCTCGCCAACTCTCTGCAAGCTATTTCTAAGATGTGACGTAATTATTTTTTTGTGGTAATGGACAGAACATTTAAGTAAGCGTGGTTCAATGCAGTCACAGCGCACCTTGTTGGATGGTGCAGTTGTAATTCTGAACTTTGATGGTGCTCTGAAGGGAAACAGATGCATCACATGTTCCGAACACCTAATATAGTTTAGATAACAGTAAACTCTTTGGTCAAACAGGATATAAATATATACCCAAGTATAATATAGCACATACTAAAGTAATTGAGTAATTGTAATCTAGAGTAAAATACGTACCGGTAGATTACCAATCCCCTTAATAGCACAGGATTTCCATTTTCTCCTGCTGATCACATGACATTGTGTTTCCAGAACATCTATAGTCAGGTGTAAATGGCTCACGCCTTCTGCCTTTGTTAGAAGCAAACAAGATGACAATCATGGAATAACATTTCAAAAATCCAAGCTTTTTAAGTTATTCCTCGCCAGTTTTTTTAAAAAAAATTGTTGCCAACCAGTGGCAGCATTTTTTTTTAATCAATTAAAAAAAATAAAAAAAAAATCATGGCCCCCAGAATATTTTGTTGTATGAATATCTGAACATACAATATATCAAATGAAAAAAAAAAAAAAAAAAAAAAAATCATTCATTATTCATGCTTCATGCATTCTTTTTTTTGTTCACAACACTTGAATGTGGGTAATTTCATTAAAAAAGGGCAACATTGAGCAAAAGCTAAGAAAATTGCATTTTTGTCAAACGATTTTGTTTTTGAATTCAGACAATGTTCAAAAACATAGATGGAGAAGACTGAGTTTATCAACACCCCAAAGCTTCACAGTCGTTTCCTATTTATGGGTTTGACATTTCATTTGGTTATGTTAGGCAGTTTTGATTTATATGCCGTTTAATTTTGATGATCGCATTATTTTACATTTGCATAAGCAATGTCTCTATCACTTTTTTCTGCTTCTTCACCTGTGTTTTGATCCAGAGAGTCTGCACTCTTTCAGATATGCGTAATAGCTCCCCCCTACTGTATAACAGTGAAAAAAGGATACAATTAAAAAAGAAAAATATACAGTTCATATTTTAAATATATCTGATCATTTTATTTATTTGGACATAGCAAGATTAATTCATATTGTGTTTTTTTAGGTTTCAGTTCCAAAAATCAATATATTTGGTTAAAAAAAAAAAAAAAAAAAAAAAAGTACTTTTTCGGATTTAATTTACTTATTTATTTGGACATGGCAATGTTAATTCAGTTCAATATTTCTGATTGCAAATGTCATTTGTGAAAAATACTTTTTATCTTGAAAAATAAATGAAAGATTAAATTAAGATATGCAGATATGCACACTCATGTATTTAAAATGTGTGTATCTTTTATTCATTCCATATCTTTTTAAATTCTGTTTTGGGTAAGAAAAAAAAAAAAAAGAAAAAAGAAACGACACAATACTGGGACTTCTCACCATCTGCTGAAAATGGACTTGGACTCAGGCTCTGACAGGTATCGGTTTATTTAGATTACTATGTTTTGGGATTTATTGCTTAGTATTGTGTTGGAATCTTCTGTAATTGCTATTCACTGACTATTTTTTAAATATTTCACCTTGTTATAAAGTTATTATGCTGCTGCAGCATGCAAGTCCCTCCACAGAAGGTATCAATAAACTTTACTGCAGTCCACAATCATTCTTTTTGCTTAACAAAAATATATTTTAATATATGAACCTGAGAAGAGGAGTTGAAAAAGAGATGAACAAACTAACTGAAAAATTAAAAATGACGTTATAAAATCAATATTAAAGCACTATTCAGTGAATAATTCCTCAACAATCAATTACTTGATAATCAGTTAGACAAGTTTAATAGTTTACATATTGACATAGGTGTAAGGTGTAAATGTCATTGTTATTCATTCATTCTACTTTAGACATTCTGCTAACTTAAAGTAACTTTGCAATTACATGTCAATTAGCAGTCATTAGAGTATTAGTAGACTCTCTGCTTAATATCTGCCAAGACCTTATTTTGATGCTCCACCAACAGTCATTCTACTGATTATAAATAACTTTGCAACTACGTCAACTTATTCTTCTAACCCAAACCCTAACCTAACAGTCTACTACAGTCTAATACTCTAATGAGAGTTAGTTGACATGTAGTCGCAAAGTTACTTATAGATAACAGATTGTCTAAAGTGGACCATTGAAATAAATTGTAACCTTAATTTTTACTTGATGGCAACTTTACTTGACATCCACTTTTTCCCCACAAGATTTCATCCAAGATTCTTGTTCAGCACCATTTGCCTTTTTCATACAATAACCAATTCAAATGCATCCATATAAATGAAAATGAAGCTAGTATTAACACACTCACCTTTAGGTCTTGTTTGACATCATAAAGTCGGTTCAGTGTAAGGATATACCCTTCCTGTCTGTCTGCATTTATCTGCTCTAAGGTCTCCTCTGCTGCCTTCACCACAGCCGTGTCTTGGCATGCAGCTGGCATGGAGGAGGCGCTGCCATGCTGCCAGAACACAAACACGAACAAGACAAAGAGGAAAGGCTGCATCTTCATCACCAGATTTCCCGCACCCTTTTGCTAGAGAGCTGTCAAAGACATGGCAGATGAGAATACAGTTCAACTCTTACACAAAACACTGAACTTTCACCTGCAGCTATCAGCAAACAGTCTTTATCTGCTACTGCTCTATATGCTCCAGTCTGCTTACTAGTAAACAGTTATGCAATACAGGTCGAAACTACAGAACTGAAGACTTAAAAACTGAGACACTGCAGCTCTCTACACCAGACAATAACATGTGTTTCAATTCCGTAGAGTATTTGGATTTTCCCCAGCACGACTGAATTCCAAATCACTTCATAGTGATCTAAGAGAGGTCCAAATCCCACTTACCAAAACAAACAAACAAAAACAAAACCATTAGCATTTGTGATGTCCAAAAAAAAATAAAATAAAATAAAAAAAAAATAAAAAAAATATTCTCTTCATTTACAAAATTCTCTATTGCATTGCCCTTCTTTATGAACATTCTGGGCCAGATTTACTAAATGGGTGTAACATAAGTCCACTGAGGCAAGTTGCAGTAAGAACCCAAGTGCAGTTTATTAAATCAATAAAGTGAACAAGACACAATAAACAAAGACCTGACTTGACTAAACTTGACTTGACACTAGGGATGGGTAGTTCGAAACCCAGTGTCGACACACATCTCGAGTTCGACACTAGTGCCCCGAAACAGTGTTCCGGAGCATTGCTTGAAATGAGGCTGTCACGTGACCTGTGGGCTCAAACGAACGAATATTTTCTAAAGCTGGGGATGTGATTATTAAAAAAAGAGCCGCTTAAGCTCCAGCACAATGAAACAAATAAATACATTTATTCTTGAATAAAAATATGAAATTGCATTTGTATTTGTGCATGTTTTTTTAACAATGTGCATGTTTGTGTTGTTTTGTAAGGAACACACAAAGAAGAAGGTGCAATAAAAAAAAAAAAAAAAAAAAAAAAACCCACATAGACCTAATTTATTGGCATATAAACATTCTATTTAAAAGGTGAAAAGATACAAGTTTAATGCGAGTAAAAATGAAAAACAGAAAGTCTATATTGTCATTGTATTATACAAAATACAATGAAATTTCGCTGCACACACACGCCGTCATCTTTCTATATAGTTATTAAATATACAAATAAACTTACATCACAACAAACAAAACTGAATGACACCGGTGGTGTAGGAATTTATTGACCACCAGATGGCGAAGTAGAGCACTGTTTCAAAAACTTCAAAGCACCGATGCAGTTTGTTGTAAAAGCCTCACTGCTTCAAAAGCCTCATTCGACACATCCCTACTTAAAACAGAAAAAGAAACAGAAACTCACCAACAGCGGATTACAGGGAACAAAGCTAAGATAACAATAAAACATGAGGGCTATTTATACAAAGAGACTAATGACAAACAAGAAACACCTGTGAACAATCAAGACAATGAACCAATGACAGAACAGAACTGAGAAACCACATGACTAAAACAACCAATGACAACATAACAATGACTAACTAAGGGAGCACATGAGGAGCAAGGGAAGCATGACACAAACAAGCAACATAAATCAAACTACAAAATAAAAGACATGAAACATGAACATGAAACAAAACTATACATTACAACGGGGCAAATTAGTGTGAGAGCGCAATTTCACAAATGCGTCGATGGGAGTGGCAAGTTTTGTGCGTGATCTACTGCTGACGCGAAAATTAAAGAACACAGACGCAATCAGATCATTTACATAATGACCAATGCAATCTATCAAGAGCAGTGCAAATTGGCGTTGGGTTGCAAATAAGCAGAGCTGCTGCTCATCAGGTGCGGGTCGACACAGGCGCAACTTGTTAATATACGGATGACGTCTTCCTCTGGCAAAGAAATTAATACGAGTGGAAAATATTTTCTCCCTTCTACCACGCGCTCTCTGTTCTTTTCGGTGTGTCCTTATAGCAGCAACAATTGCAGCCATATCGCAAAATGGGTTAAGAAATGCTCTTTTGGGGCGTTAAATAATGGTGCAAATACCAGTACATTGACGAGCGCAAACATTAGTAAATCGCGTTGCGTGATTCATTTAAATACTCCCCTCCCATGAATTTTGCGTCTGAAAGCGAAACTCCTACAAATGCATATGCAATAAAGTCAGCCTCAAAAACAACTCAGTCCACGCCTTTTCAGCGCTAATTTTGCACTGCGTGGCTTTAGTAAATCCTGACAGTAGTTTAACGCCAAAAGAGGGTTTGCGCTGGCGCAAGCTGTTAGTAAATCTGGCCCTCTATTCAAAAAGGCGTCTATCCACATATTCATCATCTTGCTATTGAATTTGTATGCATTCCTGCCTCCTCAGTCCCATGTCAGAGAATATTCTCAAAGGTAAAAGTATAAGAAAAGAAAAAGACAAACTAAGAAAAGAAATAGACAAACGAGCTCATATATGAGCTCAGGTAAGATGTGACAGTAGCACTGCTCTAGATGCATGATTAATTTTGTCATTGCTTGTATATTCTTTGCCTTGTGGATCTACAATAATGATCACTTTCTCTGACCACTTGAGAATTTAAAACACAAAAATATATACAAAAACATATACATAAACATAATATAGTTGTATAACATTTAGTCATCTTGAACAATCAAGAGCTTTAAAGGCTAGTTAAAGCTAAATACCAGTTTACCACCATCTGTCATGTTTCTTATGTTTCCCAAGGACTCTTGACTCTGATGTTGACATTTTAATTAACTTTTAGTTTGTAATTGGCTCCATTGTTTCCGTTTTCACTTCCTGTGTTTACCTCTTATGTTTGAGTCTGTTTCCTAGTCCTGATTAGTTTCAACCATGTCTTGTTTAGTTCCTTGTTTACTATTATTTATAGCATTTATTGTTCTGTGTTTCTGTTCAGTCTTGTCAGTTGTTGTCTTGGCATGTGCTGCTAAGCTGTTTAGTTAGGTGTTTACCTGTTGTATTACTTTCTTCTTGGATTATCTTCTGGTTTTGAATAAATGCTGCAGTTAGATCCTTGCCTCATCCACTGTCCTTCCACTACACTGTGACAGAATAACAGACCTAATTATGCATCTAGTAGTGGTACAACTCTTCACTGCACACAAGAATTTTTAGGACTGGCTAATGTGGAGCACTTCCCTGATGATGCACTCTCTTCATTTTTCTGAGCAGGACTGAATAAACCGCTAAAACCATGGCTGTCCATGTATGGTCCTTGAAGAATATTGTTTTATGCCTGCCACAGACCCCTAAGCCTGTGGACATGCCTGCCACAAACCTGTTTGTCCTGGAACCTGTTTGTTCCCACCCATAAAGTCCTTTCTCCTCCGCCAGTCCCGACCGGTTTAAATGACTCTCTGGTTCCATCCAGAACTCTAGCCCTCCAATGGTTCTATCAAGATTTGTGGACTCCCTGTTTCCACCCAAATTCCTAGCCCCTCTTCCTCCTCTGGCTATAGCATTGTCTTCATCGGCTCCCCTAAGTCTTCCTCTGCAGTTTCAGCAAGGACCTCCAGCTTCACTGACTCGATCATGGTCTCCAGGCTCTACTGATCCACTGTGGTCATCAGACTCACTGCCTCAGCCAGGGTTCTTGAATCTACCAGCTCCACCTTGGCCCTCCGATCCCCTGGCTCTGTCTTGGCCCTCCAATCACTCAGCTCCACTGTAGTCCTTCAATCTGCCGGCTTCAATGGGGTCCCTCAACCTTCAGTCTCTATGTAGCTTGGAGCCGCTGCTGTGATGCTGTACAAACGCTTCCAGTGTGAATCCTCACGTGTCTGCAGCTGCAGTGACGATGTAGTTACGCTGATGTGCCACTCACGCTTGTGGTGTGAAACGGCCATTAAGCCTCACAGTGCCGCTGGACAGACCATCTCCGCCTTGCATACAATGGCTGTCCTGCAGGCCAAAACACTCATATGCATGAGGGTAGTTCTGAGCCAGGGTTGATGCAGGACCTGCGCACAGTGACTGACCTCACCCTTCGGGCGACGGAAGTCACGGTGCGGGCCCTCGACCAGACGATGTCCACCTTGGTGGTCCAGGAACAGTGGCTATATACATCCTTGTATACAGTTTACAGCATTAGCTGAGATTGATTTTTTTTTTTATCCTTAAGAAAATGTTAATTATAATTGAATTTATTTAAAGAGAGAGAGAGACACAATTTGTTCAATAAAGCCCTGTTTAATAAAAAACAAGAAAAAAGAAGCAATTTTATGTTTAGTTTTATCCCCCTGCTGTACCGAACCCGTACTGAACCGTGATTTCAACACTGAGGTATATTGAACTGTCATGTTTGTGTACTGTTACACCCCTAATATATATTATATATTCGGTAGAAGTGCGCATCGAGGGCGCATAGCAGCCGCAAAGGGGGTGCTAACGAGCACCCTTCTGAAAGCTAAAATGATGAATGGGACACCCTACAGTCTTGTGGACACGCACATGCAGCGGCCATTGTAAGTTCTTAAGACCGAAAGTGCACATGAAGTGTGCCATTTGGGACAGGGCCTTTGTCATTGCTAGTGTGAACGCAGCTTAGGACCACTAAGTGCATGATATTATTGCTTGCTTGGTGCCACTCCGGTGAAGCTAACTTTAGAGAAAAAATGGAGAATAATAAACCTCTATTTGGAGTCGGGAGGAGAAAGCTTCTTAGTCTACTGACTTTTTTGAGGGGTACTATATTTATCCAGTCCATGTGAGCTCTTTTGTATTCCTTAAATTGGAATTGGAAACATGCACTCTTTTTTCCCCATTATTATTAGAGCTGCACGATTTAGGAAAAAACTGACATTGTGATATATACATACATACATATACACTGAATAGCTCTATTTGGAAAGAATTAATCATTCTACAATCATCAATCATTGGGGTGATTTTGTAGGGGAGTGAATCTGTATAGAAAATAATGAACAAATTACAAGCATAGATAAATATAATAGAACGAAGATACAAATGAAATAAATAGTGCTTTATATTTTTCAGGTATGTCTAACTTTTTCAGGTACAGAAATTGAATAATAAAATTAAAAAAAAAAAAAAAAACACTCCATAGTCTAAATTAAATATAATTAATCTGTGTTAAAGCTACAAAAGTGATTTTTCTCTTTGTGTTTTGTTGTTTGATTAACATTCATGACACAGAAAGTAGCAGGAATATTAGGCTGCTATCACTTTAAGACCCAATGTGCGGATCCAAAATACTGTTACACATCCGTTTTTCTTCTTCCGTTTTTCTTTTTCAATTGTTTGTTCACTGTGTTTACGACAGAGACATGCGTTTTGACCATTTCTTGCATGTATGTGTCAGTTCAGGCACAAATATTGTGGCACTGGGCACCCACCAGCAGAAACATAAATCGGCGCCTATGTTGTGCAGCCCTAATTATTATTATTTTTAACATTTTATAATTATTGCAAAATCATCAAAATTGACTAAAGGCATCAAAACTAATTGAAAATAACAAAAAAAAAAAAAAAAAAAATGGTGCATGATATTCTTTAAGTAAGTGAAACTCATTTTTGAATCACCACCAGGTAGCGCAAAGGGACAGTTAGCACAATTGCTCAGTAATGCTGGAATTGTGACATTTTGGCTACATTCACACTGTCATCCAAATCCGATTATTTGTGTATCTGATTGGATTGAAAAAGAAAAATTATTGACGCCCACATTGTGTATCGCTACTGTTTAGATCTGATTTGTGTGTCCATGCCGCTCTTTCGTTTTCCGGAATATCTGCATTGGTTTCAATGGCAATGCCGTTGCGTGGGTAGGCATAGGCCAAAAACAACAACAAAAACCGCAACATGGTGGGGTTTGGGGTTTGCAATACATGGAAATGTGTAGCCGCCATGCTGGGCTATTCCGTTGAGGAAGCGGTAGAAACATATGCATGGCTTTATTCCGTGCTGGCGTCTCAAAACATGTCTCCATTATATTGTCAATTTCTGCTTGTCCGGCACTTTGCAACAACACAACATTGTTTCTGCAGTGACTCAGCATGTTTCCTATAATAACATCAGACGTTTATGTTTTACGTGGCGTGAGAACGTCACATAGGCCTAAACCAAATCCGATCAGAGCAGTCAGACTTAAATGGATTTTCAGAAATGCGATTTGAATAGGATTTCAAACCACATAAGAATGTAGCTGGAAATGGATTTTTAAAAATCATATTTCATGTGATTTTTGGCCGTTCACACTTGCTAAATCTGATTGGATTTCGATCAGATATGCTGGATTAGCCTTACGCTTGTAACTGAAGATAAAATAATGAAATAAATTGAACAGGTAATTTAAGGTCCTTTTGAAGCTACTGACTGCTCCTTTATCACTGTTGTCTAGGGCATTATGAAAAATTATTCCTGTGTAACGTTAGGCATATACTGAATCTGACAGTGAGACCCTCCAGTGAGTTTGGAAGCCATCTGATTGTTTTATACTGTTTTTGAGACATTTCAATGTATTTTGAAGTCATATGCTTTTTGTGGGTCTTCAAGTGCCTTAGGCTATCAAGTCAAGTCACTTTTATTTCTGTAGCGCTTTATACAATATTGTTTCAAATCAGCTTCATGGTGATAAACAGGAAAATACTTTTGCCATGGTTGCCCTTTTTGGGTCTGCTGCTTTGTCACCCTATAAATCGAGTATTACTTAGGGTAAGCCATTTAAAAGAAGTATAGTAGCTTATCTCTTTTTGTTATATAGGCTACATACCACTGCCTGGATGGAAAATGTATATTTTATTTATTCCTGACCAACACAAAATCCTGTTTTAATAATGGTATAGGCCTAATATATATTATATTTTTTATATTATAAATATATTTTATATTGCAAGACCACCATAACACTTGATTCAATAAGAGCACTACCGCACACCACGCAAGTAAAGAAATTTATACAGCAAATCTCCACAATAACCACAGTGAATAATTATACAAGACGAATTCATTTATATACACATATCTTAAAAAGCAAGAATTCAGATTTTAAAATGAGCGCTTTGACATATTTAATAATACATATTTTGAGGTCTCAACCGTACGCTAATGTTCGCTACATAACTCGCCCACACTTTTAATAAGCAGGGGAAATTACCTTTAGGGAGTTTGCGTTGTAAAGACTGTACAGGAAGACTTCAGATATAAAAACGCTGCCTGCGATCCAGTTTGTTACACTGCGTCAAAAAAAGATTGACCAAGAAAAACAACTCAACATTTAAAATGCGCTTTGAGAACCCTTTTTTTTTTACATTCCATTTTCGAACGTTCGTATGTAATCATGACGTCACACGGCAGTACAAGAGCGCTACTCGAAGGCTTGCTTCGCAGTTTAATGAGAATCTCTGAGCGAATGTCAAGCTTGTCACTTAAGCGAGTTTGCAGAGAGGTAGAGGAAATCTACGTACAAAAGTCTGCAGACAGAAACACACCATATACACAGTCTACTTAAACAATAACAGTCTGTCTGAGTCGCATACTGTTTTTGGAAGTATTTACCACATTTGGCATTGGCAACACGATGTCCACAGCATCTCTTTCCATGCCTAAGAGCGGTGTAGATGAGACAGGAGATGTGGCTGCATGGCTGGATACGATCAGCTTCTGCAACGATTTCTGTGACTGGGTCGACAAAGAGTGGAGCATCGATTCACTGACAGCTGACATACAACAGCCTTTCGAGTCAACAAAGGCTTCAGCAGTAGAGAGCGCGCAACCTTCTCCTAAAGATACTGTGAAGAAAAGCCCAACAGGTACGATTATTATTAACAACTGAACTTTATAAAATAAATTATTATGTCTCGTTATAAAATGAAAGTGAAATTTGTAGAAACCAGACAGTTAATTGTGGTTTTATCATGACAAACACTTGTCAAACAGGTAAACATTTAGCAAATACTACGTTTTGTCTCTTAGATCTAAATGATTAAATGTAAATGTTAAATGTATAAATGCAATGCAGTGAATGACAACCATCTGTGGTCTCCGAAAACATTATTTTTGTCTAGCATGTTATAGTGAACTCAGACAAACTCCGTGCCGACTCTTTTCCTATCAGTTCTTTTTCGTGAATTGGGATGAGTGCAAAGGATTGTAGAATAAATGACTGAAGGATGCGAAGGATACACTTGATGCACCCTTCAAAATGAGCTGAATGAAGGACACAAAACGACTTCAAATTGACACAGCCTTCAGTGGCACTTGATGACGTGGCAGCCAAGATATGCAGCTTATTTTTTAGGCTAGACAAGCCAATGCACATGTGCAGTCCTAAGCGCAAGTCTCTGCCATATTGCCCATTGCAGTAGGCTTGTTCGAGATGCATCGACGCTGCGCAGACCGATCGGTGCATGACATCAAAGTACCTCGAGAGCGATACAATCCTCTGAAAGGCAAGCCTGCAACCTTTAGCCAAAAAACGTAACGGCTAATGCTAACTGGCGATACACATTGGCAGTACGCGAGTTTTGAACGGCGACAAGATAGGCTCAGAGATGCCAAACGTGATAAAGTTAGCCGTTACGCTTTCTCCAGTGGTAAGAGATACAGACCTTCTTATCTCCCTATAATAATACGATCTCTGGTCGTATGCTCTCCAATCGCTCTCGCGGTACTTTGATGTCATACGCTGATCGGTCTGCGCAGCGCCGATGCATCTCGAACAAACCTAATTTCTCTCATTCATAACTAATAGGAGTGAACCGTGTTTCTATAAGACTTGTTTGAAATGAACTACACTAGCCTTCCACCGGCTGGCGAGATCTGCTGATTGCAGGTGGGGGAGGAGTACAGAGACAGCCGTCCGGTCGGACACTTCGTGTTTTCCGTAGTGTGCTGAACCAACGTCATTCATGGCAGACCACGCGATTTTTCGTTGATTGTAGCCAAAGAAGTGGATGCAACTGAAATTCCCATGTTTAGAATATCAGATATTCAAGATTGGTTAAATGGAACTTGTCTAAGAAAAAAAACGCAACACACGTCTTCCTTGTCATCACAGAATCTGACCAATGAGAATAAAGTGTGTCGTCATCAAGGCTTTCACAGCCGATTTTGAGCAACTGCAGCGCCTGACCTTGGCAGCTGGTCTCGTTTTGCTCTCGCGGTACTTTGATGGCATGTGATCGTAAAGCGGCTACAGCGCTGATCAAAGTCAGACAAATTTTCTAACCAGAATGCATTGCTTTTGTCAGGCGGCAGCCGATCTTTGCGGCGCCGCATGAAGTCGAACAAGCCTAATGACGACGTGTTGCGTGTTTTTTCTTAGAGAAGTTCCTATATTTAACCAATCTTGATATTGAGTATCTGATATTCAAAACATGGGAATTTCAATCGCATCCACTTCTTCGGCTACAATCAACGCAAAAATAGCGTGGTCTGCCATGAATAATGTTGGTTCAGCACACTACGGAAAGCACAAAGTGTAAGACCTGACGGCCGTCTCTGTACTCCACCTCCGCCTGCAACCGGCAAATCTTGCCAGCCGGTGGCAGGCTAGTGTAGTTCATCTCGAACAAGCCTATGTATTCATTTTTGGCGTACTATTTTTCGCATGCTATATAGTAGGGAAGTATTCAATTTCGGACGCAGTGAGAGTCATCAGCGTCCCAATGTGTAGTGAGCCTGAATGTGTAAGAGTTTCTTACTGTCCCTACCAGTGCCCGAATTTATGTACACGATATACCGATTCACGACCTAGGAAGCTAGGGAGTTGATTGACACGCACCCGAAGACGCACAAGAAAAACTAGGCACGTTTGAGATGAGCAAAATCTGCGCAGAACCGATCACCGGTGATCAAAGCGAGATGCATGCCGGTTAGAAATGTGTGTAGAAGTGTGGACCGCCTTGCTCTGTGTCAAAACACTCTCGCGATAGCGAGGCGGCCGAATCGGATTCTGCAGTCAGGCGCAGTTGCTCTCCACCGACTGCGCTGATCAAAAACACGATGGGAAACGACTTGCTGACGACACAGCTTAATGCTCATTGGTTTAAACAGCTGTGATGCATTGTTCTCTTTTAAAATGTTCGATTTTAAAACTCTGATATCATGTTTTTATGTGAATAAATTATGTGTGAATATTCCAAAAGTCTCTGAGAGTGCAATCCCTCTATGGGTTATGTGACTGTTGTCATATTTATAAAAATATATAAAAACATGTCTGTATTAAAGTAAAAATGACTGATAAACACTTATTTCATATGGAATAAAATAACAAGTGCAATGGGTGTCTTGTTCATTATATTTATTTTCATATAAAAGCAACAGAACTTAAATTAGATCCAGTTTATTAGCAACACAGTGTATGAGTCTGAATCCCACGTTATCCACCTTTGATCTCGTAGGTGTCTGATTCACTACGAGAAGAGAGAACTGTTCATTTTGCCTGCACTTTTTTCACTCCTCCCCTCACTGCAGCCGCCTACTCTCACCTACATTTTAGGCGAGGTGAGGCGCATCTCAAACAAGCCTACTGTATGGCGGGACTTGATTTTGTCCATCGGAAATTAATTGGATTGTTGTGGTTTGCTATTGCTGCGATATCATGTGACAGGTTGTCCTGCCCCGTGCCAGGTTATTTTGAGTAAAGATTACGAGGGCACATTATTTAAACGGCAATAAATAAATAACGATTGATAAATCATTTATAATAAACACTGCAATATTCCATAAAAAATAAGATTTGTCGATTTGGATTTCATGGTGACTTAAATCTATTGTCAGACATGTTTTTAATATTTTCCTCTTTGTTTTCTACATTTAAGAAATTCATACACGAAGCAGCAGGAGGAGCAGATTCTATGGGTTCTTCAAGAGAGCATGGAAGGCCATAAAGCATCCGTTCCTTTGCTGCAGACGAACAAGAGTGGAGTCTCCCACACCACAGTCAAACCCACATCAGTCTGATCCCGAGCCGTCATCTGTCCCAGGTCCCTCTGGGCAACATCAAATGCCTGATGTAGATCCGGCTGTTCCCGAACCATCATCTGTCCCAGGTCTCTCCGATTGGGAGCCAAATAATGGTCAGTATGCTAAATATAAAGTTTTATAAGAGACACAATTTGTTAAATTGATTTTATTTAGTCAGTTTTGATACAGCCAGCAGTTCTGTTAGAAATATAAGTTAAACTAAGATAATTGAAGGAACTAGCAACCTCTTCTGTTTTTCAGGATCTTTGAACACTTTCTATGAGGTGAAAGATATGCTGGGATCTGGAAACTTCGGCAGGGTGTTCAAGGGAATCCGTAAATCCGATGACCAAGAGGTAACATACTCTTACGGAACATTTTGCTCCTCGTACAGAGAATCTTGCCCAATTTATTCAAACTTGAATATGGGAAAAATTCGTAATGTTTTTTCTTTTTTTTCTTTTTGCAGGTTGCCATCAAAAGTATATGCAAAAGGAAGACTGACTGTCATTTTTTAATTGTAAGTTGGTAAAACTTGGTAAAAAAGAATATATACAGTATTTAGCTATTTAAAAGGTGCGGTACTGCTGCTCTGTGAAATTTGCCAAAATTTCTATAATGTGACCGCACCTCAAATACTGTAGTACACCATAACTGAAATAAATGATAAAGCTTAAAGCACCAATGAACTTTGAGCTGGAAAAGCTCTGATGATCGTATCTACAAAAAAAAAAAATTAAAGCAATTTAAATACAATGGCATGGGCTCTTCAGATCTATAGTCAACTAATCTTTTGTTGTCTTGTTCTCTTTTTCTTTAGCGTGATTGTCCCAGACCTCTGGTTACAGAAGTGGCGATGATGCTAATATTGAGGCGTCCTCCAGTAAGCCCCTATGTAATAGAAATGTATGAGTGGTTTGATCGGCCCAAAGTCATCTCACTCATTTTGGAGTACCCTCAACCGTGCAAAGTCTTGCGAAAGTTCATCACTGATCTTCATAAACTGAATGAACCGATAGCACGTGGCTTGATGCGCCAGTTAGTCCTGGCAGTACAGCACTGCATAGACCACGGCGTCTTTCATAATGACATCCATGCAGACAACATCCTGGTGAACACATGCAGTTTGGAGCTCAAGTTGATTGACTTTGGCTGCGCTCACCTAGTTGATAGTAATGGCTACAGCAGCACTCAATATCTAGGTAAGCTGGCATTTTGTATTATGGTGTATTTTGTATTTTATTATTGTATTGGTATGGAAACGTATTAATAATGAAATGTCTTACTTAAAGGAGCATTAAAGAGCTGCCCACCAGAGGTCTTCAAACGGCTCAAATACCACGCCGTCCCAACAAACGTCTGGGCTCTAGGCATTGTGCTGTATATGATGGTGAATGGACGTTTGCCATTTTTTAGTGTCCGGCAAATATTGAAGGCCTCTCCTCGTTGGAATCCCAAATTATCTATCGGTGAGAGAATAGACATTGATAAAAGCACAAACAAAGCCTCTGCAGAACCTGTTAAAGTCTCGCCACATGTCATGACAGAAACAGTGGAAATGTCAAAAACAGCCATTAATGTTTAGCAGTGAGACATGGAATGAAATTATGACCTTAATGTCTCCATATACCTTACATTATAGCTTATATTAATGACATATTTCAGAAGATATTTTCACAAATGTCAGCTTTGGTGTATTACGTGGCTAACATTGACTAACATTCTCTCTCCTCTAAACTTGTACAGCATGCCGTGATCTGATTAGCCAGTGTCTGAATCGCAGTCCAGCGAAAAGGCCGACATTAGAGCAGATCTTACAGCACGAATGGTTGAATAATCAGTGCTAGAATGAAGGCAGGCAGGAGATTCCATCGATCACTGGGGTCAGACGTAAGGTAGCATAACAGACCCAGAAATCATTCTTGTTAGAGTTGTTAAGTATGGTCAAATATTTTTTTAATTTATAAATTATGTTTAGGATAAAAAATGAGGCTACTGAACAGTACTAAACTGACTGGAGGCCGTTTTAATGTTCTGGTCCTATGATAAATATCATGATTAAATGATGTAAAAGAGACTGGGTGGAGATAGACCATTATGAGAATACTTTTGCTTCAACATCCAGTCTGCTGAAGTGGTCTTCCCATAGGCCTTTTTCATAAGAATTGGAAATTACATTAGCATAGGGTAAAATCAGTTGCGCTACAGGTCTGCTCTTATTATACTGTATTAGTATGCTCTTTTCTCAAATAATGCTTCTTACCGTTTTTGTTTTGTCTGTTTTCCAAGTTGTTATATAATCTAGAAAGAAATAACATTTTACTTGTTTTTAACTTATATGGCCACTCAGACTACTGATTTGTTGAAATAATGCACTCAAATGTACCGCCGGATGGTTTCTATTCTCTGGCACCCGTGCCATTATCTATAATTGACACAGGAGCCAGAGAATACAAACTGACCTGCAGTACATTTGAGTGTATTATCTCAATAATATTTACTGATTCAGTAATTTCTCTCGAATCGCCACATCATGATCAATTATATAAAAAACAACAACATTTATTTCCAGTACAGATGCACATTTTTCCAAATTCCAAATTAGTCCAATTGAAGCATGTATTAAGTATCTAGGATCGCACTTGCAAAGTGACGGTGGTATTACTAATGAAGTAGGTGGGAGGGTGGATGCGCTGGAAAGAAGTCACTGGAGTTCTATTCAATAAATGCATACCAACCCGACTCAAATAAAAAATATATCAAATGATAGTACGTTCAGTTGCACTGTATGGAGCTGAATGCTGGCCAGTTACTAAGAGCACTGAGCACCCTCTCCACGTTATGGAGATGCGCATACTCCGCTGGATTACTGGTGTGTCTCTTCTTAACCACTGCAGTAATGATACAATCTGGAGGCAAATGGGCGTAGCACCAATTACGGAGAAAATGCGGTAAAGGCGTCTTCAGTGGTATGGGCACGTCCCACGAGCAGCACCAGGTACTGTTGCTGACACCGCCTACCACTTCACGGTGGATGGGATACATGAATGAAGAAGATTAACATGTATGTTCCGACTGCGCACTTCCTAGAAGGTAATTTAAATGCAATGTGCAGAATTTTTTTATTTTTTTTGGTAAACAACATTCAAACTTGGCCTCTACTCATGGGAGGAACACCGTTAGAAGCGCACGCTAATAAAAAATAATTACAATCATGTCATCATAAAAATGTAATTACAAAGCCTAGTAATCTGTCAGATAGCAGTCAATAAGGCAATAGCAACATTAACAAATTGTTTTTGTGTTTAGAAAGGAGAACTTAGCGAATCTTCCCGAGCTTCAGACACAGATGACAAAGTCCCGTCCTCACCTGTCCTGCACCTTGTGTCATTATTGCTGGAGTGACACACACACTGGCCAAAGGCTGCAGCCCAGAAATGTCCCAAGCACTGCAAAACAAGACAGAACACCAGCAAACTGTGAAAGCACAAGCTAAAGTAAAGGTAAAGTGTTACTGCTTTTTTGAGCATAATTATTAAACCAAACAAAATAAAAACTTTCAAAAACACTCAGCTTTGTGATTATTTTGTTGAGTCATAAGCAGTGGGTTTACTCAGTCACATTTAACAGAAAACATTGGCTATGCTCTTGGACCTTGTTAGTGGGCAGATATTTAATATTTGGTTATGTTGAGTAGAAATCGATGGAAACATGATTTTAAAGGTTAGTCATACAGTAAGGTGACCAGATTTCTGAAATGAAAACCAGGGGACATTTCCTAGTTCAGTGGTCCAAATATCATTAAAATCTCATTTGTTATAATCTTTTAATCAAAAAACAAGGACATTACATTTTTGTACGTTTTTGTCTTTTTATTGTTGTGGTAACAAATATCTTGACCGAGGCACAGTGATATACAATATTGTACTCATTATTATTAATGATTATTATTCTATTATTATAATTAATAATTATTATGTTTACAGGTCAAACTGGCACCATTACTGATTTTAATGCATTTCACCAAAATCACACTATGAAAACAGACCAAAACAATATTATATTGTAACAAAATTGACTTTACAAAAACAAACACATTACAAAAACAAAATAAATATAACTATATAACAAATAATACTGTAATATATTTTTTAACAATCTCTAGTTGTATTTAACATTTTCTTTTTCACAAACTGTGAATACATTACATACAGTAAATACAACTTTTTTTTTTACTTTTCAAAATTTTTTTTATAGCCTATTTGTGCTTTTGGAAATGGACATTTACCGTTTAAGGCTCATTTTGATTCCCCTCTGTTGGTGAAAATAACCACTACACGACTGCTTTGGCAACCAGCAGTCTATGTTGGTCGGGCTTTTTGCAGTGTATTTGCGGGTTGTTTTGAACGCGCTGTGCATAAAAAAATCCTTTAGGGTCACTAGCAGAAAGGCAGCGGAAATATGGAACGTAAACAAAACAGTTACCCAAAATTCAACGCGGCGAGACGCCAACGTCACAAATTGTGATGACGTCACTCGGCAGTATATATAAGCGCGGACTCGCTTAGCAGAATTCAAGCGCGTTTTCAGACAGAGGCAGAGGAAATACGACAATACAAAAGTCTGCAGAAACACACCATATCCACAGTCTACTTAAAAAAAAAACAGTCTGTCCGAGTCACATACTGTTTTTGGAAGTATTGACCACATTTGGCAACACGATGTCCACAGCATCTGTTTCCGTGCCTAAGGGCGGTGTAGATGAGACAGGAGATGTGGCTGCATGGCTGGATACGATCAGCTTCTGCAACGATTTTTGTGACTGGGTCGACAAAGAGTGGAGCATCGATTCACTGACAGCTGACATACAACAGCCTTTCGAGTCAACAAGGGCTTCAGCAGTAGAGAGCGCGCAACCTTCTCCTAAAGATACTGTGAAGAAAAGCCCAACAGGTGCGATTATTATTAACAACACAACTTTATAAAATAAATTATTATGTTTCGTTATAAAATAGGTCACGTTTTATTGTCGGGAAATAACGTTACTTTATTTACTTTGTGCGAAAAAAATTGTGGTCAAATATTTTCACTACACATTTTATTGATTTGTTGTCTCAGGTTTAAAAGCTTTGTTCACCTCAAAATGAAAATTAAGTCATCATTTACTCACCCTGATATTGTTTGAATGCCGTATGCCCCTTCTTTCTTTTTCGGACAACAAAAGGAGAATTTAAAATAAATTTCCCGCTCGCTCGCGCTCATAATGGCAGTAAATCGCAACAAGCATCAAGCAGAAGTATCACAAGATGGCCGAATATTCCAAGTATTCTGGGAGTAAAAGATAGGGTTTGGTGGAAAATGCATTTTTTAACGAAAATCCTGACCTTGACAGTTGGTCTTCCGTGCTCGATCGCGCGTTCACGAGTCTATTAGCGCCGCAGTTCACTCTGACATTCCGACTCGCCGAGAAAAAGCAAAAGCAAAAAAGTTGTGAGAAATCAAGGTTGGTAAAAACTTGCCATGACATACAATGCATGTAGTTTCTTCTCTGGGGGTGTTTCTGCGGGTCTGAAAAAGGTCTTAAAAAGTCTTGATTCATACTTACACAAATTAAGCTTTTAAAAGGTCTTAAATCAGAGCAGAAGGTCTTAAATTCATAAAGTCATGGCATTAAACGTTGCATGCATTGCAAAAAAAATGAATATTGTCCTTAGTATTTTTGTCCTGCTTTCCAATACAAATATCTAAACATCTTTAAATCAAGATCATTTTACATTTGCATGTCAAGTAAATGTAAGTAGCCTACTAGAAGAAAATTGAGTTTATGCTTAAAACAAGAACATATATCTGTCAACGAGTTATAAAAAAAAAAAAGTCCTTTGAATTAAGTTGATTTGTCTGGGCCCACTGGCAGATATTTGTACTTGTTTTAATCATAAACTCTCTTAATTTTGATCAATTTCAGAAAACAAGACTTTATATTTTATGTTATTTTGCATCTCCAGTAAATGTATCTTGATTTAAGACCCTTTGGATATTTTCACTTAAAAACAAGACAAAAATACTGAGGAAGAACAACCTTTTTTTTTTTTGCAGTGTGATCAGAAGGTACAGTAAAACTGATGCCCATATTCTAGTGGTTGGGAGCAAAGCGATTCAAGCTACTTTTATTATTATTATTATTATTATTATTTCTAGGTGCTGTATTTTATATTTCATATTTACATTGTCTTTCATTTTTAAGATTTTATTGATTTGTTGTCTTAGCTTTGAGGGGGTTGTGTATTCCACTGCCCTGCTTTTCTGTAGTTTTTTATGTAAACGTGCTAAACAGATGTCTTTAATAACCACTGATGTTTTAAGTCTTGGGGAAGACTGTATTTTCTTCCCTGTTGTGAAGTATATCTGAATGAAATGCAAACAAGAACTTGAATTTGTCAATGGGGAATTGATTGGTTCGTTGTCGTTTGCTATTGCTGCGATTTCTACTCGAGTGACAGGTTTCCCCACATTTGCGCCAGTAAACACGTCATCAGAGAAGAGCGATGTCTACAAGAGGGAGGGGAAGTTATTCTGATTAAAGATCACAAGGGGCCATGAATTTTTATAAAATAATTGTGCACGGATAAATAATTTCTAATAAACACTGAAATATTCCATAACAAATAAGAATTGTCAGTTTTAATTTCATGGTGACTGTAATCTGTGGTCAGACGTGTTTCTAATATTTTCCTCTTTGTTTTTTCTACATTTAAGAAATTCATACACGAAGCAGCAGGAGGAGCAGATTCTATGGGTTCTTCAAGAGAGCATGGAAGGCCATAAAGCATCCGTTCCTTTGCTGCAGACGAACAAGAGTGGAGTCTCCCACACCACAGTCAAACCCACATCAGTCTGATCCCGAGCCGTCATCTCTCCCAGGTCCCTCTGGGCTTCATCAAATGCCTGATGTAGTTTCGGCTGTTCCCGAACCACCATCTGTCCCAAGTCTCTCCGATTGGGAGCCAAATAATGGTCAGTCTGCTGTTAGTGCTGCCCTGTTTCTTAATTTCTAGTTTATTTTTAGGTACTGTTACATTGTAATTCTGATATCACCTACCTTAACACAACCACAAACTTGCTCATAGAGATATATAAAGAGTTTTATAAGAGACACATTCGTTAAATGGATTTTATTTAGTCTGTTTTGATACAGCCAGCCAGAAATGCTGTTATAAATACAAGTTAATAATATAAGATAATTGAAGGGACTAGCAACCTCTTCTGTTTTTCAGGATCTTTGACCACTTTCTACGAGGTGAAAGAGATGCTGGGATCGGGAAGCTTTGGCCGGGTGTTCAAGGGAATCCGTAAATCCGATGAACAAGAGGTAACACACTCTTACTGAACATTTTGCTCCTTCTATAGAGAATAATGTCCAATTTATTAATGGGAAAAATTAATTATATATATATATATATATATATATAATATTTTTTTTTTTTTTATCTTTTTGCAGGTTGCCATCAAAAGTATTCGCAAAATGAAGACTGGCCATCATCTTTTTATTGTGAGTTGGCAAAATTTAAAGAATATACACTACTGTTTAAATGTTTTAGATTTAAAAAAAAATCTTACCAATGTTTTTAAAAGAAGTCTGCTCAGCAAGTCTGCATTTTTTGATCCAAAATACAGCAAAAACAGCAATATTGTGAAATATTTTTTACAATTTAAAATAACTTTTCTATTTGAATATATTTTAAAATGCAGTTCCTGTGATCAAAGCATCATTACTCCAGTCTGCTCAAGAAACATTTATTATTATCAATGTTGAAAACAGTTGTGTACAAATTTTTTTCAGGATTCTTTGATGAATTGAAAGTTCAAAAGATCAGAATTTATCTGAAATAGAAAGCTTTTGTAACATTATAAATGTCTTTGTCACTTTTGATCAATTTAATGCATCCTTGCTGAATAAAAGCATTAATTTCTCTTTTTCTAAATACAATGGCATGGGTTCTTCAGATCTATAGTCAACTAACCTTTTGTTGTCTTGTTCTCTTTTTCTTTAGCGTGATTGTCCCAGACCTCTGGTTACAGAAGTGGCGATGATGCTAATATTAAGGCGCCCTCCAGTAAGCCCCTATGTAATAGAAATGTATGAGTGGTTTGATCGGCCCAAAGTCATCTCACTCATTTTGGAGTACCCTCAACCATGCAAAGTCTTGCGAGAGTTCATCACTGATCTTCATAAACTGAATGAACCGATAGCACGTGGCTTGATGCGCCAGTTAGTCCTGGCAGTACAGCACTGCATAGACCACGGCGTCTTTCATAATGACATTCATGCAGACAACATCCTGGTGAACACATGCAGTTTGGAACTCAAGTTGATTGACTTTGGCTGCGCTCACCTAGTTGATAGTAATGGCTACAACAGCATTCAATATCTAGGTAAGCTGGTATTTTGTATTACATGTATTTTGTATTTAATTATTGTATTGGTGTGGAAATGTTTTAATCATGAAATGTCTTGCTTACAGGAGCAATAGAGTACTGCCCACCAGAGGTCTTCAAACGGCCCAAATACCATGCCGTCCCAACAAATGTTTGGGCTCTAGGCATTGTGCTGTATATGATGATGAATGGACGTTTGCCATTTTTCAGTATACAGGAAACAGCAAAGGCCTGTCCTGATTGGAACCCCGACTTGTCCAACGGTGAGAGAATAGACATTCATAAATGCACATGCAAAGCCTCTGCACAACCTGTTAGAACAACAGCTAAATGGTGTTTAACAGAAAAAAATGGCAAAAACAGCCATAAATGTTTACCAGTGAGATAAAAGCCACTTTTCCACTGTCAGGCCAAACCGTTCTCTTTGCTTAACCATTCTATTCCATGCCGATCCGGCCCAGCCAGTACAGATACGGCTCTTTGGAATGTAATACAAATGTATCAGTCATTGCCTTGGTAATGCAAGAGTTTACAGACAATATGAGATGTAAATAGCAACCGTGTTAGGGAGGCTGATTAGGTATTTCTTTTAAATGTATTATTTATTTGTTTTTACGTCGCTCAAATAGCGTGCTAAGCAAGCTACAGAGAAACTGGCAGCCAGGCAACAGACAAGTGACCAATCCTGAGTTGCAACGTCACACGCATTCTACTAGCAAACTGTGCTGAGAATTCCGGACCGAGAACAGTTTGTAATCGTGACGTGCCATAAAGGCTCAAGTGGAAATATAACTGGAATTTTTCCTTACCGTTCTTAGAACCGTTCGACCAGACTGTGGAAAAGCGGCTAAGGGATGAAATTATGACCCTAATGTCTCCATATAACTTACATTATAGCTTATATTAATCACGTATTTCAGAAGATATTTTCACAAATGTCAGCTTTGGTGTATTACGTGGTCTTGACTAACATTATCTCTCCTCCAAACTTGTACAGCATGCCGTGATCTGATTAGCCAGTGTCTGAATCGCACTCCAGCGAAAAGGCCGACGTTAGAGCAGATCTTACAGCACGAATGGTTCAATAATCAGTGCTAGAATGAAGACAGGCAGGAGATTCCATCGATCATTGGGGTCAGAAGTTAGGTAGCATAACAGAGCCGGTTGTGGTCTAATGGTTAGAGAGTCGGACTTGTAACCCGAAGGTTGTGGGTTCGAGTCTCAGTACCGGAAGGAAATGTAGGTGGGGGGAGTGAATGAATAGTGCTCTCTTCCACTCTCATTATCCACAGCTGAGGTTCCCTTGAGCAAGGCACCTAACCCCCAATCGCTCCCCGGGCACCGAACAAAAATGGCTGCCTACCGCTCCGGGTGTGTGTTCACAGTGTGTGTTCAGTACTCACTGCTGTGTGTGTGCATTCGGATGGGTGAAATGCAGAGCACAAATTCCAAGTATGGGACACCATACTTGGCCACACGTCATGTCACTTTCATTTTTTTTTTTTTAATTCTAAATTATGTTTAGGATAAAAAATGCAGATATGATGAAAAAGAGACTGGGTGGAGACAGATCATTACGAGAATACTTTTGTTTCACCATCCAGTCTGCTGAAGAACACTGGACTAGACAGGAAACAAAATCCAGAGATAGAAAACATTTCTACATTCTCATGAAACATAAACCCTTGCAGGCCTCTGTAGCAAAGTTAAAGACTCAGGGAACGAGACAGGAACCAGCAAACTTTTAACATAATTTATTAATTTATTTAATCATAAAATAACAAAACGAAAAGCGGCAACCCCTCACGGATGACTGGTGCATAAACTAAAACACAACAACAAAAAGTCCAGGCCTGGCCTTCTCTCATCTTGCACTGTCATCACTCCTCCTTTTAACCTTCCAGAGCTCCTCTGTGGGACTCGAGGCCGGTGTGGCGCACAGTTGACGCTCATTAACACTCGCACCACTGGCCTCGCTCCATTCCCATGGCTCTCGGCCCCATTTTCAAAACACGGTCTGGTGTAATGTTATTCTACAGCTGTTACAGCGGAAAATGTTTCCTCACAAAGATAGATTGCCATGAATGGCACTGAATTAGTCATAATGGTCTGTTAAGCATTATAGTATATAATATATAATACATAATAATTTATTATAATTATTATTATCTCTTCTGACCCGCCGTGGAGGGCTTCACCGAGCGCTTCACCTTCGGCTCTTGGTCGAGCGAGGAGAGTCGGCTACACATCAACTGCTTAGAGATGCTAGCAGTTTGTCGGCCCTCCAAGCCTTCCTGTCGGTCCTGAGGGGATACCACGTCTTAGTCCGATCGGACAGCATGACGGTGGTGTCCTACGTAAATCACCAAGGCGGGCTTTCGTCCAGACGCCTCTATGCACTGACAAAGTGGCTCTTGGAATGGGCGCTGCCCAACCTGCGATCGCTGAGAGCATCGCATGTTCCAGGCAAAATGAACCAGGGAGCAGACATGCTGTCTCGGAGCAATGTCCCCTCAGACGAGTGGACGCTCCACCCCCAGACGGTTCTCAAAATCTGGGAGATCTTCGGAAAGGCAGAGGTCGACCTCTTCGCCTCAGAAGATAACTGCTATTTACTGTTATACTCTTATTACTCTATACTCTTATTTATTTATTTTGAAGTGCTTTTTGTAGTATAGTTATATTTATGTATAAATAAAATTATTTCTGCTTTTCAGAAAATGAATACAGCAATATTTTACGAAAAGGGCAATAGGAAGAGTGCAGAGTTAGCTCTTCCATGTGATGAGAGTGAGGATGAGTTAGCCTAACTTATTTGAAAAAATATTTCATGGTTAGAACATAATGCATAACATACATGGTTAGGGGGCTTTCACACTGCTTCAGTGTGCTTCAATGTGCCCAGTGTCCGAGTGTGATTGTTCCCAGTGCCCCCCTCACAAGCGTTGGTCTGGTTTTACACACACGTCCATCAAACCCTGGTGCATTTCCGTTCATCTTACTTCACTAGTATGTGCACAGAGCATGATAGAAAACAAAATGTGGGTCTTTTTTTTTTTTTATTTAATTTGGTGGTGAACTGTGCATCACATGGAGGTTGCTTTCTGCTGCTTGTAAATTGATTCTATTGAGGAGGTAGCTGATTTCAAACCATTCATTTGCCACTCTGTTTGCACTCATTCTGCATGATGACAATGCACACTTACTCTCGCTTGTATCCAAGGTAAATCATCACCTCTGTCTTTCCTGACGTGTTTTGTTGAACTAATTATGCTGTCTTCAGCTAAAACGCATGTGCAGGTTATTTTGCTTCCTGAACAAGTGCGGCGTTCAAGCTGCTTTCACATTCATGCTATTTGTGCGACAGTTAAAGTGCAACCAAACTTAGACCACCTCCTACAGGTAGTCTCGGATTCGGTACAGTGGTGCGCTCCCGGCCCGCATGACAGATTTACATTATCAATTTTTCATGTGAACAGTGCTCTGTTTCTAACTAAACCGCCATTGTGAAGGCACCCTTTAAACACATCCAGCATTGTGCAGCAAATGTAGATTATAACTGTGCCATATTTGTTTTTCCTCCAGAGGGTACTTACTGACTGAGGAAATCGAGTCCTTCATTGGGACACGTTTGTAGCACAGCATGTGAGCAAAGCAGAGCGGTGTGACTCTCTGCTCAATATTCTGCTCTATGACAGTGCACTCCACTCAAGCGCAAATGGCCCAAGCGATCGCACCACTCATGTACCAATTCATGCGAATAGTAAAACAACGTTCGCTCAAATCCCACTCCGACATGAAATTTCTCTGTATTATTTTTGTTTGTAATGAATTTCTTGAGTAAATGTCTCAATTACAGTAGGCCTATACATACCAGTTAGAATATTTGCGGCTTTAAAAGCAATATATAAAGTGGTATAAATAAACGTGACTTGACTTGACTGGATAGTGCCAAATTGCAGAGCTCATTTAAACATATCCACATCGCTAATATGATCAAATGCTTTCTTTACTGCTATTTTCTCACCACTGTTATTTTTGTTGTATGTTTTTGTTGTTGAGAGGAAAGCGCTTAACACATATTTACAGATTCGTCTAAACGGCGCTCTTATCAGTGTGAACTGCGTCAGGATGTTTGTTAACAGTATACCTCTGCGAAGGTATTGCAAACTTTGTTTTACCCCTAAGCAAAAAAAGCAAAAAATAAAAGAACTTTGCTGTGAGTATATCACAAAATTAATCTTTGCTAGTTTATCCACACCCCTTTCCACTCACATGCTCTGTTCGCAGTGGGTGTTAGATTGTGGCATATAATCTGCAGACAGGGATGTCCGCTCATCTGCCGCTTCAGCAAAATGGGCTCTGTGCTCAGCATCCACCACAGCACAGTAGGTCAGTGACAGCACTACATTAGTACTGCAGTATGAATCATTGGAATTATATGATGATTGTGTGATTTCTAATGTCTTAAAAGTTCGCTCTGAGGATCGATTTCTTGTAAAACAGCTAATGTCATTTATATGTTGCGTTGCCCTTGTGGACATTGTAACGTGGGCAAAACAGCTTAAAACTCGTATTGCCGAACATCTAAGTGCTATCAGTGCTATCATGACCTTAGAAGTCAAGTAGCACAACACTTTTTTTTTTTTTTTTTTAAGTTGAGACATTTGGATTTTTTTTTTTTTTTTTTGTCTGTCTGTCATGTGGTTGATCATGTGATGTAGGTCTGTGGTGTATATGAGGGTTTAGAAGTGCATGTGTTCATGTCTGATGAAGAGCCACTGGGCTCGAAACGTCACCTGTGGTGAGAACATGAAATAAATATTTTTCTATTTTTGGAGCTGTGGTGTGCCAACTTTTCCTTCCTTTTTTACAATGTCTTAAAAGTACCATGGTCCCCTAAGTGCACGTTAGCATACTTTTAAAAAGAGTACTCATTACGGAAATAACATACTTTCACAAGTTCACGCTTGCATATAATTAGATAGAGTAAAGATTATGCGTATTTGGCGTGCTGTCTGGGGGGAGGGCTCCGAGCTCAGAATTTGGCCTGAACCTAGAGTACCCCCCCACCCCCACCCCCGGTTGTGATAGGAATAGTTAGAACTGGAAGTGAAGAGATGGGGTGGTGGAGGGATGCTGATAAACTGTCAACGAACAGAGGTAAGTCTGCTGTATGTATAGCTCTTATCGTTAATTAAGTTGATTAACTGAATGTGCTCCTTTCGTGTTATTTAGGTTAATTATCTGAACATGCTCCTCCCAAACTTTAATAAAACATCATTTAAAAGAACACTGTGAACTGAGTGTGATGTTTTCGGACACTTAATAGCATTGAGTGATTGAATTAAAATTTATTTTAGTTTAAATTTATATTAAATTCAGTTAGCTGAACTTTAGAGTGCTTTCTGACCTACTTAAGTAGAACGCAAGTACATCTTTATATGAAATTATTAGGAGCTGTAGCCCCTATTGTAATTGGCAGATTACTTTATTATTATTCCTCCCCAATGGGAGTCAATGGCAGCCCTATGAACCGCAAGTTGGAAAATGATGAAAATTGGCACACTTGTAGTGATGGTAATGAATAGAAATCTGACCAAGTTTGAGGTCTCTAGAAACAACTCTATAGTGCCACCACCATTTCAAAAATTCACTTTTCAAATGGTTAAAACGTTTGAACCCTTTGTTCTAGAAATTAAACTTAGTACACCTGATTCCTCTTAATATGCTGATCACATTCAACATCTTACATTAAGACTCTGCCAAGTACAATATTCTGTTTTTTTTTTTTTAGCCACTCCTCCTTCAAATTTTGCCCAATTCTTACATAAATTGGCTTAGATGATCTTTTCTGAACATTTTTTTTATTCATCTCTATTCAAAAGTTATGATGTCACAAACTTAACAATGTCAACCCAAAATTTGTTCAGCTGTATCTCAGCAAATCTTTGATCAATCGATACGAAAATTGGTACACTTTATCGGAACCATGATCTGTGGGTCCATGCCAAATTTGGGAACAGCACCATGTACAGGTCATGAGCTAATGATATTTTAACAGTTTGGGCCAGATTTACTAACAGCTTGCGTCAGCACAAACCCTCTTTTGGCATTAAAAAACTACTGTCGGGATTTACTAAAGACACACAGTGCAAAATTAGCGCTGAAAAGGCATGGACTGAGTTGTTTTTGAGGCTGACCTTATTGCATATGCATTTGTAGGAGTTTCCCTTTCAGACGCAAAATTTATGGGAGGAGAGTATTTAAATGAATCACGCAACGCAATTTACTAATGTTTGCGTTCGACAATTTACTGGTATTTGCACCATTATTTAATGCCCCAAAAAAGCATGTCTTAACCCATTTTGCAACGTGGCTGCAATTGTTGCTGCTATAAGGAAACACCGAAGAGAACAGAGAGCGCGTGGTAGAAGGGAGAAAATATTTTCCACTCGAATTAATTTCTTTATTAAGAATATAATATATATATATATTAGGGCTTTCATAGACTAGTCGAGTAGTCGAGAGATCGACTACTTCAACCACTAGTCGGCGCTGTCGGAAACAATCGACTACTCAAGCGTGCATTAACCATAAAAGAATTCAAAATGTGAAGGTCACCAACAGACACTACACATCAGATGTGTGAAAGTATTTCATCAAGGATGACAAAAATTTTGTAATTTGCCAACTCTGTAAGACTACTTTAAAACACAACAGCAGTAGCCTACGGAAGCTATGCACAACCACCTATGATTGAAACATCCAACAACAAAGGCAAATGTTAGTGAGACGCACACCACGAAGCAAACGAGCATTGGTGAATTCTGTGAACAAATACGACTCTCTAAAAGCGGGCATTGCATCTGAAATAAAAGGCAAGAACGTCTCCCTCACTACTGATCTCTCGATGCGCTTGTATTTCTAAATGCAAACCAGCGATCCATGAGCTCGACCAAAGACTGCATGTGGCGAGAGGACGATAGCGGCGATGACTTGTGTTAGTCTATAAACTTTCAAGCCGGTTGAAGTAAGATTCTATTCGTTCTTGTTATTACCGCAGAGAAGGCCGGGCTCGTGTGGAATTCTACACCGCGTCCCAAACCTTCTCGGTGGACGATTGGTTTCTCGGGGCGGCCCGTGCTGGTTCTCAGCGCCCCGCCCCGGTACCATTCTTCCCGGAAGTGCATGAGGAGGTGACCAGATCATGGAAGATGCCTTTCAGTGTCCGAAGTCGGTCTGGTCCCTCCTCAGCCTTCACCACCCTGAATGGCGGGGAGGCCAAGGGATACGCCGGGATCCCCCCTGTTGAGCATGCCATTGTGATGCAGTTGTGTCCAAAGGCCGCCGGCTGGCGGGGTGGCCCGCGTCTTCCATCCCAGGCCTGTAAGTTCTCCTCCAATCTAACGGAGAAGGCTTACAGAGCCGGTGGACAGGCCACCTCCGCCCTGCATGCCATGGCCCTCCTTCAGGTCTATCAGGCCAAAGCGCTCCTGGACATGCCCCAGGGTGGTCTTGATCAACAGCTCTTGGCTGAGCTGCGCACTGCCACCGACCTCGCTCTCCGGGTGACCAAGGTGACAGTGCGCTCTGTTGATCAAGCGATGGCCACCAGTGGTACAGCAGCGCCATCTATGGCTGAACCTGGCTGACATGGACTCCCCCGTGTCGCAGGTCAAGAGCTTTGCCCAGCAGTTCTTGGTCGTACAGAAGCAGATGGAGGCGATAAAACATATCCTGCCCCGGCGGTCTGCTCCTGCCAACACCCCACCGCCGGCCGCAGTCCCTCCGCCTGCTCGTCGCCAAGGGTGCCCGCCTGCATCGTCCTCCGTCCCTGCCAAGTCTGCGAAGCAGCAGCCTCCACCTAACAGACAGCAGGGAGCCGGTTGTGGATGCGGCGCCCAGCCTGCTCAGTCTGCAGCCAAGCCAGGTGGCAAGCAATCCAGGAAGCGGACCTGAGACGGGCAACCTGGAGGAGAGGAAGACAGCTCTTCGAGAGACAATGTCCGCATCGCTCCCTCCCCTGAAGGAGGGCCGGATGGAGAATCTTTTGTTTCCTTTTGTTTCTGTTCCGCTGCTGGCTCCTCAGAGTCCAGCGGTACCCGCATTTTCACAAAAAGAGCTGTTTCCCAATCCTCCAGGTCCCAAGAGGGGGCGTCTGGCGGTGTGCGACGCTATGCCTCGCCACCCACACACCCTGTCACCTCTCGGAGTCTGACCCCACTTCGGGCTGTGCTGCCGTCTGAGTCGGGTCCCTCTGCTCTGCCTCACTGCCCCACCGCGGGTACGTCTGTGGTGCCGTTGGTCCCGCTGGCTCGGAGTCTGGGAGCATGGTTATCGCTTCCCAGCCCGTCCCGCTGGCTCATCTGCATGATCAGACTCGGCTATGCGATTCAGTTCGCCTGACGCCCCCCAGTGTTCAGGGATGTTCAATACACTGTTTCGGGCGGAGATTGCGGTCCTCCTGGTGAAGGACGCAATAGAGAATGGAGACTCCATCCCCAGGTGGTCCAGCTGATTTGGCAGTGTTTCAGGGCCACACAGATAGATCTGTTTGCCTCTCCGGACACAGCCCATGGCCAGTTGTTTTACTCCCTGACCGAGGGCACTCTCGGCACGGACGCACTAGCACACAGCTGGCTCCGGGACCTTCGCAAGTATGCGTTTCCCCCAGTGAGCCTGCTCGCACAGCTGTTGTGCAAAGTCAGGGAGGACGAGGAGCAGGTCCTGTTAGTGGTGCCCTATATAATTCACTACCCTTTCGTTATGTTCGGGATGAAAACATCCACTAAATTAAACTGCTTTTAAATTCATTTTTTTTTTTTTTTTTGCATAAATCTGTTAATCAACCTCAGTCCTGATCAAAACTACTAAATGTTTAAAAAAAAAATCCAGGATTTTTACTCTTTAATTGCCAAGTTCATAAATGATGTCACTGATTTGGGGAAAAACACACACAAAATTACTTATTTTCAATATAAAAAGTGATTGTGGACTGGATATTTCTTTACCTTTTATCACAGTCTTGGACATGTGAAAGATTAGTAACAACATTGGCTTTGATGCATTGTTAGTTTTTGTGCAGCATCAGATTTTAATTTTTTCTCCCTCATTTACTGTTCGTGGCTGTTTTTGCCCCATTGACTTCCATTATAATGACATTTTTTTTGATTGCAAAGCCATGACACCATATAGTCATGCATTCTGATTGTTGGTGGTTTTCCCTGTTGGGAAGAGGTAAAATTTGTAATTTTTACAGTTGATCACCAGGTGGCACCATTAACCCTTTAGACAGGCCTGTGCAAAAAAAAGCTTAGTTTCTGGCTTTTATATGGAGTATAACAGCATATTATTGTGTGTGTGTGTGTGTGTGTGTGTGAGAGAGAGAGTGAGAGAGAGACCTTTGCGCACTTACCTTGATGCATCTGAGAAAATCAAAATATGCACCTCAGCTCTCAGAACTACATGGAGTAAACAAAAACAAAGTAAGTGTATTTATGCACCTGCTGCCTTTTGATGGTGAGAAGTACGGACGGCCTATGTGTGAAATGCTTGTCTTTTCTTTATGGTAAAGCCAGTTTAAAACCTTAAAATCCTTCAGTGATAAACTTTTCCATTTTGTTCTGTTAAAAATCTACTCTGCATCAGATTTATGAACATAATATATTATGAACCAAAATGCAACAACTCCAGTTTCTCATTGTGCGGCGCCCATGGAGGTTGGTCATGCTGACAATGAGGTCAATCATCTTCTCCGTAAAAAACAGATTGAACACAGAATCCACGTTCTGGACCCTTACGATGGCATAACGTGTTGGCCCTGGAGTCAAGCCTCTGGCAGGCTGAAGAAAGGGAGTTGTCTCCACATTGGTGGAAAACCACACTTCACCGTTTCTCCCAATCCACCCAGATCCAGGATCCTCTGAATCCTCCTCGCCTTCAGTGGAAGCTGGAGAGGATGATGAGGGTGCCACAACAAAATCAGGATCTGACTCTCCTGAGTCTGTGGTGTCAGAGGGAGAAGACAATACATCCTGCAGCTTGCTGGAGGGGTCAGGCTGCATAATCATTTCTAAAACTTCAGTACTCTTTCCAAGCTCTGATTTCTGACACACGGAGAGGCAACAGCAATACAGCTATTTGATTTGCGCTCATTTCATTCATAGAGTTTACACTCATTCACTTCACACACTCATTATTGCATAGTGATTTTGGAGGTTTATGTATAATATCATGCTTTCCTCTGGCTCACCTGTTATCCAGCAAGCACAAGGAGTAACTATGTCAACCTCAGCAAAATATTATTTGGCAGAATTATTAGTTATATATTTTGAAGCCATTATCTGTGTCTTTCCGAATCAGGTATTTGGCTTCGTGCACACCCCTAATGGAAAGTCATGGAAACCCAACATGAGTGTGTGCTTTAATGAAGGCAAGCGCATTAATGTAGAATGGTAATTAAACTGACTGGAACTACCTGTGCATTAATAGTAAAACTGTAAGTTTATCTGCTTTAAGAACAGTGGCGTTACCTCACTAGTGAGAAATGTCATGTAGCTTTTAAGTTGCTAGTTCAGTTTTTACTGATAAAATAAAGCAGTGCTGACAACAGGTTTATGTGCAAGTGCGTGTCCGTTAGGGGTGGGGGAAAAATCTCTTAGATGCATTTTAAAAAACAATCTGTTTAACACAAAATACTATTCTTCTCATTTGTTTTACTATATTTACGGGCCACAAGAGAAATAATAGAATAAATTAAGACAGTTAGGATAGCCTGCCGTTATCAGCATATTATGCTGAAATTCGTCTCTTGCGAAAAGTTTGCACGTTGCTTTTTGTGTGATATACATTGGCTCGCCTTCTTGGTTTAAAATGGAAAGATTTCCCAATATTGCGAAGTAACCATTTTGGCTCGCCGGGGGCCCCGCGGATTTGCGCTACACCACTGTGTGTGAGTGAGTGAGTGAAGAACAACGCATACGGACAGTGCTTACCTCTACTGTGTTTATGTGAACACTCACCAGTGCAGGCATTTTGACACCGTGTATTTGACCAATTAGGCACGCAACTGAAAACAGAGGCTTCAATGCTTGTCCGTGTTACACTCGGAGAACGCGCACAGAAACATCCTGCCAGTATTGAGTTTAATTTTTAATATCAAGCACGTCCTGCTCTTTACTTTCATTAATAATGCCAACAGTCCTGCCCACTGAAAGCTGCGTGGACTGTCATACAAATACGAATATGACACATTTATAGGACATAAAGGTCTATGCGGCAAAACGAAAGTAACCAGTGAAATGTTTCGAAATGTCCCTTGGCACAGCAGAGCACCCGTTTTAATAAAAGCATATGTTTAAGTTCAGTCACTATTTTACATACTTTAACATTTTCGTGGATGTTCAACAAATTCTTTTCGCCATTACCACAAACAAGCTGCAGCCGCATGAATCTGATGAGTGCAGGAGCTCTTGGTTACCATAGAAATGGTGCGGTGACATTGCAGTAGGCATCTCATTACTGCGGTAATGCGGTTATCGTCACAGCCCTAATTCAAGCATTCAACAGCCTCATAGTATAATACAAATTATCACACACATATAGCAAAATAGACAGTGTAACTGACTTACAGGTTTCTTAGACAGTCCATCTTCATTCCTCTTTTTCTCTTCTCGCTCTGTTTCACATGCAAGTTGAAGCCATCTTTTGATGCAGGATTCTTCTTCTTAATCTGTTGCTGTGAACCTGATGTTTCTGACAAGTAAAATAATAAAACTAGTTAGTGCAGTATAATGTACAATGAATACATAGATGAATGTCCAATTGAATTATAGTCATAATTTTTATTTTACTGTTATGCCATAATAAGACATGAGTAAAAATACTTGTCTACACTACCGTGCTGAACCGACTGCAGGTTGGTAGACAATGGGTGAAAGGGAATTCATGCTGGTCAATGCTGGTTTTTTACAGCAGGAGGATCTACATTGAGGAGACAGACAATGTATCACTTCACTATTATTGACCACTGGATTTACAGTTTAACTGGGCTACATGCTGCCTTCATGGGCCTTAATTGTAGATCAGATCATGTTACTGACTCAAGTCATTTTATCCATTTGAGCTGAATTACATTAAATGTTACATTTTCAATACCCAGATTCCCCTAAAACATCTACTTGCACAAACTTTGATCATATTTAAAATAAATAACAAAGTAATGATAAACAACAACTAATAGATAAAAGCTATTGCAGCCACAATAACAAATTATAAGAAAGATAAATTATTAATTCAGGGTCTTCAGTTAGGCCTTGTTCATTCTTTTGTCATGTGATAGCAGTACAGGAAACAGACAGATATGGCTATTTCATCAGCATTTATTTAGGAATTATAATTTAATTATCACAAACAAAAAAAACTGTCTATCAGATATTCACAAATTCAAAGTGCAAGAAATGAGATCAGGAATGCGTCATGTACTCACTTTAAGAGTAAAAGGAGTAACTTAAAACCAAACTAACGTTATCTGAATATATGCTGTCACGTGACGTGACAAATGAATGAAAGAAAGAGACTCAGAACAAAAGACTCAGAGGTGAACTAATCAACGTTATTCACGAGATATTAAATAAAATAGTTAAAAACAATGAACTAATCAGTCTTGATCTATTGGCCGTAACAGAGTAAAATGTAAACAGCACGAACATAGCAAATTACTATGTCACGGTCACTTACAATCATTGTACACAATCAAACTACAAATCATTCAGCCAGCTTCTCTACACAAACATTCATATTTAAAAAATTTTCCCTGAAAATCCAGAGATGGCAAAAGTTGAATTAACAAAATAACTTATCTTCAAATAGCCTTAGCTATGTGTTTGCTTGTTAACAATTTAAGTTATCATTAGCTAACTTTAATATCACATAAATACTCCAATCAAATATAACGAAGCAGTCGCCAACAAAAAGACATTGTTTAAATCCATTATTTTTTTATGAAATCTTACCTTGATTTTACTTTGTGGAGTTTTCCACCGTCAATTCTCCAGCCGATCCTCTGCTGTTCCGTCTTTTGGGCGCCTTTTCCGCGCGCCTACTTTTAAATTTAAAGGGCCGGAAATAGGAAAATTCGAACCAGTTTGAACTTTGATTAAAAAAAGATCTTATCTCTAACAAAGTTAGCTGAAGCCTAAAACATGATTAAAAAAAAAAAGGTTTGAAAAGTTAATAACATCAAAATAACATACAATGTTCTCATTGCAGTTTGTGCTGATTTACCCACTCATAATTTATCAATTAATATTATGATAGGCTATTTTTATTCATAAAGTCATTTATAAATGTAAATGTCAATATTCAGCCAAAATGTAAGACAAATTAAATATTTTTATTAATGTTTGTTTTGTAATGTTTAATTTTTATTTATTAGTTTGTTCATTCATTCATTCATTTATTTATTTTTTACAATATCATGGTCACTTGAAGCAGTTTATAAAATGACACTGCCTGCTTACATTGTTAATCCTGCATTTCATTCAACCAATCATATTTGAGTGACAAGTTTACAGTTTATGTCAAGTTTATGCATACAACCAGGGTTTTGTGCTGGTTATCATTTCCTGCTTTAAGGATAATGGGTTGGGTTAGGTTTAGGGGTAGCACAATCAACAAATGTGGCACGATTGTTGATTGTGCCACATTTTTGCCAAAGATGGCCCACATTTGGTTTGTGATATTTGGGCCATATTCATTATTTATCACATGGTCCACTTCAGGCTCACATTGAGATTACACATTGCCGTAAGTGCCGCATCTTTGCCTAAAAAGGCCCACATGTGATTTGAAATATTTGGGCCATATTTGCCATGTTACATGTGGGCCACTTAAGGCTCACATACATTTTGTCCGGGCCATAAGAAGGCCTGCAGTGTCGCATCATTGCCTGAAGTGGCCCACATCCGTTTGCTATCTGGGGCAGGATGGCATGCAAGTGTTTAAATCCACTTACCTTGTTTTTGTTTAGTCTGTACTTTTCACCATCAAAAGGCAGCAGGTGCATAAATACACTTACTTTGTTTTTGTTTACTCCATGTAGTTCTGAGAGCTGAGGTGCATATTTTGATTTTCTCAGATACATCACGGCAAGTTGGCGTAAAGTCTCTCTCACACTCTCTCTCTCTCTCTCTCTCTCTCTCTCTCACTCACACACACACACACACACACACACACTATAATATGCTGTTATACCACATATAACTCCATAATAAAGCCAGAAACTAAGCTTTTTTTTACACAGGCCTATCTAAAGGGTTAATGGTGCCACCTGGTGATCAACAGTAAAAATTACAAATTTTACCTCTTCCCAACAGGGAAAACCACCAACAATCAGAATGCATGACTATATGGTGTCATGGCTTTGCAATCAAAAAAATGTCATTATAATGGAAGTCAATGGGGCAAAAACAGCCACGAACAGTAAATGAGGGAGAAAAAATTAAAATCTGATGCTGCACAAAATCTAACGATGCAACAAAGCCAATGTTGTTACTAATCTTTGACATGCCCAAGACTGTGATAAAAGGTAAAAAAATATCCAGTCCACAATCACTTTTTATATTGAAAATAAGTCATTTTGTGTGTTTTTTTCCCCCCAAATCAGTGACATCATTTATGAACTTGGCAATTAAAAAGTAAAAATCCTGGATTTTTTTTTTTTAAACATTTAGTAGTTTTGATCAGGACTGAGGTTGATTAATAGATTTATGCAAAAAAAAAAATAAAAAAAAATATTTATCTGATACATTTTTACAGCAGTTTAATTTAGTGGATGTTTTCATCCCGAACATAACAAAAGGGTAGTGAATTTGCCCACAGTGTATTGTTGAGTTTTTGAAATTTTTCAAAGCATTTTCCCAAAATATGTATCAAAATAAGATTTGTCACCAAAAATCATTCCATTTGCTGAAACACAGAGAAAGTTGTGGCCAAATTAAGACTCAAAAGCACCCCATAGTGGATGAAAACGTCCCCAACATAACATAAGGGTTAAGACAGTACTCCTGGTTGCATTGGCCTCCATCAAGAGGGTAGGGGACCTGCACGCATTTTCGGTCGACGAATCGTGCCTGGAGTTCCTGCCCAAGGTTCCTACCACTCCCTTTAGAGACCAGGTAGTGAACCTGCAAGCACTGCCCTCGTAGGAGGCATACCCAGCCCTAGCTTTGCTTTGTCCCGTCCGCTCTTTGCACCTGTACGTGGACAGAACGCGAAGCTTAAGGACCTCAGACCAGCTCTTTGTCTGTTACGGAGGCCAGCAGAAGGGAAAGGCTGTCTCCAAGCAGAGGATGGCTAGATGGCTGGATAGCTGGATAGTGGATGCCATCGCCTTGGCTTATCAGTCCCAAGGCGTGCCTTGCCCGCTCGGGTTGAGCGCTCACTCTACTAGAGGAGTTGCTTCTTCCTGGGCGCTGGCGCACGGCACCTCGCTGACAGATATATGTAGAGCTGCGGGCTGGGCGACACCCAACACGTTTGCTAGATTCTATAGCCTTCGTGTAAAACCGGTATCTTCCCGTGTACTCGCCCCCAGTGGCCAGTAGCGTGAAGGACCCGTTCTAAGTGTCGGCTTGCAACGCCAATCCCGCCCCCTGGGCCGGATACGTGCGTCCATTGCTCCAGCGAGGTCCCCGTCTGGCGAACCCTGTTGAGTTCCTCTGCCACCCCTGCGGCTCGGACATTGCGGAGTGTCTGATGCTGGGTGCCATATGTTGTGACCCCTACGGCGGTCCCATATGTGTATTTCTCCACGGTAACCTTCCTACGGTGAGCCCGTGTCTTTCCCTTTCAAAAACCTCTTTTTTTTTTTCAGACAACTTGGCATTGTTATATATTAGCAGTATATTATTGTATATTATTTTCTCATTTACATTTGAAGTAATATAGCTGATGCTGCTTAATAGGAGTAATTATTAGTAGTAGGGATGTGACAAGATCTCGTGCTATGAGATCTCACGATATTAAAATGACGGAGCGTGAGGGTGAAATTAGCATAGAATGGGGTGAGCGGGGCACAACTAATGTGAAGACATTAGTTGTAACACGCATGGTTTAAATACTTCCACACATGCTAGCATGATGAAACCTAGCGTATTTAGTAGTTGCCATATTGACAATATATAGAGAAAAAATTACGCCAAAATTCAGAAATCTTTGGAAGATATCACTGAACATTTATTTAACAATAGCAAAAGTAAAGGTGCAATGTGTAAATTTTAGCGGCAACTAACGGTGCACACCCCTCGCACCCCTCCCTTTCGGAGAAGCTATGGTGGCCGTCTGGCCGACACAACACAAAGATGTCGTTGTCTGAGACAGCAGAGTAACCTGTATGAAGCAATGAGGTTTCTTTTTACTTCTAACAAAGAACGGTCTCTGCTTCTAATAAACCAGATGACTACTACTACTACTACTTCTGCATAAAAACACGAACGACTTAGAAGAACAACAACAACATAGTGACTAAGTTAATTTTCATCCTTTAAGTTAATTTTTCATCCATATTTTTTGTTCATTTAAAATTAGACAAATTTGATATTATTTTAATCTCCAATCTGTTATTTAGCAGTTTAGATAGTTCTCTAATGCTTCACTAACTAGCAGAATACACTAACCACAGGTTTACATTACAGTTGCGCAGATAAGGTACGTTTTAACACTGCGTTACAATGTGCCCCGCTATTAGAACTATGCTGTTACGTTATAATCTTGTTTGCGGTAGAGAAAGCAGCTTACATGCAGTCTATACACAGGGAAAGTAATCGTGAAGACATTGAATTAAAAGTAAACACCACTTTTGTGTCTTTATCAGCTTTTCCACATATATTCTGGCCCTGATAATCACACTTACCACTTGCTCTATTTCTGTAAATCCGTTTTTGTGATTGATGACTGTAGCCGTTGCTCTGTTCTTCCTTAACAGCCGCTTGCGGCACCTGCTGGTGAGGACGACTAACAGCAGATGGAGATCATGCATCGGCAATCTACTGCTATTCCTGCAGTTCCCGGATGTGCAATTTTGAATTTTCTGTCGAATTTGAAACACTGAATTTGTGGAAGCGACTTTGTAAAGCGAAATAAAATGGACTGAAATTGCCTGTTGAATATTTTAGGTTGTATTTTTAAACAGACTGAATATGTTGGAAGTGAAATCTGAAAGGTGAATATGAATCTTCGAATTTTTAACAATGAAAATGTGTGTGAAATATTTTGAATTGAAATATTCAAATATATGACCATGTTGAATTTCAGCCCACAAAAATGCAAGCCCTAAAAATACAATGCATTAAAATGCAAACACGGTTAATGCAATGCACATTTTTTCAACTAGTGTAATTCAACAGGCTTTTTTATTTCAAACACTTTTGGCATTAATAAACTTCCATAAAGTTCCCCATGCAGATTTCACTCGTGTTCAAATTGGTCACGTGAATTTGCTGCATTGACCAATAGAAAGCTACTACGTTTGAAAGTGACTTCATTGTGAGCTCTTGTAAGGAAAACAGATCAATTTAGCTCAAAGGGAATTATTAATTAATTTATAGGGAATTTTGAAAGAATCACTTATTTTATGGCAGAATAAATGAATCGTCGATTGCTCAACTGAACAGGCCATAACTTTCAATTCTGTAGTGGATATTAATATCCAAACTAAACTGAAAACACTTTATTAGCATGGTAACAAGATCAGCATTTTAAGACATTAAATTTTTTTAAAGCACATACATTTTTAAGCTCCTATTTAAATACAAACGAGATTTTATTGATTATTGATTGACACATAATCAACACAGAGTCACAGAAAGAAAGAAAGTGAGGAAAGAATGAGTTTTAACAGAGTGAAATGATGAAATCCCAAGTTTCTAGCAATATATGCACTTTATAAGACCTGACCTGAATGAACCATCGATCATTTAACCCTTCTATCGTTTCTCAGGCGGGGTTATTAAATTTCGGCTACAATCTGGAGGTGCTACTTGCGTTTGTTGTTTGTGTCTTTGATGGGGGTTTCCTTTTCGCTGATTTTCTGGAGGTCTTTTCGCATCTGGAGTAATGTCTTGGGAAGCCAGTCACTTTGATATGTTGGCAAGTGAATGGAAGCGGAGTCTTTGCAGTTTGAAGTTGAAGTTTGAGGCAGGCAAAGAATATAGAGTCACAGACTGTGGATTTGTGGCAAAAACTTAACTTAGAAAACAAGACTCTCAATGGAAAAGAAAAGTAACTGAGTAAAGAAAAGAAAAGTAAGTGAGACAAGAGTAATTAGATGGCTTGCCGTTGTCTTAACCCATTTTACAAGTCAAATCTGATCTTCTCCTAATGCTTTGTTTGCCATCTCCAAACCCATTTGTCTTGTTATGCTGCGTTCACACCGGACGCGTCTAGGGCGTCCGATTTACGCCCCAGACTTCTACTTCTTAAAATGTCCGATTTACATTTTAAGTCAATGTAAAAGCGTCTAGACGTCCTGCGGCGCGAATTGAGCGTTCACGTGTCTGACGCGCGAATCGAGCGTCTGACGCCCTAGACGCCCGAGTTGAAAAATCTGAACTTTGGCGAAAATTCGCGCCGCGTTAACCAATCAGGAGCTTGCTCTAGTAGTGACGTGACGTAGCGAGCTGAGGCAGAAATCCGAAACAACAATGGAGGACAAAATCATCGTCGCTGTACATCTTCATACTTTTATAGAAACAGGAAAAAAGAGGATCTTGCTTGAAAGAAAGTGAGTGAGGAGGTCGGACAATTTGGTAAGTTATAAAAAACGGTCTTTACTCAATTTGAGCTATATATATACATATTGAGACTACAAGCTAGCTAAAGCTGGCAAATTGGTCTTATTCGCTGTAATTTACAACTATTTTCCCGCTGACGAGTTGTGTTTATTCAGAAGAAGTGTGCAGAAAGAAGTGGAAGAGTCTGGGACACATAAAGGAGAGCCCCTCTCGTGACGTGAATTCGCGTCTGTTGTGAAGTCAATTTCACGCGCGAGTGAAGCGAATGTCACGCGCGAATGAAGCGAGTAAACTCAAAATGTTCAAGCGTCCAACTAGACGCGTCTGACGCAAATTTGGTGTGAACGCAGCATTAGACTACAAGTTGACATCTTAATTGTTTTTGGGTCCATCACTTATAAGCGTTCTTTGTCTTATATGACTGAATGGTGTCCCAAATGACAGATCACTTATTTTATGGTCCTAAATTGTTGACTCATGGGGCGTTCACACCAGACGCGACTTGCGCAAATAAATCGCGCTATTCGCGCGTAGTTGGACGCTTGAACATTTTGAGTTTACTCGCTTCATTCGCGCGTGAAATTCACTTCACAACAGACGCGAATTCGCGTCATGAGAGGGGCTTCTGCCAGGCGGCTCGAGTCTCGTTTCTGCACACTTCCTCTGAATAAACACATCAACTCGTCAGCGGGAAAGTAATTGTAAAATACAGCGAATAAGCTCAATTTGCCGGCTTTAGCTAGCTTGTAGTCTCAATATGTGTATATAATATATATATATATATATATATATATATATATATATATATATAATAGCTCAAATTGAGTAAAGAGCGTTTTTTTACAACTTACCAGATTGTCCGACCTCCTCACTCACTTTCTTCCAAGCAAGATCCTTTTTATTCCTGTTTCTATAAAAGTATGAAGATGTATCGTACAGCGAAGATGATTTTGTCCTCCATTGTTGTTTCGGATTTCTGCCGCCTCTCGCTACGTCGTAATCACGTCACTACTAGAGCAAGCTCCTGATTGGTTAACGCGGCGCGAATTTTCGCCAAAGTTCAGATTTTTCAACTCGCGCGAATCACGCGTTATGCGCGTCAAACGCCTGAAACGCTCTATTCGCGCCGCGGGATGTCTATTCGCGTCTTTGCATTGACTTAACATGTAAATCACTCGCGCTTAATGCTTCATTCGCGTCTGGTGTGAACGCACCATCAGACTCTATGGAATTATGCTTTTTCAGTTTTAGTGACCAGTCTTCTCTGTCTGATTGTCTGATTCGCTCTCAGTTCCTACACTTTGCTTCTTACTTAACTATCGACAATAGTCAGTGGACCTTTTTTGTCCACAAAATTTCAATGAAATTTAGATGTGACCACAAAAAACATGCATATAGGTAATTTGAATTTAATATACAGTGTAGTGGATAAGTAGCCCACTTTGGTGGCTGAACAAAGAAAAAGGCTTGACATTCACTGTCCAAAGGATTCCATTATCCAGAGCATAGTTATTCTAAACTGTATAGTATATTACAAAAGATAACACACAAAATAAAAATAATATCTCAAGAGGTGTGTCTCAATTAGCTCCCTAGTGTAACAGTTTGCAGGGAAGAGGAGATGCAAGGATCTAATTGCAAGCAAGTCAAGTCACCTTTATTTATATAGCGCCTTATACAATACAGATTGTTTCAAAACAGCTTTACAGTGATAACAGTCTTTTTTTCATAAACACACAAACGAAGATAATTCAAAAGAGAGATCAGATGACAATAATCCAAACAAGAAACTATAAATGCAAACATTAAGATGATAAAACTCCAACAGGGAAACAGTGTGCACTGTACTTACAGGAACATTATAAATACACCATTAAATACACCATTAAACTTATCTGTTTTATATCTCATTCTTTTAACATCTAAAGATCGCAGGTAAGAGCTGAGAGTAAAACTGTCCTGAATATAACAAAATGTTGAAATTTTAAAATTAGATTAGTTAAAATTAGACTTTAATAGGCCTAATCAGTAAAATAATAAACAATGAAAGAAACCAATCAAAATCCAAATTCTTTGATTGATAGATAAGAAAACCAATATGGACAGCACCCCCATGCCATTATATGACTGTTTTTTATTTTCCAGGAAGTCAGTACAGTTACAATTCTTTACAGATTCACACACCAGTTTTCGTCGACTGTTTGTTTTGACTTCTTATATACCAGTTCATAAACTGATTTTCGGCGGGTGAACTGACGGCTCACGGTGTTAATGATTTTGTGCTGATCGTCACAAGACTGTGAGGCATGTGATATTGATCAGACTATTGAAAACACCCAGCATTGTGCTGCATTGTGCCATTTTGTTTTTCCTCCAGGGGGCGCTTACCGGCTCAGGAAGCCGACTCCCCCATTGAGCCGCATTCAAATCTCTTAACGATTTGTGTCCTGTGTGAAACATTTTAACTTGAACACATATAATTTTTTTAATATTTTAACATTAGTTACTGATTTCTGGACCACAAATTAAAATCCGCCCCATCAATCACTATAAAAGCATTTTTAAAAATTCTTGCTCGCTACACTCAAACAACTGTGATTGGTTCACCCTAACCAGCGCTGAAAAAAGTAACAGCTTTTCCGTGACCAAGCTATGGTCTACTTGTTGCTTCAGCAGTGGTGTAAACAATTTATTATTTCCTAAATAATGACACCGAGAAATTTAAATAGCGGATGAATTGAAAATACACAGTTAGTAGTTAAAATAGCTTAGTCGATTTTTAGACCCATCGTACCGGACCAATTAGAAACAGCTTCCGGGCCACTAAACCCCACCTATTTTAAATACCTGTGTCATGCGTATTGTTATTCTGTCACTTATTCTGTTTATGCAACTCTTCCGTGATTCTCAGACATGTAGACTACAGTCCCCGCAGCAGAAATGGTTCACGTCTATAACTGTCACCCGTTCGCGTCTCAGCACATCGTAGCGGCGGAGCAGGAGCCTGGGCTGGTGTGCTGCGGCGGCGGGGCGCTGTTCGTAGTGAGTGCTGGAGGCTGTAAGATCGAGGCATATAATCTGCAGCAGGAGGGATGTCCGCTTATCTGCCGCTTCAGCAGCATGGGTTCTGTGCTCAGCATCCACCACAGCACAGTAGGTCAGTGACAGCGCTGGGATTGTAGTATGAGTCACTGAATATAAGATGACTGTGTGATTTCTAGTGTCTTAAAAGTACCATGGTCCCCTGTGAAAAAGTACACTTTGTAGCATACTTTTAAAATGAGTACTTCCAGAAATAATATACTTTAATAGAGCACTGCAAACTAAATGTATTTTTTTTGGACATTGAATGTTGTATGTCATGTATTTAAATGTATATACATTTACACATTTGTCATGATGAAGTTGCAGTTTTTAAAATATTATATTAACTTTAAATGTAATATCAAATAACACTATAGTTACACATTATATACTTTTCATGTGCTTTAGCATGTTAGTCAAGACATCAAAATAAGTACTTATACTTTAACACGGGACAAACGCTTATTAAAAACATGATTATAATAAAACATTTAATGTCACATTATTACGAAGTGCACTTTTTAAGTGTGTTAACAAACAAAATCATGAAAGTACTCTCTTTAAGTACATTTAAGTGGCATTTTATTTTATTAACATTACCCGCAAGTACAATTGTTTAAAACTTTTACCCCTGGTTTCACAGACAAGGCTTAACCCTCTGGCCCTCTTTGTTTAGGTGTCACACTTGCCTTCTTTACGGTCAAAAGTGACCGAAGCCTTGAAAAGTAACTTTTTTGTTTTTCAGGAAAACCAATGTAATATATTTTTGTTCAATAATATTTTTTAATTATTATATAAAATTTTGAGGGTATTTTATGATACTATGCAATATTTATACAATTTTTATTAGCTATTTTTCCCCATTGAAAATAATACAATTTTTTTTTCTAACATATTTTTAAATTATTTTTCAATTAAAGCAGTATTCCATGTTAAAATAGAGACAAGGCATTTAAAATCCATTTTTTTGAAGGTAGATTAGTGCCATTTGGTGAGAGTAGAAAAAGAAAAACTTATGCAATGCCATGTTGTAACCACTAGATTCCTATAGAGCTCTATATAAAGTGGCTTATAAATTCTCTAGTGGTTTTTGGACATAAACACTTATTTTTATTAAGTTTTGGATTTGGATTTATACTTAGACATTCTCAAAGACTACTTTTTGTCAAGGTTTAGAATTATTATTATTATTTTTTTTTTTGAAATGTTGATTTGAAGTGTCGGTTTTTGCATTAATTTTACTACAGTCAAACCTGAACACAGAGGAGGACATTTTGTCACACATAACATCAAAATTCAATAAAAAATAACAAAAATGAACAGGTGTGTTTTATAACAGCTTAATAAATCTGGGTCTGATCTGATTTCAACCTCTTATTTGAGTTTTGGCTCAATTTTACCATATTGTTACAGCCACACTGGTTCATTTGTGTGTGTATAATGGTGTGTCTATTTTGCACTCTTGGCATTTTAGAGTGTCCCCCCTTCATTGCTGCGCACTTTTTTTCTGCACAGTGTCTGATTTGTAGTTTGTACCAACAAAAGATTCTCTGAGTTGTCGTATTTTTTCGTATTTCCTATTCATTTCCTATGTCGGTCATTTTTGACCGAAAAGAAAGTAAGTGTGACTATTTTTTTTTACGACCCTTTAACATGTCCGAATCATGTCCTTGATTTTTTTTTTTTTTTGTGTGTGTTCATATTGCTAATGCGACAAAAGTCACCAAGTGACTTTTAACATTAACATTTTTAACATTTCAAAATATAAAATTTTTCTGTCAAAAATGACCGAAGAGGGCCAGAGGGTTAAGCTAGTCCTAGACTAAAATGCGTGTTTGAGCTGTTTTAACTGGAAGCAGCTTGCACTGACATATCTAAAATAAGTCAGTGCCATTGGTTTGTCTCAAGATGCACACCAGTAATGTGTTTTTTTTTTTTTTTTTTCCTCCTGTAGTGTACATTTATAAAAGCTACTTAAATATCCTAATTCCTGTCTGTGAAACATGTCACTTTCACTTTCATAATATGGCACCATGTCCAAAAACCATCACATTACAATATTAAAATCTTGACATGATGATACGAAATAAAAATTAAATAATTGGTATAAATAAATAAATAAAGTCAATGGTTTCTGACTTGTTTGGCTGTTTTTGTTCTTAGGGGACTATCTAGTCACTATTGAAGAGAAGAACAAGGCCACTTATCTCAGGGCCTACACTAACTGGAGGTACCAGGCTGCCGAGAAGACTCGTGTTGGGGTGCGTCTGTTGGGTCACTTTCTGCGGGGCTCATCCTTCCGCGGAGCTCCCAAAGAGCAAATGGAGATCATTGAAATCCCTCTGTTTGAGCCGCCACTGTGTATGGCATGCTGTAGTCTTACTGGTGAGAACACTTACACTGAAATCATACAGAATCAAAAACTGAAAACCCCCCCCCCCCCCCAAAAAAAACAGACTCACTTAAGCACAGTTTTCCAAACAGCAGATTTGACACGTTCACAGGAAAAAGCAGCAATGTTTTCGACTTCAGTATTATTTTATGATGTTACAATGGTGAAATTACAAACATGGAATCCACATTCTGAGGTGTGAAATGAACAACTAGGAATTTTATTAACATTAAATGGTTCTTCTCCCATTTTCCTCCTCAAAATCTTGGGTAGGCTGTGCCTCCCTTGCCTCCCCTGATGAGCCACTACGGCCTGGCACTAATTACTTAACTAAAGAGACAGTTGATGCACCCTGGATGGTGGCTCAAACATTTCTACTGTGTTCAGAGTGGTGTAAGACCACTGATATATTTGGTTCTTAGGATGTTCTGAATGGTTGCTTTAGGGCTGCCCCCTAATAGTCAATTAAACGTTAGTTGACGAGAAGAGGCTTAGTCGACCAAAATTGTATTAATCGCTTAGTCGCAGGAAAAAAAAAATGGGAAGAAGTGGCAAAGTCATGCAGTCTGTGAGGGAAAGATTGTTAACAGCTGGTACGTCGGACAGGACATCCAAACGCTCACCTATCATTCATCGACCTTAAATATGAGGACTCTGATTGTGTGTGTGTTTAGGTGATGTGGGTGTTTTATTCTTGTTTAGTTATTTTATTTTGTTTCTTAACTTTGTGATTGTGAAGCACATTTAGCAGCGTGAGTGGTATTAAGTCAAGTCAAGTCACCTTTATTTATATAGCGCTTTTTACAATGTAGATTGTGTCAAAGCAGCTTTACATTGATAACTGGTACATTATTTGGCTGCACAGCAGCTCTTAAAGAATAGTGTCAATGCAGGCAGATCAAAGCACTGTTGAATATCAAATGTCAAGTCAAATGTCAAGTGTCCCCAACTAAGCAAGCCAAAGGCGACAGCGGCAAGGAACCCAAACTCCATCAGGTGACATCAGGTGGCAGACAAGTGGCAAATAGGTGTTTAAATGGAGAAAAAAACCTTGGGAGAAACCAGGCTTAGTCGGGGGGCCAGTTCTCCTCTGGCCAACAGTGCTTTGTTACGATTCAGGTAGCTATCATAAGTCCGACAGGATCGCAACATTCAAAGTATTTATTCCAGTTCCATCCAATTGAGGATTGTATTCATCACGCCGGTATGGACGGTTGTTGAGGAACTGTGTCGTGGCTGTCGTGTCGATGAGGCCCTCACAGTGGATGATCTAGTTGACTCAATCTCTGCTGATACTTCAGGGCTGCGTTGTGGTCGTGTCAAGGCGCAGGTCCTTGGTCTCACCTGGATACGGCCCAGATCCGGTTGACTACGGTGAACCTCGGGATAACCAGAAAGACTAATATTAGCGTAGATGCCATTCTTCTTCTGATGTAACGAGTACATCAGGTGTTATAGGAAGTGTTCCCGGTTCCGGCTGACCTAATTTATGCAGCCTAATAATCCTTTAACAGATTTGAAAATATAAATTGGTAATGTGTTATGTGTATGCCAGTTTAAAGAAATGCGTTTTTAGTCTAGATTTAAACTGACAGAGTGTGTCTGCTTCCTGAACAATGCTAGGAAGATTGTTTCAGAGTTTAGGTGCCATATAGGAGAAGGATCTACCGCCTGCGGTTGATTTTGATATTCTAGGTATCATCAGCTGGCCTGAATTCTGAGATCGCAATAGACGTGAAGGACTATAATGAATTAGGAGCTTGCTCAGGTACTGGGGAGCTAAACCATTTAGTGCTTTGTAAGTAATTAGCAAGATTTTAAAATCTATACGATGTTTAACAGGAAGCCAATGCAGTGTTGACAGAACTGGGCTAATATGGTCATACTTCCTAGTTCTAGTAAGAACTCTAGCTGCTGCATTTTGTACGAGCTGTAGTTTATTTATCAGGCGAGCAGAACAACCACCCAGTAAAGCGTTACAGTAATCTAGCCTTGAGGTCATGAACGCATGAACTAACTGTTCTGCATTTTTCATTGAGAGCATACGTCGTAGTTTAGATATATTTTTAAGATGGAAGAATGCGGTTTTACAGATGCTAGTAACATGGCCTTCAAATGAAAGATTGGTATCAAAGAGCACACCCAGGTTCCTAACTGACGACGAAGACTTAACAGAGCAGCCATCAAGTGTTAGACAGTATTCTAGGTTATTACATGAAGAAGTTTTTGGTCCAAAAATTAGAATCTCTGTTTTTTCTGAATTTAGTAGTAGGAAATTACTGGTCATCCAATTTTTTTATATCAGCTATGCATTCTGTTAATTTTGTGAATTGGTAAGTTTCGTCAGGGCGCGAAGAAATATAGAGCTGAGTATCATCAGCGTAACAGTGAAAACTAACGCCATGCTTCCTAATGATATCTCCCAAGGGTAGCATGTACAGAGTGAACAGCAACGGTCCTAGTACTGAGCCTTGCGGTACTCCATATTGAACTTGTGATCGATATGACATCTCTTCGTTTACTACTACAAACTGATAACGGTCAGATAAGTATGATTTGAACCATGACAATGCAATTCCACTAATGCCAACATCATTTTCGAGTCTATTTAAAAGAATATTGTGATCAATAGTGCCAAATGAGAGCAGTCTCAGTACTATGGTACGGTCTAAATCCTGACTGGAAATCCTCACAGATACTATTTCTTTCTAAAAAGGAACATAGTTGTGATGATACTACCTTTTCTAGTATTTTTGACAGAAAAGTGAGATTTGAGATCGGCCTGTAATTGACTAATTCTGTAGGATCAAGTTGTGGTTTTTTAATAAGAGGTTTAATAATAGCCAGCTTAAAAGTTTTTGGTACGTGTCCTAGTGATAAAGATGAATTGACGATATTAAGAAGAGGATCTATAACCTCTGGAAGCATTTCTTTCAATAGCTTAGTCGGTATAGGGTCTAACATACTTGTTGATTTTGATGATTTAACAAGTTTAGACAATTCTTCCTCTCCTAAAGCAGTAAATGAATTGAATTTTTCCTCAGGGACACTACAATGCACTATCTGACGCGATACTGTAATAGACGGTTGCATGGTTATAATTTTTTCTCTAATATTATCAATCTTGCAAGTAAAGAAGTTCATAAAGTCATTACTGCTGTGCTGTTTGGAAACATCAGAAGTTGAAGCTTTATTTCTTGTTAATTTAGCCACTGTATCAAATAAATACCTAGGGTTGTGTTTATTTTCTTCTAAAAGTTTTGAAAAATAAGCAGATCTAGCAGATTTTAAGGCCTTTCTGTACTCAATCATTATCTCTCTCTCCACGAAATGCGAAATACTCCTAGTTTTGTTTTCTTCCAGCTGCGCTCCATTTTTCTGGCTGCTAACTTTAGGGCCCGAGAGTGCTCATTGTACCATGGAATTGGATTAATTTCCTTAATCTTTTTTTAAGCGCAAAGGAGCAACTGAGTCTAATGTGCTGGAAAAGACAGAGGCAATAGTTTCTGTTGCAACATCGAGGTCTTCTTCTATTAAATTGTGCTACAGTGCTCAGCGTAAATGAGTACACCCCCTTTGAAAAGTAACATTTTAAACAATATCTCAATGAACACAAAAACAATTTCCAAAATGTTGACAAGACTAAGTTTAATATAACATCTGTTTAACTTATAACATGAAAGTAAGGTTAATAATACACATTTTTCAGTTTTACTCAAATTAGGGTGATGCAAAAATGAGTACACCCCACAACAAAAACTACTACATCTAGTAGTTTGTATGGCCTCCATGATTTTTAATGACAGCACCAAGTCTTCTAGGCATGGAATGAACAAGTTGGCAACATTTTGCAACATCTATCTTTTTCCATTCTTCAAGAATGACCTCTTTTAGAGACTGGATGCTGGATGGAGAGTGATACTCAACTTGTCTCTTCAGAATTTCCCATAGGTGTTCGATTGGGTTCAGATCAGGAGCCACTGAATCACTTTCACCCTGTTCTTCTTCAGAAATCCAACAGTGTCCTTAGATGTGTGTTTAGGATCATTGTCATGTTGGAAAAGTGCACGACGATCAAGGGCACGGAGTGATGGTAGCATCTTCTCTTTCAGTATAGAGCAGTACATCTGTGAATTCATGATGCCATCAATGAAATGCAGCTCTCCGACACAAGCAGCACTCATGCAGCCCCACATAAGGACACTGCCACCACCATGTTTCATTGTAGGCACCATGCATTTTTCTTTGTATTCCTCACCTTTGCGACGCCATACAGTTTTGAAGCCATCAGTTCCAAAAATCATTTATCTTGGTCTCATCACTCCAGAGTATAGAGTCCCAGTAGTCTTCATCTTTGTCAGCATGGGCCCTGGCAAACTCTAGGCGGGCTTTTTTGTGCCTGGGCTTTAGGAAAGGCTTCTTTCGTGGACGGCACCCATGAATGCCATTCCTCTGCAGTGTACGCCGTATTGTGTCACGGGAAATAGTCACCCCAGTTTGGCTTTCTACTTCTTTAGATAACTGCAGTGAACTTGCATGCCGATTTTCTTCAACCCTTCTCATCAGAAGACGCTCCTGCCGAGGTGTTAACTTCCATGGACGACCTGGATGTCTCTGTGAGATGGTTGCAGTTCCATCTTTTTCAAATTTTTGTACCACTTTTGCTACAGTATTCTGACTGATAAGTAAAGCTTTGCTGATCTTCTTGTAGCCTTCACCTTTCTGGTGTAAAGAAATTATTTTCTTTCTCAGGTCTTGTGACATTTCTCTTCCATGTGGTGCCATTGCTGACAGCATGAAATGGGAAGGGGTTTTAACACCCTTTTATAGTCAACTGTCTGCTGGACACCTGTGTAATGAATAATTAGACTCACCTGTGGTTGAATTCTTGTTAAATTAGACATTTGTAGTCTAAAATTTAGCTTTGCTCCAGAGACTTTCAGTGGGGTGTACTCATTTTTGCATCACCCTAATTTGAGTAAAACTGAAAATTTTGTTCTCCAAGTTATATTATTAACCTTACTTTCATGTTATAAGTTAAACAGATGTTATATAAAACTTAGTCTTGTCAACATTTTGGAAATTGTTTTTGTGTTCATTAAGATATTGTTTAAAATCTTACTTTACAAAGGGGGTGTACTCATTTACGCTGAGCACTGTATATAAACAAACAAACGAACAAAAAAATATGGCTTATCATCTGAAACATGTAAGTAGTAGCAACTTTACATGTAAACTCGCTTTAACAATAACCTAGAAAAATTTGGGCTATTTAAGTGTTTGTGCGGAGTGTGAAAGCTGAATAGTAGCACGCTTGCTGCATGACAGCCAACATGGAGGCGCCGATGCGATCACTTGCACTTAAAATCATTTTTGGTCATACAGATAAGAGTAATACATCTTTTGAATCTGTGAAGAGTCTACTTTTATATGTGTGCATTCACAATAACAACAAAACATTGTGCTTTTGTAAAATAATGAAAGCAAACAGGATGTGCTTTCTGCCGTCTCTCTCTGTGAACTTGAGCGCGCCAAAAAAAGAAAGAACTGAAACTCCATGTAAACTTGCCTCACAGACGTGAAAAATATATCTATAGAAAGTGAAATGTCTACTTTTAAATGAACCAATTCAATGGAAAACAAATATTCTCAGGTTATGTAATCTGTATGAAACGTGCATATAGGTGCGCGCACTACTGCGGAGATGACGAGTCAGCATCAGCATTCATCACTACGGCTGAAAATACAGAACGTTTATCAATTAATTATTAAAATGTTAAAGAAATCTCTTTGCTGTTTTTCCGCAACACATTCATAATCATTACTTCTGCTGGTGCACCGTGGCAAGCTTTATGCGTGCACTGGAGCGCTAATTAGGCTATGTAGGCATTAAAGACTCATTATTATGATTTATATGGTTTATTAATAAACTTGAAAAAAAGTAAACGACTACTAGTTGACCAGAAAAATCTTTAGTTGAGGGTAGCCCTAGTTTCTATGATGATGCTAGGTTGTTCTTGGTGGAGTCTTGCTTGCCATAAGTCTCTATAATGCTCTATATATATCCATAGCCTAAACACCTGAGTTTAACACTTCAGACAAGTGTAACATAACACAAATACATTGAACAAGTTCAGACAAATGGGACGTCCCCCATACTCACACCATTGGTCAAGCCAGAAGTCAACATGTCTTATAGACTGCTTATAGATTCTCAAGCTGTGTCCTAATTCAGAGGCTGCATCCTTTGATGGATGCAGACTTCAAAGGCCATGAAGTTCAGACCGAGCATTGTTAAATGGGACGGTCTAGCCTACAGAGGATTGTTCTTGTCGCCTATCAACTGTGACAGCTGCCGTTGATGGCAATAACGTTTGTACCAAACAGGGTTCACAACCTGTCTAAATATGTTCACCTTGGTCCATTTATGTTTATAATTAAGAGTATAAACTATCTATAAAATCGCATATTGATAAGAAATCAATATTTGAACAGCTTTAAAAAAATACCTTTTGTATGGTTAAATATTCGAGCAAGTTGAAACCCAACAATACTTGAAATTAAAAGTGTAATACGGCATTTGAAACAAAATTTAATCATCGCTGGAGCGCAATGAATCTTGGAATATTCTAGGCTGTGAAGGATTCATTCGTTCTATCCTTCATGGCCCAGGAAACAGGATGCATTTGTAGGCCGCATTCAAAAGAGCTTTCGAATTGGGACGTCCTTCGTCACACTGACGTGACGCATTTGGCCTTCGAAGGATGAGGCCTCTGAATTGAGACGCATCTTGTGTTTACTTACATCGTGGAATTGACCTACCAATGGTTTACTTGCAGTTCATTCTGTACATTTATCTGAGGTACGTGTAACTGATTCTTCTGTTACTTTTAGGTGATCTTCTAGTGGGCTGTGCAAAGAGTTTGGTGATCTTCAGTCTGAAGCGACAGACACTGAGCGAACAGCTCTCTGTGCTGGACTTCGAGAGGGTTCTCATTCTTCACATCCAGGGCTGGAGCCCGTCTCAGGTGGCCTTCTGTGCTGGATACGTAGCCCTTCAAACGGAGCTGGAGGTCCTGGTGGTGAAGCTTACCCCGCGGGAGAAGAGCAGCCAGGCTGCAGATCAACACGCGCTGCTACCAGAAGATATCATGACTGAAACCAGCTTAGATGAAGATGCAGGTATTACTTAACAGGCTGGTAACAGGCAAATATCATCGGAGCTAGTATGAACAGTTCCCCTCTCTCCTCTCCCATTATTTCCCTGTCTCTTTACTAATAAAGTCAAAAATGGCAAAAATAACTTAAATAAAATGTACTTTTCAAATGCATTGTAAACTTAAAGCCCAAATTATATTTCACATAAAAAATGGAGAATACTTTAGGCTGATCGAGACAGTAGAAACCACTGGCACTGAAGATCTCTACGATCTGCTTGGGCTCACAATGCTTTTGGGAAATGCAGCCCTGGCTGATAAATTGGTTTATAACAACACAAGTTGCAACAGTGTAATTTCTTAATTTCTTTTCATATTTTTTTTCTTCTAGAGATGAAAAAAGATGGATTCAGCCCTCTCCATGAGCAAGAGGACTTCTTTCTGTTCCCAAAGCATCAGGAGATGTTGGGTAATGAAGCCCAGGAGTGTGGCATCTCTTTAGTTCTGGAGTGGACTGGTATGGAGGCGGAGAACCGAGGAGACATGAGCGTGGTTTACATCTTATTCAGGTATAATGAAGAGCTTGAGAAAATTAGCTGCTTTCTGAATGTGGTGTGTTTGTTTGTCAGATGTCACCTCTCTAGTTTGCCCTGTCTAGGAGGTTTGCACCTGATTTCTTCCAAGGTTGCAGTGTTGAGGAGACACACTTGCATTCCCTACAGCTCCACCCCATGTTTACTGGTTAGTGAACGCTATGTGTGCTACATTCATTCACACACACCCCTCTCCTTTGGACTGAATGGTTTCCTCCTACTGTCTGAACAGATAAACAGGAAGAAGCCTCTGTCTCCAAAGCTGGGGAACCTACATGTATGTTTGTTTTCTTCTCCTTGCCGAACACCGGTTACATGTACAGCTTGAAGGACACCGTGGAGCTCGTGTCCACCTACCAGTACCCAGAAAAGGCCCACCAGGCTGTGCTTAGTGACCAGTTCCTTTACGTCATCACCAGGTATGGTGGACAAATTCTCGCTGTCCACAGTACACATACGGCACTTCCTGACACATGAACTAAGATTAAAATTTGCTGTCTATGGGTGCTGTGATACAGTACATAGTGAGATGAACAGGTTTTTCACTTGAAACGCTCTTATTTTGTCATTAAAAAAACATTTAAATATTTAGTATTATGTATTATTCTATAGCTCACTGTGAATAGTAAAATGTTGACATTTATATTCATATATTTGTACTAAAGAGCATTATACAGAACATTAAAATCCTGATGTAATGGAAGTAATGACAGATCTTTTCTTCCATATTGTGATGTACATCAGAGTATAATGGATTATCGAAAAAGAAATAAATGTAGGATGGGGATTTATCTGTTGTTGATTGGATGAAGGCAAATCTTAAAATCACCTTGAAATCAACATTGACAATTCTTGTTTTTTTTCAATGATGCTTTATTAACAAAGTTCAGGAGGATCACATTAAAATAATTAAACTTATTAACATGAGTGGAGCACATTCAGTTAATCAACGCAATTAATGAGATAAGAGGTATATATACAGAAGACTTACCTCTGTTCCATGACAGTTTTCCAGCATCCCTCCACCACACCATCTCCTCACTTCTAACTATTCTAAATGTTTTTTTTGTTTTTTTTTTTGCGCCAAATTCCGAGCTCAGAGCCCTCCCCTAGGACAGCATGCCAGATACGCATAACCTTTACTCTATTTATTTATATATAAGTGTGAACTCGTGAAAGGAATATTGCAGTATTTATTATAAATGATTTATCCATGCACGTCTTTTTTTTTTTTATTCAGTGTTTAGTCAGAATAACTTCCGCTCCCTCTTGCAGCAACATCTCTTCTTTGATGTTGAGGGCCAACCTTTCACTCACATGAGATCCACCAATAGCAAACCACAACCATCCAATCAATTCCCCATGAACAAAATTAAGTCCTACCATACATTTCTTCTTGTTCCAGAAGCTTTTTTACTCTGATATATGTCATAATAGGGAAGAAAAGACTATCACAGCTTTTGTCTCATGACAACTTTAATGCAAGCTTTCAGTTGATTGTAAGAATGGGGCGGGGTTTATGCAGACAGAAGTTATGACATTTTGAATTAAAAATTACAATATAAAAAAATAGTTAATCATTCATAATAGGATCAATAACATGCATTTAGAAAATAATTGAGGTGAGTTTCCATTTGATGCCAGTTTTAACATAAAACTGAGAAGTTAGTCTTAGTTGATTGTGGTTGTGTTTACTGTAGGAATGCTCTCCAGTGTTTCACCGTCAGGTGCAGTGCGGTAGCGGCCCGGCTCGATGACCCATACATTGACACCACCATGAAGGTAGCACAAGTCATCATGGGTTTCCCTGATTTTGTAAAATTTTTTTTTTTTTTTATATACCTCTGACGGTTCCTCGATTCTCAGGCTTATAACTCAGTATTACTATTAAAACCCCTCAGTGGAAGTTTTGCACCATTTGTGCCTGAATGATGCATCATGTGGCTTGTGTGCTATTACTTTACATAAGATTTTCAACTGCCAGATGGCAAAATGGGTGAAAATGTCCCATAAGCCTACTCAGAAGTAGGGACTTAAGTCATATCTCCACAAGCATGGTCACATTATCGAAATTTCAGCAATGTTTCACCAACCAAAAAGGTCCATTATCCACTGTCAATAGAGTAGTGATGCAAAAACACCACTCTGATCAATGTGAAGAATTTGCATAAAAAGCCTTCAAACCGAATACCAAATCTGCTTGGGGAAATGTTTCATCCTTACTTAAATTTCATCTGCAATCCAGTAATGTGACATATCTTTACAAGAGGGCCTTTTTAAACCCAGGAACCACATAGCAAGACCTTAAAGCCACTTTTCCCACCATTGGGCCAAACAGTAACCATTCCATTCAGTGCCAATCCGGCCCAGCCAGTATGGATATGGTTTTTTTTTCCACTGTGGGACTGATAACAGAACGCTTTGGAATGTAATACAGATGTGTCAGTCATTGCCTTGGTGACACATAAGTTTACAGACGGTATGAGATGTAAATAGCGACCACGTTACGGAGGATGATCAGATATTTCTATTATTAACTCACATTTATGCTGCTCAAATAGCGCACTTGGTGACCAATCCTGAGTGGCGACGACCCAGCACGCATTCTACTAGCACGGTTAGCCAAATGAGAACCAAGAACGGTTTGTAATCGTGCCGATCCAAGCTCAAATTGAAGTATAAGATCCTTACCTTTCTTAGAACCAACAGTGGGAAAGTGACTTAAGATTAGAATCACTCAAAAAACCTTGTCAACCCTCCCCAAGACCCTAGAATCAAGGCTGTGAGTTATGCATGGCCAGGAACCACTCATATTCACTTCAGAACTAGTTGTCTGACTGTTGATATCTGAACGGTGTCCCATCAGGCCTGTCCACCCTTCACAATGGATGTGTGCGCTCTGAGGATCCAGCTCTTCATCGGACTGAAGTTTCTCTGTCAGGATGGAAATCATATTGTTCTCCTGACAGCAGCAGACGTGGACAGCAAAGAGGACATGGAGAGATCAGCCCGCAAAAACACGTATGTGTATATGTTCACAATCACTGCAGTTTAGCACATTTATTACACATTTCAGAGTACATGAATTGAGAAATGTTTATCTCATACATATTGACTGCTTGATTTTTTTCAATATGACTTTGCTGTTTGGTTTGTAGATGTATCATAGTGCCCTGAGTAAATGGCCTGTAACTCTTATTGTAGTGAATCGAGGGAACACAGAACCCTGACAGGCATTTTAGTAGCTCTAGGTCTAGAGCCGTCCTCAACACCAACTCTGGAAAGCCTTCTGTCAAGGTCCTTCCTGTAAGTTAGCGAGTAGCATGATCCTAACAGTGGGCCACTCTGAAACAAACCCTAAAATTCCTCCTAACCCACTCTGAGTGTTACCTGCATGCGGTCATTCATAAATTATCTAACATCTCAGTTTTGTTCAGACGTAACATTTCAGTCATGATAAATAAGATAAGAACCTCTCAATATGGTTCAGGACTTACTCTTATTTAGAGAACACTTTAATGCTTTAACTGAATTTAACCAACCACAGCTATACTAATCCCACAGCCCTTTTCAGTCTAGCATTTTAACAATTCGTTGTCATCCATTTAAAGGGGTCATGACATAAGAAATCAAATTTGCCTTGATCTTTTGACGTATAAGAGGTCTTTGTACTATTAAACACCTTAAAAACATCCTCCTCATTATAAACAAAGAATTTAATCAAGCTCCCAAAACAGCTCATTTTGATATTGCGGGATCTGTGATGTCACATGGGCAAATGCATTTGCATATGCCTGCCTCTAGAGCAAGATGTCGACGAATAGTTACACATCATCGCACCGCAGGCCCCGCCCACTGGCATTCAGTCGCTTAACAGCTGAAATTTGCCTACACTGGATGTGAGAGTTGAGTCAAAAGCGAATAGAAGCCATTATAATCACTGACGCTGTCTACACTGGATACAGTATACAAATGTGCATTCAGTTTCTGACATAATTCATGCACTTGAATCTGCCAACAAGAGGACAAATGGAAGAGTGAAAAAACGTTCATTTTGACGCGTCCAGTTTAAAACAGCTCGTTTGCATATTTCTGTGGAGACCTTAGAAGGATCCCAGAGTCAGAAAGCGTATGGTTTATTTTAATGGCGTCCCGGAACGCATTGGAGGATTATATGTTTGTTCAGAGCATTTTGTTTTGTAAACGAGGCAGTGTGATGGGGAGTTTTGCAAAGAAACTTTTGTTGAAAGATGAAGCTGCCAACTGTATTGTATCTGACACCAGCTGCTCCACAAACTGTAATTAAATGATTTCATAATGCTTTGGTCTCGTGTCCCTGTCTGCTCTGGCCCAGGGACACGAGAGCACAGAGCGGATCATATCCACGAGTCGGCTCAGACCACGAAAGGTATCGGACCCATTTAAATTCTGCACAGAATGCTATATTTCAAAGTGACATAGAGGAGATTAGGAGGAGAAACGGTTAGATATTAAAAGGAAACAGAGGTTTTTCTGAGTTTAACGGCTCTGGCCGAGCTGTGATATAAACGAAACGCTATTGGCTATTTTAAAAAAAGGGCGGGGCTGTTCGATATATCGCCCTGTCTTCCTGTTTCAGTTGAAATCACGTCAACACATTGAAAAATGCAGCGTGTTCCAAGATACTTAAGCGGGCCTTTAAAGGATTATACAGACAGGACAAACCATATCTTATATTTCAAAATAGATCTGTGCATTAATGTGAAGGCAGCTTATTAGATCTCCTGCTGTCTATGATGTCATCAGTAATAATCAAACAACAGTAAAGCTGAGAAAGAGGGAAAAATAATTCACTGCTTTTGAATGGAAAATGTTCAGTTACTCTTAAATACTAAAAGCACTCTTTGTTTATTGCTTGTAATATGTTTCTTCTTTTCTTTTACTACTTGTTTTTATGTTTTGAAGCTATATTAGTTTATATTATTAAAATTCTCAACATAGGCCTACAATTGTTTTAATTTAATTTTTTTAATTTATTTTTTTTTTTTTATAATTTGTTTTTAATTATTTTAAAAAGTACTTATAATTACATATGTAGGATTAAATAAAAAAAATCTTATAAAAGTCAGTAAACAAATTAATAGGTTGTTTGCAATCACGTGGTTCTGGTGACGCGCGAAATTAATGTGGAGGGCAAGCAGTGAAATTTAGAATTGAAGAGATGGGGAAAAGTCCGTACTGTGCTGGTTTAGAAAGGTATAAACAGAAAATCACAACATATTTTGGACGTGAACCTTATGTTATGAAGAGGAGCGAATATTTTTTTTTTTTTTTTCCTACTGAATTGAAAGACTTGACTGCCATCGAGGAGGTAGATATCAGAATATGAAGCTGCCGTCACGCCATCTTCACTTCTAGTCTGGGTTTGTTTATATCGCGCTGCCTTTCTACTAGTGACATTAAGGGCAGTATTTTTGATTTTCTGTTGTGATTGTGAAAAATGTCGCCATTGTAGGTCATTTATGCTGAATCGAGAATTGCAACAGGAGCTCACATCATCGTTCAGGGAAAAAACTGGACGGTGTAATACAATTTTCGCCTTTTCTACGTGTAAAAACACTAAGGGAAGCAGGTTGAGGTGGTGACGGGGAGACGCCGTATAGCAAATCTAATAATGTCACTGATTGAACCCATTCCCTATCACTCAATAAAATAATCACAAAGCTGAGTGTTTTTGAAAGTGTTGTATTTTGTTTGGTTTAATAATTAACATTACATTTGCGAGTATGACTCTCACTCGGCTTGTGAATGAGTATAACTTGCACGCAGCCACTTCAAAACTGTTCACAAGCTTCTATTGGTTTGATTTTGGTTGTCATTTGTTGAAATAAATACAAAAAAAAAAAAAAATACAGTGTGTCAGTGTCTGTCATAGACTGTAAAAAAGGGTGTCTGTCCGCTGAATGCCCCTCCGATTCTCCTCCATGGTCATATGGGAAAGTGAATATTTACAAAAAAAACATTAAAACTACAGTTATATTTACACCCTTCAAACAAAGAAATTGATCGACTTCTGTCAGCTTGTTGAACACATTTTTTTTATTTGGACATTTTCTACCATATGATGGCTGAAGCAGCAGCACGTGCCCAGCGCGTGACACTGTTTTCACGGTAACCAGATCAGTATTGTAAACGGAATTCTACAAAACAAGTGAAAACACTAAATGATCATGCAATGGTATAAAATATCTTCTCTTCCCTGCAAACGATACCATGAAGAATGTGATTATTTAACCAAGTCAAAAACAAAAAAGGTAAGCAGGTATCCATATTCATTTCAGTATCGGCAGACGCAAAACGCTATAAAAGGTGACAACTTTTAAAGTTAAAAAACGATATAAGTTATGTAAACGATAAAAGCTCATTGTGGTTTCTCGGTTTGATAGATTTGAGCAACCATAAACGACGCAAAACATAGGAATTTTGAGTTTGTGATAGGATTCCTATATAGAAAAATCAATCCTTGCCCTCCAGCCGCATTTCGTGTGCAGCAATGACATCATGTGCAAACAACCTATTAACCTCTTAGCGTCCCAGTGTACCGCCTACGGTACACATACCTTTCAAAAGATATGTGCATATATTCCAAATGGTTCAAGAACAGCATGCAATTTTCTTTGGGTATGCCTTTTTAGGCGTTTTAGGTAAATTTTACAGGAATGCTAAGGGGTTAATAAAAAGGAAAAAAAAGTAGATCAAGAATTGTTTTGGAATCTGATTATGACTCAATGAATTGGAATTGGATCGAATACTAAAGTGCCTATAGATTCACACCCCTATTAAAAACTGATCATTTCAGACAGAGGGTCAGAATGAGTACCTGAAATAATTGTTTTTCCACTTATATATTTTTGTTTTTTTTGCCCCCCAACCTCCCCCAAAAACCAAAAAAAAAAAAAAAAACTTTATTATCATTATAAATGAACCTTGAAGAACATATAAAAAAATATATGTCATGACCCCTTTAAATGTGTTTTATTGGTATCATTTGTGTAATGAAGTGACCTAGCATACTGACACACAGTGTATGTGGATTAAAGGTGTGGTCACATTAGCGAAATTTCTTTGAAATTTTTTTCCCACAAAAAAAAAAAAAATTGTAAAATATGGTCCATTGTCTGTTGTCAATAGTAATTTATGAAGCACGGCTCACACAGAGGTCACTTACAAAGCAAGTGGCTTCTGTTGGTCAGTGCGGCTAAATTTTTTGCCCTCACAAAAACTTCCAGATGGTTGTTGATTCCTATTAAATTGACTGCATTTCACCCACTAAGAATGGTAAATGTGGCTCAAGAAACTCAAGAAAACTCAAGAAAACGCAAGCAGTAAATGCAACTGTGCAGTTACGATCTATGACCATTACCATGTTCTTCTATGTTCCTCAGATCCAGGAAGACCTCCATCTCCAAATCCACAGAGCCGACTGACAGCGGTCATGGCTGGAACCTTTATGTCATCAGTTCTGTGTCCGCACTGCAGCTCTACAGAGAAATAGTACCGTAGCTTCAGCTGTCATATCAACACTATATATATATAATATATCACAAACCCTTGTAGAGCCAGACTATTGTTAAGACGTTTATATTTTATTCTGGCCAAGCACTGCCCACTTTGACAGGAAGAGACTGTCTGATTGATGTGTAAAGCGTCCAACAACATTTATGAATGTGGATCGATCTGAAATCGATTATGCCACAATTATAAGAATGTGCAGGAAAATAAAAATAAATATTTTTACAATTTTGTTTGCTGCCGCTAATGGTGCAAATATTACACATGCAGAAAACCCTTTATTAAGGTTAATTTGCTTATATCTAACCAAATTAAAACTTTTTTTATTTTAACACCGTCATGTTTCTAGGGCCCACATTTTGTGAAGTAGGAAATTGGGTCCCACTTTATATTAAGTGGCCTTAACTACTATGTACTTACATTTAAATTAATCATTTGATGCAGCGCACTTATTGTGTACATACGTGTTTTTACATTGTACTTTTTATTTTAAAAACACCTGCATGTAATTAATCTGTAATTAATTTCTGTAATTACATTTATAATTACTATAGTATAAATACTGTTTTTTTATTTTTTATTAATAGAGCAAGACAATGAGACATACAACGAAAACATAACACAAAAAGATAGACATTAACAATGCAGTACAAATACTGTAGTATAAATACTGTTGACCCATCCCTTACACCTTACCCCTACCCATACCACCAAAGCTTTCCCTAACCTTACCCGTATCCCACCTCAATAGCAGCAAAAGTATTTCGCAATTCAATATGAACCCAATAAGTACATTGTACTTAGTTTTTGATGTAAGTACATAGTAGTTAAGGCCACCTAATATAAAGTGGGACCGGAAATTGTGACAGAAATTTATCTCTATTGCACAGTAGAATGTATTTCTCAAAGTAAATAATAATAATCATAATAAAATGATTAAAACTTTAACAGTAAATGTTGTGCAGCACTGTTTGCCAAAAAATAAAAGACATTTTTAAATGTTCATTTGATTTATAATTTCTATTGGTTCATTTGATTACCACCATTTTTAATAATAAATTTGTATTTAATCATAAATTCAGAAAAATTAAAAAAGAATTTCTGAAAAATAAAACATTTCTTAGGGCCCTATTATTATTGTAAAAACTGCAATAAACTATTAAATTGTTTTATGAATTACGTTCATTAGACATGCTTTTTGATTATTAAAATTAAATCAACCATTAAAACGGAATCCAAATAAATAAATAAATCAAACGGAAAAAATTGTGAATTTTGGAAAGAAAATAGTGGATTCCTAAAAATGTTTTTTTAAATAAATTTGAGTTAAGTTTCAGGATTTCAATTAATTAGATATGTTTTTTATTACTAAAATGTAATGTATTAATTAAAACAGAATCCAGAAAAATTAATGAAAAAAAAAAAAGTTATTTGGGAGAAAATAAAGCTGATTTTATATGGCCCATGTTTCCCACATGCTGCACGTTTTCTTTGTAAACATTCCTTATTGTTTCCATCAGGTGGAATACAGCAAGCGATACGAGCAATCGAGCCCGTCGTCTCAGAGCTGCATTCACCTGCTGAGTGAAGGTCACCTGCTCCTGCGGACGGCACTGCTCATGCGGCGGGACTGTGATCCTGCGGAGAGAGCTCAGCTGCAGCAGGCCTTTCAGGAGAGCTGTGCTCAATTAGGAGACTGCTTCAGCAGGTCAGCTACGTCTCGTGAGTGTGTGAGCTGTGATCAGTAATTGCCAGTGTCATACTCTGATTTCATGTTTAATTTGCAGGTTTGATAAGGACTGTCACTTGGCTCTTCCGTACTATAAGATGTCAGGCCTCACTGTGACTGATGTTATCAAAAGAAATATGTCCATGAGCTCCTTTTCAAACGGTTACGGCAAAGGATTTCTCTTCTTCCTGAAGCATTCAATCTACGAGGAGACCATGGAGGAGCTTAGCAAGGTACCGAAGGAAACACCAGTGTCTCACAGATGGAAATTTTAGATATAGTCGTCATCAAATATATGTTAAAATGCAATTCACTGATAGCAAATGAGATGTGCACAAAGCTGCTGAAATTAAATTAACGGTTATTTTACATATTTACTCAGAATTCAATTGTCAAGTAGGCAGGTTATGCAAATGCATACAGTATATAGAAATTTAGGTAATATTTTACAAATAGGTTTCTTCAGTTAACATTAGTTAACTAAGAATTAACAATACTTTTACAGCATTTATTAATCTTAGTTCATGTTAGTTTCAAACATTCACTAATACATTATTAAAATAAAATGTTGTATTTGTTAACATTAGTTGATGCACTATGAACTAACATGAACAAACAATGAAGCTAGATTTTTATTAACTAACATTAATAAAGATTAATAATACTGTAACAAATTGCTCATTGTTTGCTCATGTTAGTTAATACATTAACTAATGTTATCAAATGAGACCTTATTGTAAAGTGTTACCGAAATTTAGATAATCTTTAATTCAGAGTTTAAGATATTTTCCAATAAGGGTACATGAATAATCATGTACTAATACCTGAATTAATACTTAATTCAGCATAAACTAATGATTATTGAAAGCATGAACTAATCATGTGTATTTGATAGTAAGTTTAAAATAAATCATGTGCTGAATTTATTAAGTAGTTAACAGTGAATTAATTATGATGGGCCCTCTCAAGTAAAGTCATTACAAAATAATTCATTAACAAGGCATGAGTTGATGTTAATGTATGGGTAGTTTAATAATGAGTTAGTAATGATGGGCCCATCAAAGTAAAGTCATCACACAATGATGCACTGTTAGTTGATTATGATTTTCTACGCTTGATGGGGAGGATCAATTAATTCTGTGCTATCCAGTAATGTTTATGACAAAGTCAAAAGTTCAAACTATGATAATATTAAATTTGTTTCAAAGTCAGAGTAATTCTTATTCCTCCTTAAAGAGGCTGTTTGATTTGGTTTAGCCATAAATGTTAATTGATGCATTAACGATCAAACATGTACTAACATGTAGTTAAGGCTACCGTTATTCATGCGTGAATGCATAATGTCATAGCCTGCATCTCAATGTGCACACTATCCATCCTAAATAGTATGTGACATTAGTAATATTCAATACTATTTAGTGCAGATAGGGTGGATAGTATGCACATTGGGATGCAGAGATAGTTAAGAATAGCTCTTCATTGGTTCATGATTAGTTCATGCTTTCAATAATCATTAGTTCATGCTGAATTAAGTATTAATTCAGGTATTAGTACATGATTATTCATGTACCCTTATTGTAAAGTGTATCTATTAATATCTATTAATTCGGAATCCATTGCTAATCCCTCACTTCTCTGGGAGACCTGTAAGGCATATATTATAGGCCTTGCTATTTCATATGTCACTGCCAAAAAAGGAAACAATTAGAAAAACAGAGACACCTAGGGTCCTATTTTAACGATCTAAGCGCATGGTCTAAAGCGCACGGCGCAAGTGCACTTAGGGCGTGTCCGAATCCACTTTTGCTAGTTTAACGATGGGAAAAATGGTCTAAAAGGGTCGCATGGTCTAAAAGGGTTGTCTCTATTCTCTTAATGAGTAATAGGTGTGTTTTGGGCATAACTTGCAATAAACCAATCAGTCTCATCTCTCATTCCCTTTAAAAGCCAGTTGCGCTAGCGCCATGGCGAATTCACTATTTACATTGCAGAATAATAACTGAACTGAACACTTCTCTAGCGAGGAGACGGATCTGCTTGTGCATGAGGTTAAAGCGTGCGCTCGTTTTCAGACCACACCTTGTTTTCAGACCAGCACGCCCATGGGCACACAAATGGGTGCAAATGCATTTGCTATTTAAACAACATGGCACTGGATGTGAAAATGATAACTGTGTCGGGCTGAAACTGGCAAGAAACACTTGCGTCGCACCTGGCGCCACATTGCGCCGGGTGTATGATAGGGCCCCTAGAGTCAGAGTTATATATTGCCACTAATAGTTATTTGAATGACCCCTCTTCAGCTTCCTCAGGAAAAATAGGTACCGTGCAGGCTTCTTTAAAATTATTAATAACTCAAGAGTCCCACTCAGATATTCTATTTTCATAGCAGAAGTTGTATGTATAGGGTAATAAACCTTAAATATTAAAGGGATAGTTCACCCAAAAATGAAAATTTGATGTTTATCTGCTTACCCCCAGGGCATCCAAGATGTAGGTGACTTTGTTTCTTCAGTAGAACACAAATGATGATTTTTAACTCCAACCGTTGCGGTCTGTCAGTCGTATAATGCATGTCAATGGGAACTCCATCTATAAGAGTCAAAAAAACATGCACAGACAAATCCAAATTAAACCCTGCGGCTTGTGACGACACATTGATGTCCTAAGACACGAAACGATCGGTTTGTGCGAGAAACCGAACAGTATTTATATCATTTTTTTTTACCTCTAATACACCACTGTCCAACTGCCTTGAGCATCCGATTGATGAGGTCTAACAACGCGCTCTGATGACGGAAGTGATCTCTCACGTGTATATGTCAATGAGTGCGGGCGATCACTTCCGGCATCAGAGTGCATTCAGACCTCACACACCGGATGCCGTACGTGCGTTCAAGGCAGTTGGACATAGTGGTGTATCAGAGGTAAAAAATGATATAAATACTGTTCGGTTTCTCGGCTTATTTAACTGTTATATTAAATTATAATATTGTTATAACCATCATTCTGTCTCGTTTGTGTGGTGCAGGACATGGCTGATAAAGTCCTGGAGATCTTTAGTGTGGCTGAACCTGCTCAGCTTCCTCATGTTGTGACCAGTCCGTCCATGCTGAAGGCTGATCCTGACAGCGCCATGACCCACCTGAGACAGCTGGAGGCCTCCGGGGCCCCGTCCATTACCTTGTCTCTCTGTATAGCCTCCCTGGCACTTCGAAAGGGTGACCTGCACACTTACAGGCAACAGATGGACCTCCATGCTGAGGTATTACATGAGGAATTCTGTACCATTTTACATATTTTATTATCATCATTTGATGTAGGAATGTGGCTGTTTTTTTGTTTGTTTGGTTTTTTTTTTGCTTAAAAATTGTTCAAATTGAGGGGATCCCCCCCCCTCACACACACAAACACCAAAAAAGACATTAATTTGGGTCCCCATAGTATTTCATTGAAATTCAATAAACTAGAGGTTAATATTAAGTGAGTTACATTTTAGACACAATATTATCTGTTTGCCATTTCGCCAACGAAAACAGTTCCAAACAAATTCACATCAAAACAAGTTTGCTGAATTCGGAACCACATACTAGCATACTACTCTTACTATTTTTGCCATCGAAAGATATGGTAAACGTATTATGAGTACTCGAGTAGTATACTAGTATGCAGTTCCGATGTTGTAATACTTGAGACCGGCCTCAAGACCTTTTTTTTTTTTTTTAATTCCTGGTCCTGTTTGTCTGAAATATCAGCATACAAATACAGTGAAGACTATACAGTGTTTTATTTTTACATTTGACTATTACATTTCTAAAGTATTTCTTACTACAGTTTAAATAAATGTTACTTTGTTCTTATTTTTAATAAAAAAAAAATAAAAAAAAATTACAAATAACAAAACTACATTGCCGTATATACCTTTATCGTGAAATAAGATTTTGGCCGTATCGTCCACCCCTTACTTCAAATGGTGTTCTGTTTGTTTTCCTGGCTTTGTGAGGTGACTTTGTTACTAAATCACATCACATATTAAATCACTAATTTGTTGTCATCTCCAGATGCTGCAGGTGTACGGCTTCATAGAAGTGCCCAAACTACTGCTGCACGGCAGAGGGAAGGCCGTGCTGCCCACCATACTGGCCCAGCACTTGCGCGACACACAGGAGGGTCTGCTGGTGGCAGCGGTCATAGCGCTGCATGAGAACAGCAAGATCAGACTGGAGGAGGCCGATCTTTTCTTCCAGGTACATGCAGCACACTGGGAGACGGAGAGTGTTTCTATCTGTGTCTTTGTCATAGCTGCATGTGTTAATCTCTCTCTCAGGAGCTGTGTAAGGATGGTGTTGAGGTTGAGAGCAGTCCTCAATTACTGGTGGATTTCTGGGAGGCTCTGTTAGTAGCGTCCTCTCATGAATCCATCATCCAAGAGCTGCTATTCCGTCTTACGTCTGTCTATATTGACCGTATCACGCACAGAGATCGCTCCGGTGTCAAAGCCCTCAAAACGGCAGAGGATCTGGTGAGCAAGATTATCTTCCTATCATAATGTAACATAGCAGGTGTTTTCAGTGGTTGTTTACATGTTTCTAGGTGATTACTAGAGTGTTCAAACTGGGGTCCAAGGATCCCCAGTGCGCCGCAAGAGAGTTTAGAGAAAACCAGTGTAACAAACATAAATAATGATAAAAAAAATCTTCTATTGGAAACAATTTGTATGCAGTATCATGAAAACCATATTTATACAGCTTTTCCAGCACCATTAATGAATCCTCATTAAATATCCCTTTAAGTTGTCTTCTTCAAGATTTCTTTAAATTAGTGTTAAAATATTATCTCGTCTCATTCTCATGAACTCAAAATCGTGTTTCGTCTCATCTTGTGAGCTAAATGTATCATCACGTAATTTCCCAACAACAACTGTGGCCAGTGAAAATGCTGAGTGGCTAGTAATTTTAGAAAAACCACAGTGCCTGGTGAGCAAAAAACTTCACGTCAAGCCCTAATAAGAACCATTAGTAATAATTGAGCTGCAAATCATCATATTAGAATGATTTCTGAAGGATCATGTGACACTGAAGACTGGAGTAATGATGCTGTAAATTCAGCTTTGATCACAGGAATAAATTACATTTCAAACTATATTACAATAAAAAACATAACAAAAATTGTAATAATATTTCACAACATTACTGTGTTCACTGTATTTTTGATCAAATAAATTCAGCCTTGGTGAGCAGAAGAGAATTAATTAAAAATATGAAAACTTTTAATTATTCCAAACTTTTGACCGGTAGTGTATGTTATACTTTCTTTTGCTGATTTTTCTTTATTTTGTTTTTCGTCAGGTAAAAATTGTCTGATCACAGTAAATAGTACACTTCCCCTCAACAAGACATGATTTAATCATGTCTGCAGCACAAATGGTATAGGAAACTGCTGTTTATTACCCTAAGGACAAATCAAGGTTTCAACAAGGTTTTCAAATCAATTAACTCAAGTAATAGTTTTTGTTGCCTTAGCAAACACCGCAAATTAAGATAATACAGTTAGCCTGTAAGTTACATTAGGTCTCGAGACAGTCAGATGCGTTTAAAAAATGCTGCATAAATGACAACTTAGTAACACTACAGTAAGGTTTCATTAGTTAATATTAGTTGACTAATTTAGTTATCATAAACTAAGAATGAACAATACTCTACAGCATTTATTAATCTTAGTTAATGTTAATTTCAACATTTACTAATACATTATTAAAATCAAATGTTGTATTTGATAACATTAGTTAAAGGGGACCTATAATGCCCCTTTTACAAGATGTAATATAAGTCTCTGGTGTCCCCAGAATGTGTCTGTGAAGTTTCAGCTCAGAATACCCCAAAATACCCCTATTTGGGTGTGAGCAAAAACGCGCCGTTTTTGTGTCCCTTTAAATGCAAATGAGCTGCTGCTCCTGGCCTGCTTTCCAGAAGAGGGCGGAGCTTTAACAGCTCACGCTTTGGTTGCTCAACAACAACAAAGCTGGAGAATCTCACGCAGCCAAAATGAGGATTGTCAGTAACGGTGTTCAGCCTTACATTGTTCAAAAGTCGGACACTGATGGAAAGACTCAGGAAGAAGTTACAACTTTTAGAATGCAACTGGACATTTCTGAATGGTTAGTGGATAAATTTATGTGGTTGCTGTGGAGTTGATTCAACTCATCGACTAGCATGTGCCATCATGTTAATCTTTTGTGCAAATCCAGCATTGAATTGACCCTCGTTTGTGAAGCATTCCGCATAAAATGACGGCATGGCAACAACACTCTACTACAACAACACTTCCTCTTCTCTAAAGCAGCCCAACATGGCCTCACCCTCTTTGTTGCGTGTTCTCGGGGGCAGGGTTTATGTAAATTTTAGGGTTAGTGATGTCACCAACCCGGGAAAAAGCTCGTTGTAGTCCCTACCAGCCATTTGTTGTAGTACTTAAAAAAAAGAATTCTGTAAAAGAAAATATCTTCCTTTGCATTGAACTTTGAGCGTCGTAACTTTGCAGATTTTATTTATGCTCTAACAGCAAAATTACACACTAACTAAAGTTAAAAAAGTGAAATCATAATCAGCCACCCCTTTAGTGCACTATGAACTAACATAAACTAACAATGAATGACTGTATTTTTATTAATTAACATTAATAAAGATGAATAAATACTGTAACAAATGTATTGCTCATTGTTAGTTCATGTTAGTTAATACATTAATGTTTACAAATGAGGCCTTTTTGTAAAGTTACTGACATCTTTAATTACTGTAGCTTGGAAGTGGTATATAAAGACTCATCAAATTTTTCTTCATGTCCAGATAAACTCCTGTTCTCATTATGGAATGTTGTATCCATGGGTGAGCATCCTGACGCCTGTCCAGTTCAACATCACCCATGACCACCAGGAGGACCTACACAAACTTCAAGTGTGTACTGATATATTTCTCTTTTTTTGACAAGCAACACCATTAAATAACACAAATTAATATCAAGGACTTCTATGAAGTGCAGCCAGAATAGCTGAAGTAAAGGTGTTTGGCCTTGTGTACACTGAAAAAAAAAGTTGGTATTTACTTTGAAACAATCAGAAATTCACTCAGAAATTGCTAGTAAATTTCACAAATAATTACAAAGAATCACAAGTAACACTGAATTAAACATGATTTTTTTTAAGTAGAAAGACTGAAATGGTATTTTCTTGTAAAACAATTTAATAATGTTTGCTTTATTTACAACTTTGAAAAATATCTTTTACAGCGTACACAAACTTCAGCTCGGCAAATAATTTCTTGCATGTGCTTTGCAACTGCTTTAAAAGAACGATTCACCCAAAAATGACAAATCTGACATCATTCATGGTGTTTTAAGATTTGTTTCAGAACCTGACATGTTTTCTCCCTTAATTCAGTTTGTTTGTGGATATATAATCATGACAATCACGCTCAGATCCGCACCAAAATAATCATTCTGAAATCACCTGAATGAGGTGGTCTCAGCCAGATTGGGAATTAACTCTGGATGTGGTGAAAAAGCAATCCGACCCAAAGGACCAATGAACCAAACTGCATCATCATTCATAATAGGAAATGCATTGTGTAAAAAAAGCAGCAGTGAGCATGTTATCGCAATTGAAAACCAAAGAGAGCCTCTTCGTCTTAAAATGTTGTGTAATTAATTGCTCTTCTCTGAAGCAAGTACAATGCTATCCTGATGAAGCCTTGATTCTTGCTCTCTCTCTCTCATCTTTACCCTAATGTTGTTGTTTATTTCTTTCCGCTTTGGAACACAAAAGATAAATGCTGGGGTCCAAATAAAGCTTTAGTACATGTGTTACTCTTCTCACGGTGTGTAGTCTCTGCTGTGTGGCCCAACGCTGGAGGTCTCGTCCATTCTGCCTCTGTTGGAGCAATTGTCTGACTCTGATGGCAACGGTCTCAGCGTGCACGTGCTCTGTGCCACCAAACTGGGCCAACACGAGAGCTCCATTGACAGACTTCTAGACCGATGCCCACAAGCCATCATCTCCTACGCTAACCACGAGCTACAGAACGACAAACTGGTAACTAACTTAACTGCTCCAGCGATAAGGCCTAAAATGTATTAGACTTCTACACATGCTTGATTTGTCTTAACTTGAACATTTCATTCTCAGTGTTACTGGCCAAAGTGTCATTAAAAATGGATGAAAATTGTTAGAAAGGTTTGCTTTGTGACTTTCACCATTATGAATGGATTCACAAACTGTTATTCACTGCTACTCCTAAAATGTTTGTCCAAACTTCACTGAAATTAATTCAATTCATATTCAGACTAAAGGCCGGTTCACATGAAGGACAATAACTATAATGATAACGATAAAAATATAGTTCTAAAAATCTTTCTAAATATAAAATATCAGAATCCACAAAACGGCTATAACGAGAATGGCACAATGGAATCACTTTCAGAGTAATTTTTTTTTTTTTTCCCAGCTGATGAACAATAAAACATTGACAGCCAATGAGAATCCATCCTGCTTTAAAGAGCTCGAGCATTTAAAGCGGTAGACGACAAAACCTTATCGTGTGCTGGTGTGGATGCTAATATAGTTATCATTATAGTTAATCTTTATAGTGTGAACGGGCCTTAAAGGTACGGCCACATTAGCAAAATATTAGCAAAATTTTAGCAGGATATCGCAGGGCAAAAAAATAGCTAGAGATGCACCGATACTAAATTTCTCTGCCGATACCGATAGCCGATTATTCAGAATGATATCGGCCGATACCGATACCAATAGTTTGGTTTTCCTTATGGAAAAAAAATCTCTCCCAAATAATGTTGCAAACTATACAGAGAACCCTCTTATTTGGTACACTACAATATTAGAGGTTATACAATTAACAACAGAGGTATTATATTCAGCTGCTGTTTATTTTCAGATGTAATAATTACACTCAAATAAAAACTGAAATGTTTGTATTAGTATCACAAAAGGTAGTTTTCATAAGCACTTGTTGTCTTCATGGCAGATTTACACAAACATATAATTAACAGTAAATAAGCTCCTCTCTAGTGTGTTTTATATATAGATAGCTAAAGAACTGTGAACATTGGAAAACATTCCTGAGGTAAATGTGACATGATGTGACATTGTTCACAAGCTGTTTTATTGACGTCTTTCTGCGGTTGAAACACAAATAAAGTGATTACATGAGACATGATACATTCCGGTAAGTTGTACTATATCTTTCAACATACCTTTGATGTTCATGCATGTTTTTCGAGATATAACTTGTACTGAGGAGAAAGAATAGACTCGCGTTTGGCGCTGCCGCCTGACCCGAGTCATTACAGCGATCTGACACGTCACATTATGAGCATCAAAACGCCATTTATTGTTTGAATTTCATGATAAAATGGACAGAATTTGAAAACTGAAACTTTTATTCTTATCAGAAGTAACAAAGCACAAAGCTTTCTGTGATTATTGGATGGGAGGCGCTACAAATAATATATGATGTAGGAAAAAAACGCAGACCTGGAAACCCTGGCTTGAACTATGGCTGATTCATAGGGTCAAAAAGAGCCTGCTTTAATGTCACTATTTTTAAACTGTTAATGCGTTAAAATTCAACACAAGAGTAAGTTTCTTCACACACAGTATGTATGAGTTGCAGTCTGAACACGTTTTTCCGTACCCTTTTGATTGACAGGATATAATCGGCCCTGATCATCGGCAGTTTTTAAACAATCGGCCGATGGCCGATAGTGATTATAATAGCTTTTATCGGCCGAGACCGATTGTTGGCCGATACATCGGTGCATCTCTAAAAATAGCGGTGTATTATCCATTCCTAATATAGCGATGTACGAAGCACAGTTTGCGGCTAATTCACCCAAACTTGAACATGATGCGAAATCTGGGAAAATCTTTCGCCCTCACGCAACTTTGCCAATGATAGTTGAAAAAAGTGATAAACGTGATGTGATGCAATAAAAGGTGTAACTTTCATGTCAGTCAGAGATTTTGTCTTTGTTTACTGGCCTCTAATTGATTTATACTTTTCACAACTATTGTCTTCATCCAGCCTCTGTGGTGGCAGAAGCTTTTCCCTGAGGTCTGTGACAGGATGAGAAAAACAGGAAATGACAACGCCGTCCTCCTCTCAGCACTCAAAGGTATAAGCTGTTTTAAGCTACTGTATGTCCAGAATGAACTGAAGTGAATTCAGCTGCTCATGTAAATATCCTCTTTTTTTTTTTTTTTTTTTTTTTACAGAAACTCTGGTTGTGGCGGCCAAAGAGTTGAACCCATTAGAGTTCCTGGAGTTGTTGCCGGATGATGGAACGGCCCATTTTTTCCTGCCACATCTACTTGAATGCAGCCAATGAAATCTTATGACACTGGCATTTATTTTAGACAATCGCCGAATCAACACTAAACTTCTGGATTTACAGTCATCCTGCTGCTTTGAATGCTGATAACCAAAAAAACTGTTATGTGTCCACTCAGATCTTTGACTGCTGTGAACATGATCTGATTGGAACTACATGTTACAATCATTCATTAAGTCTGGAATGTTACAAGTTTGCTTCAAAAAACAGGTACTCCCAATTTAAATTAGAGTAAATAGACTACATAATATAACAAAATACATTGATGTACAAATTTCTAAATTACAAGTGTTTTTTTTTTTTTGTTTGTTAGGCTTGCACTGCTTTTGTTTGAATGTTTCTCGAATGTATGTGTGCACATTACCCACAATGCATCTATCATCTCATTTCATATAATTTTTCAGAATGAACATTTTAAAGTGTCCTTTTTTGTTTATCATTAAATTATATTCAAATGCATAGTCTCGCGCACAGCTCGTTTTGTAAACATTCTCTTGAACATTCTCTTCTGCTGTGGTGAAATCGCCACCTATACCCTCATTCACTATTCCCTATATTACTCCACTAATGTAGTCCACTTGAAGGAGTGAATGAAAACGAGTGAATTCAGACACTTAAGTGTGCCGGAAGGACTGCCACTTTTGCAATATGTTGTGCTTGCTGTTTAATAATCTTTGAAACGTAGCAAACTGGCAGCTCCAGTAGTAATAAAATGATTTATCTTGAACTCTGTTATGGAAACCCACATGTATATACCGTAATTAAACAATTTAATAATCAATTAAATATGAATTTATACCTGTATGATATTACGCCATATCCACATTGGACCAGCGGTTTGGAAAATGGATGGATGGATGATTCAGCTGGAGGCGCCATCTTCTTGTCAGATGCGGGAATTACTTCGATGTGTGACTCTCACAGTGCATTATGGGTATTCTCTAGCCATTGAGCGTACATCAGTTGTACACTCATTACTGAGGTGCATGGTGGGATTGAATGAGTGCGCTCAATAACGTCCACTTTGGTTTCGGACACTACTACAAATGGCTGTCCCCTCAAATAGTGCCCTATTTAAGGGTATGGGGGTGATTTCGGACACAGCCTTCCATTTACAAAATCATATTTTAAAGCTTCAGTAACATAATTCAAATGCCAACAACTCTACTTCCAGTCCTCCCCTTTACAGAAACATATTTTCTTTCAAAATCGACCTTATTTATAATGTCTTCTTTCCTGGTCTTACTGTGCACAAGTCAGGAAAAAAATCTTCTTAACATTTCAGCAAAATCAAATGACCTCTGACCCCTTATATTTCGATATAGTCCATTTAGAGACCATTTTTCATCATCCAATCATATTCTTATTTTAATTCCAATTCTAATGTCTTTGTCATGTTTAACAATATCCCAAAACAGGAATGTTTTTTCAGCTCATTTGCAAACAGAATAAATTACTTATGAAGAACTACAAGTGTTTATTTAGAAAAATCATGGCCAGGTATTAGAACAAACTTCCTGTTACAAGCACATTGAATTTTAACCACTACCAAACAAACCCAGGAAGCCCCTCTTTTTCCCTAAAAAAGAAAGAAAATTACATAATTTAGTTTGTGTAGCTGGTAAGATGGTAAAATGTTCTCAATTTCATCACAAAACAAACATTTGTGTAATCAGACTTTTGTGTTCTTGTGTTAAGAATGTGACAACATGACCCGCTTTCCCATTTAGCTTTGCATAACAGAGTAGTAAAATATGTTCATTGTTGTCTAACTACTAAAACTGATCTCATAGACTTGTACATGCTGTACTTGTCATGCAAACTCACCATCTTTTTCGAGTACGGTGTATGTGGTCTCCATTCCGGCCTGGATGTGGTCAGTGACATGACAGTGCAAGAGCCATGTGCCAGAATACAGCGGACGCATGGTCACTGTCTGGAACGTTCCGGGGAATAAGTCAAACACATCTGCTCGATGTGTACCACTGATCTGCGGTAAAAGCCGACAGTCAACACACTACTGCTTTGGAAGATTTTTACATTTTCTGAAGATGGATGGATGGATGGATGGATGGATGCTTTACCTTATAGTCAAAGCTGTGGCCATGGAAGTGTGCAGTGTGTATGTCCACCTCGTTTCCCATTCCCATCAGATACCAGTACACTTTATCTCCAACCTTCATGTTCAAGCCTTTAAGGTTGCCATAGACTAAACCATTGATTCCTGTGATAAACAAAAGAATAACCATTCATTTTACACTAGAGCTTTTGTTGAATAATAATAATAACAGGAACATTGCAGTTTAATGCTGAGGCAATGATGTTTTAAAGGAAATGAATTAAAAGAGGAAATTTTAACAGTGGTAAAGATAGTACACATTTTAGTATGCTAAACCACTCCATGAGAAGTTCTCAAATATTTGAGAATTAAAAAGTCATCCTTACTAAGTGACATGTCCTCATCCTCAAAAACCATGACCAAATCTACGCAACCTAGAACACATTAAACTCACCATGCATCTTGTTGCTTTCGATAAACTCCTCATCCTCCTTCAGTTCTTTTGGAGGGTTTTTAACATGAGCTTTGATGTTGTCATCCAGATACCAAGATTCGTTCTCATCAAAGACCATGAAGAGCAGGGCAAACTCTTCAATCTCTTTTTTCAGCCCCAGTGTACGCGCCAGGCTCTTCTTGCAGATGACCAGCGGCCCAATCAAACCACTGTACATGTCCTGCGCAAAAAGAAATCAGATTTACATAGACTCTGGCTCTGTTACAAAACAGTTTTTTAGGCACCATGTTCCATAAGATTTTTCTATAGATATAATTATGCAATCTTCTACAATACCTTCTTCTGACCAGATTTGGAAATCACATTTCCACTGAATGCATTTCAATAAAAAAATAAATGATCCAAGATGGTGGACTAGTCAAGAGAAATGATGATTATAAATACACTTACATTTTACTAAATAACAAAAAGTAAAATTAATACATTCAGAAACAACTGTGAGTGAAGATTCCTGTGCGCTTTGAATGCAGAGCTTAAATTTTAGGATGCTGTACCCAGCCTGATCTCATAAGAAAACATGTTTTCTACAAGTTTGTTATGAATTTGTATAATATGATTTGTGTGAATTTGTATTTTTTTTTTTTTGTATGAATTTGTATTTTTTTATTATTTAAAAATAATAATAAGCATGAAGCCGCACCTCTAACCCCACCCATAAACCCTCAATGGTGCGTGAGCAGATTATATGAAACCTACAAATGATATTGTATGAATTCATACAAATTCACAACTAAAACATGAAATAGTTACGAATTGCCATGTGTTGGTAGACAGCAAGCTCATTAGGGTTTAAGAAATCACACTTGTTTTCTCTGATAGACAGTCAGGAGATATTATGGAGTTTTGGAAAAGATTAGATCCAAAATGGTTCTTGTTTCACCTTGTTTCATAGGTCAGAAAGGTACCTTAATAACATCTACGGTGGAGTAATACGCTCCAACACTGCATTCCTCCTGCTCCTCTGTCGGCCCAGAATTCTTTGGAAGGTACCAGGTATAGGTCTGAGTTTCACCTTGAGTGAACAACATATTTCTTTGGACTTAATGAACAATATGAACTTCAATTTGTCTAATATACAACTGTCAGATCATCTTGTCCTTTACCTGGACGTGTCAGGGCGACCTGAGGAATGTCAGTTTTAACTCCATGGGCGTGTATGGAGTACGGTCTCTTAGCCATGTTCTTAAACACAATCTTCACTTTTTCCCCTACTTTACCATGGATCATGGGTCCTGAGGTGAGCAATACCACAGTTGAGCATATTCTGAAGATTTACAAACATTTACACCAAATTATGAGTCAACAGCAAATTCTGTAAATATTTACCCATAATTCCCAAGTGTTCCATATCAGCAGGTCTGCCTTTCAGTTTGGTGAAGGTTTCATCAGTGTACTCTCTGTACAGCACCTTCTTATATTTTGAACCAATGAATTTTCCTTCTTTCTTGAGGAACTCGTTGCCTGGACTGAATACATCAAAATAAATTGTTTAGAACTTGCGTTCACATTTTAATGACAGTCTAACATCATGTTCCTTTCCAAAGATATAGCCTGAACGGTCTTTGTAAATTCAATTTAGTCCAAAACTAACATGTGACATGACATACAGACATGTGGGTCTATATTTCAGCCAAAAACAAAAAATTCTCTAAAGTTGTTCCAAACTTGTAAAACTTGAAACTTGATCACAGTCTGTCACAATTCACTCTGAACCTGTGGTGTTTGGTTTGGTGTCATTGATGTGGTTGTACACTGATAATCTTCCCCTGACACTTGGTATATAACCAGGTTTGGCATCAATCACGCTAAATGCCACTGGTGTTCTTCAACGTCTTAAATGAAGTTCCAAACTAAGGTTCAGGAGGAGCCTAATCGTTCAGTCCTGTCAATTATTATTACGACTGTATATAAGCAGCAGTCATTACAATGTCCCAGCGACAAATCTTTCGGCATCCCTCCACCTCCCGATCTTCTCTATTTCTCCTATTCTTCCTCTACGTACTACAGTTATAGCGGGGTTTAGCTTGGGGCTCAAGAAGAGTCTTGGGTTTGAGCCTCCTTCAAAGACAGCAAGCCAAGATCGTTTACCATTACCTATTAAGACTAGATGGGCAGGCGAACTCGTGGAATGAGATTTGCCAAGCAGTGTTTGCAAATGGGATTTGTGAATTCTGGGGCCTCATTTATAAAGCGTGCGTACGCACAGATTTGATCTTAGAGTGTGCGTACGCTTACATCCACGCCAATGCTCATATTTATAAAAACAATCATTGACGTGGAAAAGTGCTTAAAGCCACGTCAGGGTCTGAGCAGATGTACACACTTTTCATTGTCAGATTACTGCAGGTTTTTGGAAATCTAAGATATTCTTGCAGCTCGCTAAGGATTTGGATGACGACTGTTGATCTTTTATATGTAAATGACATTAATTAGGTGTTGTTTACAACGCGGGGAACTGAAACCATTCAGCTGCGCGCAAGTTCAAGATTTGCGATTTATAGATTTCACATCTGAAAGAGAGGCGTACGCTCGTTTTCTGTGTGTACATTCATTCTATGAATCACACGTACGTCATTTCTGAGAAATGATCGTAAGATCAAATTTAGGACGATTTCTGCGCAACATTTTATAAATGAGGCCCCATGTGAAGGAAGTGGAATACCTTTCTTTCAGACCATGGTGCATTTGTTCCTCCCAGGTGCGGTTGGGTGAATAGTCCCAATCCATCTCAACTGCAGCAATGTAATACTTCTTCTGGTGTAGCATCGTCTCAGACTGACGGTTCCAGAAGTGACACTTCTCCACAGTGTAGTTGGCTCTCATGCCTCCATGATAATGATCTGTGGTTTTACAGCTCACCTCAAACTGTCCTGTAGATGCAAAATGTTAAATCATCAGAACAGCACACTGTGTAATACTTTAATGTTTATCAGATATGCATATTTATGTGATTGTGTAAGGAATAAATTATTTTTCTTATTTTAAGCATAAATCTAACAAAGTTCAGTGAAGTTCCAAACCTGTATGACTTTCTTTCCTCTGTAGAACACAATAGAAGATATTTTGAAAAATGTTTCAACTGTTTTTGACCAAATAATGAATGTCAAATTGGTCCAAAACAAAGTTGGACCCCACTGACTCTTCTTTGTATGGCTAAAAATCAATTATCAAAATAACTTCTTTTGTTTTCTGCAGGAGAAGGTAATGCATATAGGTTTGGTACAACATTGGTTGAACGCTTGTCAACTGATCAAGATAAGAATTCAACAATGCTGTGTGATAAGTTGAGCACATAATTGTTCTTTATCACAGTGAGGTCAAAGAGATGGGAAAGTACCCATGCTGTCAGGCTCCATGATGATGGTGTGAGATATATGAGGAAACACATTGATGGTATCTCTCCTGGTGTCTTTGTAGAGAAACCTGTTGCCCTCAAAGTAAAGACCATGGATGTCTACCTCTGATCCTAGTCCAGACAGATGCCATGACACCTTATCACCTTTACACATACTCAAACCTTTGAGATTCCCATACATGTATCCATTGAGCGCTGTGAATGGAGAACAAATATTAGTTTGGGTGAAAGTGCAAACAATATGGTTTGTGTGCTACAGAAAAGCAAAAGTGTTTTTTCAAGGAATGTGACTTGTGCTCACAGTGCATTTTATTAGACTCTTGAAAGTCTTCATCTTCTTTATTTATAGATTTGGGCTGTTTCACACATCTGTTGATGTTGTCATCCAAATACCAGCTCAGATTCTCATCAAACACAGTTGCAAGAAGGTGAAACTCTTTCTCCACATTTTTCTGGAATAGAAAATGAATATTGGCAAAGCTGTGAGCAAAGAATTGTTACACAATATTGTTTGAACTCAAATCACAAAGTTCTCCACATCTCTGCCCCTGTTTTCAGCTACAAATCATGCAGTACTCTCATTTTACAAATTTTAGCTCACTCAGCATCCATCTCTCCCACCTGCTTCCCTGATTTGAGGGTTTTTGGCTTGCAGATCAGAAGAGGTCCAACCAGCCCAGAGTTGGTGTCTCGGATGGGATCTACCGCTGAGTAGTACAAGTAGGTGATGCAGTCTGGATCTTTTTCGGTGGGTCCTCCACCCTTAGGTACCACCCATTCATATTTGCAGGTAGTGTCAGGACGGACCAATGCAGCAGGAAGTGGCTCAACCACTCCTGAAGAGATTAAGAACATACAGCTTTTCTACATTCACTGATTGTTTTCTTGCCTTACAAGTAATACGAAGTGCAGGACTTCATTTTATCCACTGGGAATTGATTGAATAGTTAAAAGTCAGCTTTCTATACCAAGATTGAGTCAGAGCTGAATATGAGTTTGCAGTTGATGAGTTTGAGTGCTGCTCCTGGAGGGCCACTGTTCAGAAGAGTTCAGCTCCAACCTTAATTATACGCACCTAAACCAGCTTATCAAGGTCTAACTAGGAACTTACTAGGCAGGTGTTTTGGAGCTGGTTGGAGCTACACTGTGCAGGGCAGTTGGCCCTCTAGGAGCAGAGTTTGACACATTGCCTAAAATAATGCTTAAGAACTATTTTTATGATGTCAGCCAAAAAGGAAAGTCATTTGGAAGCAAACCAAATGATTATATTTAAATGAAAAATTATGAAGTCAGCCCTGGGATGGACTGGCCACCCATCCAGGGTGTTTCACTGCCTATGGTCCAAGATGCTGGGAAAGGCTCTAGCATCCCTGCAACCCTATGTAGGACGTATGGTTTGGAAAATGGATGGATGAACAGATGGATAGATGGATTATAAAGACAATTTTTTTTTCTTTTTTTTTCTTTTCTATAGAGTAATGTGAACTGCTGAACAATAAGACCAGAAACAAGTATTAAGGAAGATCATAGGGTGAATTTGATCTGATTTTCCTCTCATTCTCAGTAAAGCCAGTCATGCGCTCACTAATCACCCAGATAATTCAGAGAGGGAACTTTGGTCTCTGATAAATTTGGACTGATTTGTTTGAGTCCAGCCAGGACTGGGAAAATACACTTTTGCGCAATGATCCCTGACCTTGATTCAACATTAGACTTAATAGACAACATTTTGGGATCGCTTATCCCTTTAATTTCCAGATCTTTCTGTATATTACTGAGATCTTTTTCTTACTTGCTTCTTTCTTGAGTTCACGAAGCTTCTTGGCAGTGTATGTCTCTACATAGTAAAAGAAAAGAAAATAATGATATTTTGTTCAAGACTGTGATAAATTTTATACATTTATTTAATGAGGTTTTTTCTTTACCTTCCAGGACGTTGTGGTAGAGTGTTCCATCCATTTCTATGCTATATTGCACTCCGTGAGGTTGAATACTGTAAGGCCTGCTTGCTTTATTTCTAAATGTCACTTTAATTGTGTCCTCTTCCTCTGCTCTGATGACTGGACCTAAAAAACAACTCAAAGATATTAATTTGGGTTTATAATTCAATTCTAATCCGGTTCCAAGTTAAATACAATGTTCTATCTACAACATCTACCCAGAATTCCCAGGTGCTGCTCCTCAGAGGTCCTCTCTTTGCGCTTCGTGAATGTGTCATCAGTGTATTCCACATATTGGACCTTCTTGTATTTGCCTCCAATGCGACCATTGCGGTAATCAAAGAAAGTGTCAGATACACTGTGGATATTCAGAGACAAGCTCAAATTCAAAGACATTCCCTTTGACTTTAGTATGTCTCTCAGTGAAGATCTTAAAACGATATTGTTACCTGTCATCAACAAGTTTCTTCCCTGTATACTGGTTTATTTCTGTTGGCCCATAATCCCAGATGAGTTCCTCAGCAGCAATGTAATACTGTCTCACTTCTCCAAATGGTCTGGGTTTATGCACGTTTGGGAAACATTTCTTAATCTCAAAAATGGCTTGCATGCCAGCTAAAAGTGGGGAGAAATGTAATTCAATTCAACACAACAATTACAGGTATAACAATGCTAAATTTACACTCAGACCTGGCCTGTCTTTACCTTCCAAATGATCATTGACTTGACAACTGAGGAGCCATTGGCCGGGATTGTCCGCCACCATCTCTACATTAACAAAAGTAGCCGGGAACAGACTGACGGTGTCAACATGGTGCCACTTGTCCGTCAGGATCTGTCCATGGAAGAAGGCTGAGTGGATGTCCACCTCATTACCCATCCCAAACAGGTGCCAGTGGATCTTATTTCCCATGCACATAGTGAGGTCTGGCAAGTTGCCGTAGACATACCCGTTGATAGCTACAATAAAGTTCACAAGGGAAGTTGAAATTCTTAGATAGTTACACATACGTTTTTAATAAATAGTAGGCAGTATATAGTATATACTGTACAGTATGCTAGTATTATAGGTAGTAAATAGATGTGTTTAGAACAAGGTTTGACCTGTTGGCCTGTTCACATTTTAGGTTATCATGAGGCATTATTCCAGGACATTATTACTAAACTCACAGTGCATTTTATTGCTTTCCTGGAAGCCGTCATCATCCTTGTTTACTTTGGCGGCTGCTGAGCAGTAGGTCTTGATATTTTCATCCAGGTACCAGCTAAGGTTCTCGTCAGACACCGTAAACATAAGGGTGTAAAGATAGTCAGCTGTCTTATCGCCATGGACATCTAGAGAGCCTGACAATTGCACAAACAAAAAAAGAATTATTCATTATTAGTGGACTATATCACAACTTGAAGTGTGTGAATTAAACAATGACATTCATGGTGGTCAGCTTTTTATGTGAATGTACATAATCATTTGAGTGTCATCATATGCCAAATTGTCATAGTGTAGCAGTTAGCCAGATGTTGTTTTTTGTTGTTGTTGTTGTTGTTGTTATATATGCTACTTATGATCTATAAATTTACTCTCTGTTGTAAACGTACACTAACAAACTTGTATTCTAACTGGGTGGTTCCTGAAACCCTGAGTGAAAAGACTATTAAAAATGCTCATGTAATATGCATAATTACTTTTTAAGACTTATTTTTGTTCAGGCCTTAATGGAATGTTCCAGATCTAATACTGACAAATGTTGACAAATATCAAACCTTTGACAAAAATCTGATGAAAAATTTTGACTCCTCCCTCAGTTTTTATTTTTTATTTTTTATTAAACATACACAAATAAAAGGGGGCCAGGCACTTTATGTCTTTAAAAGCATTTGAAGCCTGTATTTTGCATTAATCTGTAAAATTAAAAATAAAAGCTGTAAAAATTAACCTGTCTAAATGATCATATTTGAGGTGGCACTACTTCTTAGTTATATAAATTTACAGTTATTTGTCACTGCTGTAAATTCGTTGTGTGTTTCATATCAAAAACACTGCATTTACTGGTTGACATTGTCATGACGTGAGTTGGAAAAAAATGATGCAGTCAATACGTGATTCGGTAACACTTTACAATAAGGTTCATTAGTTAACATTAGTTAACTACATTAGTTAACATGAACTAATAATGAACTGCACTTAAACAGCATTTATTAATCTTTGTTAATGTTAATTTCAACATTTACTAATACATTATTAAAATCTTGTTAATATTAGTTAGTGCACTGTGAACTAACATGAACAATGAACAACTGTATTTTCATTAACAAAAGTTAACGAAGATTAGTAAATACAGTAACAAATGTATTGCTCCTGGTTAGTTCATGTTAGTTAATACATTAACTAATGTTTAACTAATGAACCTTATTGTAAAGTGTTACCAGTGATTCTTTCAACCTAGCCTCATGCTAACGTATAATGCTTTGTGGCTATACTTTTACTAACATTTTAAAGGTACTTGTATTTGAACCCAAAATAATTAGAGGGGTCCTAGCATTTGAACCCTGAAGTGAAGAGAAAGATTTCTACCTTTTTTACATATAATGAGAGGTCCAATGAGGCCTGAGGCGATGTCTTTGGGGGCATTAACATGGGAGTGGTATATTCTGGTCAGGCAGGTAGTGTCATCTTTGCCAGGGGTATGGGAAGACGGTAGAGTCCAAACATAGGTGAAAGACTTCCCAGGGGCCACTGAATCGTCATGTTTCTCCTCCTTTTCTGATGAATCGGGATACAGTGCTCCTGGAGAGAAATTCCATATTTAGAGTATTTATGATGAACAATTCATGAACAAAAGTTAAACTGATGAAATGAATCCAGACCCGTATTTTACATCATTTGCAGCACGCACCTTCATGGGTCTTGTTGTAACTGAGGCCGTGTGCATGGATGGAGTATGCTCGTTTAGCCATGTTCTTCAGATGCACAACAACTATGTCATCTTCCTCTGCACTAATGAGGGGTCCGAGGTAGCCCAGCCACTTGGGTTTTTCTATCTCCTGCCTGTAGGTGGCATCAGTATATTGCTGGTATACTGCCTTCTTATACACCTGCCCGATCCGCTGCTCTCCCCTCTCCAGAAACACCCGTGCCTCTCTGTCAAACACCAACACAACATTCTTTGTGAGGCTTTTGCATACATTGACTCAGAAAGTCTGGCAACACTCCTAGTATTTTATTTTTGTATAATCTTTTCAAGGAAATTTTAATGGTGCAGAATTTCTTTCAAAATGTCTAATTCTGAGGAATAGCACACACCTTCTCAAAAATCCACATGATTTTCGATATCATACATGACCACCGTATACACATTTTAGAGTGAGGGCATTTCTAAGGAGTTCTGGGTGGTTGCTAGGGTGTCGCTTGGTGGTTACTAGGGTTTCTGTGTGGTTTCTAGAGTGTTGCTATGGTGTCGCTAGGCAGTTACTAGGTTATGAATAAGGCATTGCTAAATGATCGCTTACTGCTCATTTTATCATCCACCATTTAAAAATATTAAGTCTAAACACATGTAATACTTGGGTTTAAGTGTTTGTTGAAGATCCAGACTCTAAAGCTGCATTCACACTCACTGACAACTATCTGCAGAAACAAAGTCGCCAGAACTCACTTTTGGAATCTTCAGTTCCAAAATTTTCAACTAACAGCAACATCTGTATGAAGCGGCAATTCATCTTTATGCAAATAATGCACTGACTTTAAATGGGAGTGATGAGATTGAAAACAGTGATCTGCTGACACAGTTGGATACCACAGCTGAGTTTGACTGGCTAAGTAATAGGCAGAATCAACAAGTAAAATTGTCATTAAAGTTCTAAAGAAGGCTATAATTTACAATCATAAGTTCTAAATTGCAACTAGAGTGTATTTTAAATGTTAAATCAAATGTTATTATAAGCTCAATTCTTGCATACAAAACTCATAACTCCTGTACATTCTAGTCAGAAGTGTTTGTACTCACTCATCTTCTTTTATGGTTTTGTTCTGAATCAGATTTTTACCACTAGGAGCATAATCCCACTGAATCTCCTTAATGGCAAAGAAATATTCCCTTGTAATAGAAGACACAATTCCAGCACAGCACAAAACCCCGAGCAGCGTCCACTGCAGCCCCTTCATTTTGGATCAATGGGATTCAGAATGGAGCAGATGCTTCGCTTCTTTAAATGATAGAAGGTGACAGCAGTCAGCCAATCACAACAGATATGAAGAGGGCAAGTTGACTAATACACACACAGCTGAGCGGTCTGGCTGTGCATGACCCCGTGAATTTACTGGCAGTATGTGACCCGATGGACTCTAGGAAACTCCAGTCTATCAGAAAAGTTTTCTTTGCAGTCATTAACCATATGTCTGATAAAGCTTAAGGCCGAATCTGTTAATTTCACCCCTTTGGATCTGAATTAAGACATTAAGACAGTAATTATGTTTTCTTGGTTGGACAATTTATAGGTACAAAACCACAAAAAAATAAATAAATAAAAAAATAAAAAATAAAAAAATTCCTTAGGTGTGTTTGTTCATGGTAGATGGGGAAAACATTGCTGACCAAAAACCCCAATTTGTTTGCATTACGTAAAAATCAATAGGGTTTTAGGTACTTGTCTCATGTTGAGTTAAGAGATATTTGTCTGCCTGGACTGGACAACTCAGCAGTTAAAATGCTTTGAAAACTAATTGCAATACACAGGGACAGATTATTTCAAAATAATGAAGCAAGCTATGCTATGCTACGCTATGTTAAAATTTGTTGACAAATCATAACTCGCTACTCCTGAACCCGTCAAGGAGAGATAGGGCAAAAGTCAAGAATTTTAATGAATAATTATTGGTGCTCTTTCCTTTTCATTATATCAAAAAGTGGATCCAGTATATTTCTCAAAAATTCACCTTTTGTGTTTCAAAGACGTAAGAAAGTCACACAGGTTTGGATATTGGAATGGAATGAGGGTGAGTAAATAACAGAATTTTCATTTGGGGGATATTCTGTTAAGTTTAAACAGAAATACAATGAAAACAATTTGTTGACTTAGCAACTTGTTATAAAGTCAACACTTAAACCAAACATTTTCAGCAACATGAAGTTGACTACAAGGTCTCACCAAGTAGCACACTATGCCAAAGACGTAAGAAATTACAGAAATTATAATGACGAAGAAGATGATGGATAGGTTACAAAGGTATTTCAAAGGTTCTGGTACTCGAAAGAACTAGTGATATTCATTATCTCTAAACTGAGAACTGTCTGAGCTTCCAAAATCCTGAACTAAAGCAGTTCTGAAAGGAAAAGTGCCACCTCAGCGATGTGAAAGACTGAGGTATGGTTCTCTGAAGCATTTGGTTTCTTCTTTTTGCTGCTAAAGTTGGCACAACCAGTTAAGTTCATGGGGCAATTATTTTTTTCACATTAATATACTGTAGGTACATATTTTACATTCTGATTGGAAATCTGAAACTGTTTAGTATGATTTATACACAAAAATGCAAATCAGGTTGGGGCTAAATGCCTTTTCACATATCTGGAACTAAAGAGTTTGTGCTTAGGTACTTGTGTAGCTTATGTTTGGCCAGAAATCTGCATGTCTTTAAAATACAAGAGGCTTTGGGCTAGTGCTACAGTGTGACACGGCTTTAAAGATTATTATTATTCAGAGATTATTGCTGCAATGGGATAATGAGGCTTAAAGCAACCATTTCCTAGTGGATTTTTGCAATAATGTTGTACTGCAAATGCTGAAAATGCTACAAATGCTTATCCACAAATTTAACAAAACAGAAAACAGTAGTCTAAAACAAAACCTATTTATTTACTGAAGGGAATATTCAAGACATATTACAGCTTTTATAGGTATATAAAACAACATTCACCAACTGTTCTTCTAATACTCTCAATATTTAAATAATTTACACAACAACTTCCTGTACAAAACGACCAGAACTCATACAAAAATACTTTTATATTTTAGCAAAATGCATATTGCAGGTAGTATACAATACAAATGTTTGTTCTATACAGAAAACATGCACTGCTAATACAAATTCGGCTGGAGTGATGTTGAAATGTTTCAATACATTCATTAGAAATGCAGTGACTTAATGTTTACATTTTTTTTTTTTTTTATCCAAGGCGACTTACAGTTGTTAATGTGTGTGAGTGTGTGATTGACAGTTCTGTCGGCTCTCTGATGGCCCAGTTTTCTGCTGCAAATGAGCAGTCCTGTTTCCGATTGACGGAGGCTGGGAAGTGCGCCGTCCTCAAGCATTTAGACTGTACTCCTGTTTGTAGCAGCATGGCCGGCACACTGCATTAACCAGACCACTAATGAACTGCAGGAAACAGATAAGGAACTCAAGGGTGCTGAGACCCAACAGGATGGACAGCAACGTCACATTCCACTCCACAATGTGTTTTGGGTAAACGCAGTCAGACCATCTCTCTTGAGCAAAGAGATACCTGAAAAAATGAAGGAAAAGAATTTTGTCTTATAACATCACCATCAATGCATTATCAAAAAAAAAGAAGAAGAAGAAAAAAAGAGCTCCTACTTCCCCCCGTCGGTCTCAAAAGGAGACCTCCATCCCATCGTAGTGTAGCAATACGGCCCCTTCACGAGCGCCACAGCAGAGATCAGGAAGCAGTATCCAGAGCCAACTAGTCCCACCAGAGCCGCTATCACTGAACCACACATCTACACACACAATGTGAAACAGCATGTCTTTGAATTAGAGCTCAAATAAGGGCCACAGACCCCTTTCCCAACACTTACCGCACAGCTGTCTGTTCCACAGGAATCCACACACTTCCCCATTCCCAGAAACACGCAGGCCGGAATCAGCATCTGAATGTGGACAAAGAGTTCTCAATACAGTTCAACCAGCTTGAGTAATTGCACCTCAATTACTACATTTTACTTCTGATATATACAAGTGGGATATTCAACAAGAATGGAACTTTTTATCCATGGACTGTGAATAGTGATTTGGTAATGTTAGGAAAAAAGGAAAATTGTGTTAGATGTGGAGCAATCTTGCATTTTGATGAAAGTTTATGAAGATATTGTTGACAAAGAAGGTATAGTAACATATTAAATATCTGAAGAATTTGACCCAGTACTTTTACTTCAGCTTAAGCTTAATTCCATTACAAGTAAAGTTTTTATTGCTTAAACACATATTCTTGTTTTCTCAGATGTAGCCTACTGTATGTCTTGTGTAATAAGGTTCTTTCATCCGTTTATTTTAGTGTTAGCTCATTATTTTCACATTTAAGGTGTTCATTTTCAACCAAGAAATGCCCAGAAGTTTACTTTATAACACTCATTCCAACCCAATTTTATGAGAATTCGTAAGTATTGTACGAGTCGCCCAAATACATAAAATCCAACCCATACAAAAAAATATGAAAAATGGGTAAAACGTCATTGGGTCCACCCATAAACCCACCCTAAATCTAACCCTCATGGGGGCATGGGCAGATTGTACGAACAGTTGAATTAGATTATGAATAAGAGATTGTATGAATACATCACCAATTCGCCAAATCATAAAATACTTTAAAAAGTGTTTAGAGAGTGTGTTGCTTATTCCACACACTCAACTGCACAGATCTGTTTTGACCAATACACAACTAAGAATCTTACACACACACACCCCTTTGACTTCTGTTGTTTTTATATTACGCTTATTAGATTTTCTACATCCTAACCCTTAAACCAAAACCTTACAGATTTTATATATATTTTTGCATCACTGTAGTGATTTTTCTTTAGCCTAAATCTGATCTGAACATTTAAAACATTGAGCATTTTTACATTTTAATTGAGACATTATTTAGTGTGTTTATTTAGTCTTTTCCTCATGGGAAGTGCCCACAGTGTAGAAAGGATGTGTCCAGCAACCTCAGTCCACCAACACTATGCCACAACCTGGACACAAGACAACATTTACACCAACACAAGTCTGATACTCACCACCAAACCACCTCCTCCGATTCCCATAAAGTACCAGACAAATGTAGTCACATGCTCCTCCTGAACATATATCACCTTTCCATCAGGAAAGAAGAGCAGGACATTTGCCACAATGCAGCAAGTGGCGAGGGGAATGAGGGCGAAACCCAGAGACCTGGCAAAGCTCAGAGAACACATCTTCACACGGAGCAGAGGGAATGAGAACAGGCGGCTGTAATCCGGGACAGGAAACTATAGTGGTGGATGGACGAGTGGAAGAATTTTAAGAGACTACCCCCCTCCTCGGTCCCCCATGAGCTGCTGTTCCTCTGAGGAGGAGGAGACAGGAAACGGGCTGACATTATACAGTATGACTCAGGGCCAGATTAACATAAGGGCTAGGTGGGGCTGAAGCCCCAGGGCCAGAGCATGGAGGGGGCCCGTGATTGGCCGAGGGAAGGATTGACTGGACATCGGGAGAACCTGAACTTTTCCTGGTGGGGAGATCGCCAAAACCCCACCACGGCCCCACATATTAAATGCTGTTATTTACTGGAGTGCTGCAAGCTCATGGGAAACAACAAAAGCCAAGTGATGAAACGGCGCTACCTGATTAAATCACACGCGCATCCAGCAGTCGCAGTGTGAGAGCAGCTGGACTGTCTTACACACAGCGATGACAAACTCGTAGAAATGTATGGTATCTATTATTAATCTTACTACTATTAGCTTTATATTAGGTAATATAAGGGCAATATAAGTCACTTTTAGAAGTTGAATTTTTTTTTTCATGTGTTTAATTTTTTTAATTACAAATACCATAGTTTATTCTTAGTAATATTATTATTATCGTTGTTGTTGTTGTTGTTGTTGTTGTTATTATAGAAACCATAAAAACCATGGTAATGAGGAGCATGGTTTTTGCCTGTGTCATGATCTTACAGTTAAACTCTGGATTCTGTCCAAGAACAATGGAAACTTTTTATTGGGGCAACTAAGGAAATTTAAGAGCTTTATAGCCTGGATTCCATGAATTAAGGATGAAGCTATGACTTTTTCTTCTATGTAGATATGATCAGCTCTAATAAACTTTAACTGAAGTAAAATATTAATTCAATAATTAACAGCCTGCAATGCAATGCAATATGAATATTGTTTAACATTTGCAGTATATTAAAAATATCTTGTTTCTTTCCTTTATTTATTCATTGATTAATTTATTTATTTGGATTTAAAGGCCGTAACCCTAGCAAAACATTAATGGGAAATGAGCCAGAAAGAGCCAGAAAGAAGACCTTCCAGAAACAGCAAAAGTTGTTGTTGTTTGCTTTGAACTCACAAATGCATGTATGCTGTTAATGTGTTGTAGCCTGGAATATTTATATATAGGCCTATACTCGTATCTTTGTGTACTGTTGATTTATTTTTATTTATTTATTTATTTAAATATTCATTATTTTTGTGTTAGAAAACTTTGTGGCACCAAGATAGACTACTGTGAAGAGGGTCCTTGGGTTTGCTTTAGTCCCAGGGCCCTGTGTTCTTGATCCGGGCCTCAGTATGACTGCATTCTGACAATATGACAGACAATATGACTGCACTTTGTGGGGGACTTTGTTTTCCCACAAAACTGATTTTGTGGACATTCAGAAAAGATGTTTTAAAGGTTGGACTCTATCAGATAAATCTCAACCTAAATTAACAGTTTATACCATGGTCTGTCTGAATACTTGATTCCGATTGGCTGGAAGATGTGCAATAAAATTCAGGAGCAGAGAAACTTGTTATCAACGCTGACTCAGCCACGCGACTTTTAGTAATAAAATAGCTTGTTCCCTACTCTTCACTTTGGGCGGTTCTTTGCCTCCACATCGTACATTAAAATCATTTAATGCACAGCTAGACATGGATTATCCCTTACTTAATACATGTTGAGAGCTTTGCAGTTTAACATTAGCTATAAACCTTGTGCTCAAGGTCGTGAAACTACGCTTAGAAAAATAATCTAATGTTGTATATTTCTGCAAGTATTAGTTTCTTACTACAAGGCTGACGACAAGGTTACATAGACGATAGATGGAGATTTTACCTTGTTTTTCAGTGGTTACAAAGTGAAAAGGTGTCTTTATTAACAGATAGTAAAAATTGTTACGAGGTATTCATTGTCATTTTTAAATGCACCACAAATTTTGGGGTCGGTAAGATTTTTTAATGTTTTTGAAAGAAGTCTCTTCTGCTCACCATGACTGCATTTATTTGATAAAAATACAGTAATATTGTAAAATATAATTACAATTTAAAATTAAAGCTGCAAGCAGCATTTACGGGGCCAAGCACAAAAGCGACAAGTGACAATGACAATCGCAAAGTCTGGTGTCAATATGTCAAAGCATTGCAGAGATACAGCCTCAAGAGTCATTTTGGCATCAAGTCTCTAATTCTTCGCTGTGGTATATGAATACAGTTTCATCTATCAACACGAAATCCATAACTTTTTTTCGACATGGTCTGAAGATGATACGATTCGATTTTGGTGAAAATTGGACCAATGGTCTAAGAGCAGTTTGAAAAAGTAGGTTTTAAAGAAAATCAAAATGACTAACAGGAAGTTTGGCTGACTATGGCAAAATTGGCATCAGTGTTCTCAGCATGACCCACGGAATCTAATAAGACAAGTCTCATTACAATAGGCCACATTTACATAAAGCTATTAGCATTTTTAATAAATGTTTGACCACAAAGTTGTGCTGTCTCGAAACCATTTGAGAACCTTCAAAGCATGTTTCGTAATGGTACACCAATGCATTCATATAATAGAACATTTTATATCATAATACTGTATTGCAGTTAATGGCAATTTCGTGTTTTGTTCAATTATAGCGCCACCAAGAGGCACAATCCCACCACTTTTTTTTATGTGTCCTCAGAGTTTCGGAACGATACGCTAATGCGTTCATAAAGTACAGCATTTTAGCACAAAATTCAAAATGGCTGACATCCAAAATGGCTGATATGGGAAAATTTGATATCATTCAACTCAGCATGATGCCCCGAATCTTTTACCACTTTTATGATTTCTGGACAAACCATTCATTCAAAACCATTCAAGTTATAAGCAAAAATAGTAATTTTTTGTATGTCTGGACCAGTAGGTGTCGCTGCACCGAAACACTGCATGTTGTCTCTGGTCATGCTTGTGATGACATGTACCAAGTTTGGTCTGAATATGATAAAGCGTTGCAGAGATATAGCCTTGAGTCCAATTTGGGGTGCTCTATGTTAAATTAATTTGCATGTTATTCAAGAACGGTTGGGTTAATCAAAAAGCTTTTAATAACTTTTTGCCAACATGGTCTGAAGATGATCTGATTTGATTTTCATGAAAATCAAACGAAGCGTCTAGGACGAGTTCGAAAAAGTAGGTTTTTCACAAAATTCAACATTGCGGACAAATGATCATGACGCAAAATGAAGTCATAGGGTGCAATCAAATCGGCTTGAGCCAAGGAATCAGAGGAGAAATTTTGTTTCTAACCCTTATGATTCAAAAGTTATTAGCATAAACATGAGTGAAACTTTGGACAGATGGTGGCGCTAGAGGGATTGAGTTAGAGACTCCAAATTCGCTATAGACACAGTTAAGACTGGCCTCTATGAGTCTGCCAAATTTCACAACTTTCCCGCATACGGTTCTATGGGCTACCATCAGTGGTGTAGTCTACATGATATGCAGGTATATGCCGTATACCCACTAGGAAAGGTTAAGGATTTCCGTATACCCACTTAAAAAAGCGCGAGGATATGTAACCATCCAATAAATCACAATAAGATTTGTTGTTTGTTGCTTTTGACATGAAACAAAGTCTCATATTTCAAATTCTGCCCATTTTACTACGAAATAAAAAAAACATAAATACTGTTTTGGCGCTCTTTAATGTGTCGTGACCGCTGTAGCACCTCATCAGTTCAAGAGAAGTGGCAGCGTGAAGCGCATGTGAACTGATCCTCTCGTCCGCTTTTATACCAGTTACAGCGCGAAATAAACATGAATGAACTTCTGAAGGTATGTTAAAAGATACAGTACAACTTAACGAAATCCGTATCATGTCTCGTGTATTCGCGTAATCAGTGTTTCAACCGCGGAAAGACGTTAATAAAACAGCTTGTAAACAATGTCACATAACGTCACATTTAGGCTAACGTTACCTCAGAACAAACAGTGACCATAAACTCGTTAGTCAGCTAGAAAAATGAACTCAACAATTTAGCATTTAGCTAAATATATGCGCCATATTACATATTAATTATAATTTTTAATGTTCTTCAATAGCCTATATAATGCATGTTTGAATAAATCTGTCAAGTTGACAGCCACCATTTAAATGTTTATATTTCAAAAAACGAATTAGAGTAGACATAATTTTAAAGTTAGTAGGCCTATTATAACTTTATTATTACAAAAATTTCCTTAAGTGTAGTTTAAGTTCGTATGCAAATCAGTTAATTTTAACCTTCAATATTAATGTAGTACCAACTAATTCCCATGTATATTTTACAGCATTAGCTGAGAGATTGTTTTTCTTTAGAAAATTTGCCTTGTACTGTACCTGATATACAGTATACCCAAAATAACTGATATTGAATCGAATTTCAAGTTAGTGAATTGAAATGCATAACTATGATGACAGACTGGCAGGAAATGGTGCAAACCAGAAAACAAAGTCCAGACGGGGTGATATTGTGACATACTGTTAATCCTCATCTTTCCATTATTGTTACACTCTAAAAAATGCTGGGTTAAAAACAACCCAGGTTGGGTTGAAAATGGACAAACCCAGCGACTGGGTTGTTTTAACCCAGCACTTGGGTTAAATGTTTGCCCAACTTGCTGGGTAGTTTTATTTAACTCAACTATTGTTTAAAAATGACTGTGGCTGGCCAAAATGAACCCAAAATAGGTTGGAAATTAAAAATCAGACACATAATTACTAGAGGCAACAATAATAATCAAAAGGTGTTCATTTATTAATAAACAATTTAATAAATGTTTATTGTTTAATTATTATATTTAATATTAATGAATGTTAATTTCCAACATATTTTGGGTTCATTTTAAGCAAGCAATACAGCAATTTTTACACAATAGTTGGGTTAAATAAAACTACCCAGCACGTTGGGCAAACATTTAACCCAACCGCTGGGTTAAAATAACCCAATCGCTGGGTTTGTCCATTTTCAACCCAACTTGGGTTGTTTTTAACCCAGCATTTTGTAATAATAGTTGCAACTTGCACTCTTAAATGTGCATTGAAACTTGCCAGCTGATAAAACCTATGATCCAGAGACCATATTCATATAACATCTAAGGCTAAATGTAGATCTTAACTGGCTGAGTTAGATGGTGATTGACACTAAACGGTAGAAAATCAGTCCAGAGTCTCTTCAGCTGTAAATGTCATTGGATGTTAAAGTCTTGTGTTGCTTATAATAAATTGACATGTTGATAAAACACACATAAGCAGTCTTTCAGAATGCTCTCAATTACATGTAGCCTAGATCAGATACATACTATATGCATTAGCGAGTGTGGTGGTGCTTATGGGGTGTTGCTCTGGGACAGGTGAGTATGAGGTTGGGAGGGAAAAATCACAGTATACTCACTACAAAAAACTAGACTACACCACTGGCTACCATACACTTCTATGGCGGAAGAATAATAATAATAATAGGAACACTAACGGATACAATAGGTGCCTACACACCTTCGGTGCTTGGCCCCTAATAACTTATCTGTGTAAATGTATTGTAAAATGAAATATATTCCTGTGATCAAAGCTGAATTTTACACATCATTACTCCAGTCTTTAGTGTCACATGGTTCTTCAGAAATCATTCTAATATGCAGATTTGCTGCTCAATGTTTTTTGTGGAATTACGCCTTTGTCTTTAAAGGCACGTGTGGTCCAGATGATGTGCAGATGGGTCTTGTTTTAGCCTTTAACACTTCTAATTTGAGACTATAGATGGCATCACTTGCTGTCACACACACGCTAATGACACTGGGTTCAGAGTTCACAAAATAGATCTCTTTAATATAAAATTGAGATGAAATGGAAAGAAAAATAGAGACTTTATCTGAAGTGTCCTTACTTTCCCCCAGAGAAAACAGGTGATTACATCACATGTTTCTCCACTAGATGTTTGCAGGAGATGTCATAACAGGGCAATAACTACCAAAGACACTAAGAAAAAACATCTGAGACAACATTGATACTTAGATGGGAATCATCTGCACACTTGCACACTATTTGTTTATGGTGTAAAATCTTTATTAAGCCAGACAAACATGAAGTAACAGGTCTTTTTTGTGATCCAGGATTAGACGCTGGAGTAATCAGGCTTTATGAATAAAGCAGCCCGGCATGGAAGTATTACACTACATTACGTAACTCAACAGTGTTCACAGAGGATACAAACGCCCACTGTTGTGTTTGTTGAGCTGAGCTTCGAGGGGGTTTGAGAACAAAAAATATGTTCTCAAGCATCTGTATTATGACAAAAAAGAATGTTGTAGAACCGCCTTGATGAACTTCATGTTCCTTTCATACTAGTTAAATATTAGTGAATAATATAATATGTTAATGTTAATACTTCAGAGTTTAGTATGCCATTCATGTAATGGTGGTTTATAAAATGTTATTAAAACCATTACTAAAACATTTTAATTTCTATGCTTGTTAAATATGTGTTAATAAGAGTAGAATAACTTCTGCTTGTATGTTCCCTTGTGAAAAATAAGTAAACTTTAGTAACTATTACATAAATAATTAAAAAAAAAAGAACATATTTAAGTGTAAACTGAATGTAATGTTTTCAGACACTTAATTGTGTTTAAGTGTAATTTAGCAATATTAAATGCAATTAGCTGAACTTTAGAGTGCTTTTTGACAAACTTAAGTAGGACTTAAGTACATCTTTATATGTAATTTTATATTTACATATATGGTATGTTTATTTATGGTAAAGTAAAATATACTTTTATGTCATTTCTATTTAAAGTTGTATGTCATGTTTTTAAACAACTGTAATTACACTTTTGTAACGATGAAGTTGCAATTTAGTACATTTAAAATATACTTTAAATGTAATGTCGAATAACACATTTTGGTTAAAATTATAATTAAATACTTCACTGTGTGTTAGTCAGCACATCAAAATAAGTGTACTTTAAAGCATGACAAAGGTTTATTAAAAGACAATGATTTAAAATGTACTTTAAAGTAAAAACTTTACATTTTTTAAATGTTAAAAACATAGTCATGAAAGTGACTCTCTTTAAGTGGCCTTTTATTTCTTTTCTATTATTGTATCTACAAGTACATTTCTGTTAAATATACTTTTAAGATTTGATGTACATTGCAAGTGCAAATTCAAAACAATTCACAAGGGGTTTTTACCACAGAGACGCATGAACCCCTGCAATAAAACCATCCGTTATGAATATGTCGTGAAGCAGTGTTTAAAAGCATGTAAAAAAAAAAAAACACTGCAACACAGCCTCTTGTGGCTTATTGCTACTATAAACAGTGGTAACAGTAACATAAAAAAGACACCAATGATCAATTAATAGGTACATTTATTACTAAGAGTAATCAATTATTCATCAAATCAAGTAATACAGTTCATTACAATGTAACTGTATTACTGTATTACAAATCAAGTAATACAGTTCATTACAATGATTGTTGGCTGTTGTATTATCTTCAAACATGGCTCATTCAATCAGAATTTCCAGTCATAACTTTCCATTTAATAAAAGTGATTCAAATGTGTCTTTCTCACAGTCCTCTGTCAGGACATTTTTTGACCTTATAAACTTCCCTCAATGAAAGCAAATTAATCAAAACAACGGAAGTGCAATGACATGACTTCCTGATAAATGTAATGAGTTTATTCTTGTAGTTGGTCATTTGAGTAATGCGATTTCTAAAGACTCACATTTCTCCTCCACCCCTGATTTCCTTTCTAAAGAATGAATGGGCGAGCAGATTCCAGTGTCCTGACACATGCAGAGGGCTTTTCCGCTGTGATCTCACCCATACAAATACATCATTACATATCACTGCAAATTCATATGTTGCGGCCATATGTTGCAGTGTCATATGGCCACTGGACAAGTGTGTTATACTTATTAGACTTCAATGGCCAATGACATGAGAGAGCAGAAAAAAACTTATTTATAACAATTATTCATTCATCTGTTTGAATCAATCTATTCTTTTCGTCTGTAAGATATTAGCTGGTTCCCAATTCAGAGGCCACAAAGTCAGACTGAGAGCTGTTAAATGGGACCATCTACTGCAGCCTACAGAGGATTGTTTTTGTCGCCTACCAACTGTGACAGCTGTCGTTGATGGCACTAACGTTTGTACTGGACTTTTTTTAAAAGTTATATTCAAGGGTTCACAACCTGTCTAAATATGTTCACATTGGTCCATTTATGTGCATAATAAAGGGTATAAAATATCTATAAAATTACATCTTAGTAAGATATGTCAACAAGATATGTTGAACCAACATTTGATTCCATCTGTGTGATTCCATACTTGTCAAGTCTGTTCTGGGTTTGAGTTTATGAGTGAATTTGCACTGTTTCCTGTTCAGTTTTCTGTGTTAGGGCTTGTTTACATCTGGTCACTTCATGCGTTTTCTCTGATACCTTATAGTGAAAAGATCAGGTGTAAATGCTCTCCGAAACGCTTTTGACGAATTTAAATCCGATCACTCAAACCGCTTCATGAGGTGGTCTGAGACGCATCGAAACTGGACTTACATCTGGTTGTTGAACCCACGTAGTCTATGTAAATTTTACTCCTCCCAAAATGTAAAAAATAAACATGAGAGAGTGTGTTATAGGCTATATGGCATGTTATAGCCAGACATGACGGCACTACTGCAACACGAATCGCCGCAGATGAGTATCTCTTCAGCAAGCCAACATGCAAACTGCTGCAAATAAAACTGAAAGTAAGTCGCAGACGCTCAAAACACAGTCATCTTCATTAAAAGTAGTGAGACCAAATTATCTTACCAGTGCTGATATCGCTCTCTCTCTCCTATTGCCGTCTTTGATCATGAAATTAGCTGATGATAAATATGCAGCTCATATCTGTTGCTTTCGTTGACGTGAACTGTTAAATTTGCATATAGTGCCAGAATTGAAGATCAGATATATATTCGTTTTGCAGGGAAACACATTTATCCGGCCAAATGTAAATGGAACTGCTTTAACAAATCAGTTAGCTATCCGATCAGTAAAATGTGGCGATTTCAATGCACCGCTTCATGAAGCTTCGAAGCTTTACGAATCTTTTGTTTTGAATCAGTGGTTCAGAGCACGTATCAAACTGCCAAAGTCACGTGATTTCAGTAAACGAGGCTTCGCTACATCATAAGTGTTTCGAAATTTCAGTGGTTCACTACTGGGGGTCGTGACTTTGGCAGTTTGATACACGCTCCAAACCACTGATTCGAAACAAAAGATTCATAAAGCTTCGAAGCTTCATGAAGCAGTGTTTCGAAATTGCCCAGCACTAGATATTGTTGAATAAAGTCATTATTTTGTTTTTTGGCACACAAAACGTATTCTCATCGCTTCATAACTTTAAGGTTGAACCACTGTAGTCACATGAACTGTTTTAAATATGTCTTTAGTAGCTTTCTGGGCGTTGAAAGTGTTAATTGTCTTGCTGGCAATGGAGGCCTCACTGAGCCATCGAATTTAATCAAAAATATCTTAATTTGTGTTCCGAAGATGAAGGTCTTACGGGTGTGGAACGACATGAGGGTGAGTAATTAATGACAGAATTTTCATTTTTATGTGAACTAACCCTTTAAAGTCTGTTAAATCATTGATGCAACTTAAAACAATTACATTTTCTGAAAAAGGAGTTTAGTTTTATTTTTGTGTAGTTCAACATTTTTGTGTTAAACCTTATACTTAAATTATTATTTTTAAGTTTACTGAGCAACATAAAGTGACGTCATTCATGTCACGTTGTTGCTCTAACCGATGTTATCAGAAGAATCTATTCAACATTAACTAAGTTGCAGCAGATTTCAAGTTCACAGCATGGTTTGCATCACACTGTGTAAGGAGAATAAATGTTGAAATTGAGTGTTATTTTGTGTGTTTTTGCACAAGATTAATACAGGGGAAGATTTGTTATTGTTTAATGTTCTGTTATTTTGGTATTTAAATGTGATGTTGAAGTTTTGTAGGGTTGCCATCGTGGTGAAGAGTAGTGCCTATGGTTAGGTCGAGAATGGGCTGTGAAACTTCAAGGCTATTAACTGTTTATTAACAGTTCATGAAAGTGATATTTGCTTTGGTTACATTAGCACATGCTGGTGTGATGTTACTAACTAACCCTTAACCATAAAGTTTAGCTGTTAGTTTATTCAATAATTCAATTTAATAGTAATTAGCGAGTTTGTGTAGTACAAAGTTCATTTTTTAAGTTCTACTAAAATGATCTTCGAGTTGATTACTTAAATGTTTTGAGTATTCTGAACTTATTGGGTTTAACAACCACTGCATCAAAATAATTGAAAAATGAGAAACATTACGAATGGTAAACAATAAGTACAGTGGACTTAAACATTAAATAAAATTAAAATTTTTCAGTTTGACTTAATTATTTATAATTATTGTTTACTTAAAAAAATTGAGTTACTTAACTTATCTGGTTTTACAGTGTAAAATAAATATAATAATAAAATAAATTGTTCATAATAATAAAAATAATGTTTTAATAAAGTAATAAGCCTCTTGGGGCTGAATATATCAGAGCTTTTGTGTTTGCTTAATTGAATAGTTTTAGTTAAAACTCAAAAATAGTACTAAAATCAGCAGTGCAGTTGGTTTCACAGTAATAAATGCCCTGCAGTTAATCCCTATGTCTTTAGTCTAAATTCTTATTGAAGCTTATGAGTTCACTAAAGTCCTAATTTAAAGACACACATGAGGTGCACTTGGCTTGAAGACTGCGACACACCCATCACTCCTGGTGTGTGAACCTCCTACAGCCCGTTGGTCCCACCATACATTTACAGTCACAAGCTGCCTTCTGCCAGTTCACCAATGGTCACACCCTGTTTGTAACGCACATCCACAGTCCACACATTCAGCTGCAGCATCAGTTGTCATTGCTGAGCTGCAAAATTCTGAATCTGGCAAGAGTTTTTCAAAACATGTATGTACACTCTAAGAAGAAAATTTCTATTATATATTCTATAACCTTAAAGGCACTTCATATAGAACATTTGAGGGGTTCCATCATAGGATCATTTTATGGATTTAGTTTTATATATATATTATGAAATTGTGATGATTTGATTCAGTAATTGTGTACACTCTTAGAAAAAAAAGGGGGTTCAGTGTGTTCAAGTGTTCTTGACTCCATTTTAAAGAACACTTCATGCCAAAAAGGTTCTATATACTTTAATATATATATATATATATATATATATACACACAGTATCTCACAGAAGTGAGTACACCCCTCACATTTTTGTAAATATTTTATTATATATTTTCATGTGACAACACTGAAGAAATGACACTTTGCTACAATGACACTTTGCTACAATGTAAAGTAGTGAGTGTACAGCTTGTATAATAGTGTAAATTTGCTGTCCCCTCAAAATAACTCAACACACAGCCATTAATGTCTAAACCGTTGGCCACAAAAGTGAGTACACCCCTAAGTGAAAATGTCCAAATTGGGCCCAAAGTGTCAATATTTTGTGTGGCCACCATTATTTTCTAGCACTGCCTTAACCCTCTTGGGCATGGAGTTCACCAGAGCTTCACAGGTTGCCACTGGAGTCCTCTTCCACTCCTCCAGGACGACATCACGGAGCTGGTGGATGTTAGAGACCTTGCGCTCCTCCACCTTCCGTTTGAGGATGCCCCACAGATGCTCAATAGGGTTTAGGTACCCTCAGCTTCTTTAGCAAGGCAGTGGTCGTCTTGGAGGTGTGTTTGGGGTCGTTATCATGTTGGAATACTGCCCTGCAGCCCAGTCTCCGAAGGGAGAGGATCATGCTCTGCTTCAGAATGTCACAGTACATGTTGGCATTCATGGTTCCCTCAATGAACTGTAGCTCCCCAGTGCCGGCAGCACTCATGCAGCCACAGACCATGACACTCCCACCACCATGCTTGACTGTAGGCAAGACACACTTGTCTTTGTACTCCTCACTGTATGGTCTTGGCCACTGTGCTGCAGCTCAGTTTCAGGGTCTTGGCAATCTTCTTATAGCCTACGCCATCTTTATGTAGAGCAACAATTCTTTTTTTCAGAACCTCAGAGAGTTCTTTGCCATGAGGTGCCATGTTGAACTTCCAGTGACCAGTATGAGAGAGTGAGAGCGATAACACCAAATTTAACACACCTGCTCCCCATTCACACCTGAGACCTTGTAACACTAACGAGTCACATGACACCAGGGAAAGAAAATGGCTAATTGGGTCCAATTTGGATTTTTACTTAGGGGTGTACTCACTTTTGTGGCCAGCGGTTTAAACATTAATGGCTGTGTGTTGAGTTATTTTGAGGGGACAGCAAATTTACACTGTTATACACTATTTTACATTGTAGCAAAGTGTCATTTCTTCAGTGTTGTCACATGAAAAGATATAATGGTAACACTTTACATTAAGGTTCCCTTTGTAAAGGGTTTATAAAGGTGTTTGTTAATGAGTAATAAGTCATTTACAAATGCATTATAAATCATTAATAATGCAGTTATAACTGCATGAATAAAAAGGGCGACTTTTATGCAATACCTGCCAAATAGTGAGCCGTTTTTAACTCACATGTTATAAATGAGTAATAAATGTATTTATTCACACTTATTTAACTCAAAACCAGATTCCTGGTTTATTTCATGATGCAGCAAAAATTGTGTCAATCATAAAATCATAATTAGACTGAAGGGTGTTGTATTTGTGGTTTTCTTATTAATATCTCATGACTGCCACTTTTCTTACTATGTTGCTTACCAGAAGTTTCTGTCTTACCCATGATACTCTCCAAAAAGGTCATGATGCCTATCCACAGCTTGTTTATCAAGATGAAATTGAACCTTTTTTTATCAATATATTTATTATTTTCACATGAACAATTTACATAATCAGTTCAGTATACAAGTATACAACACATGTGAACCATTTATTAATGAGTTATAAACATTAATAACCTGTGAAAGTGCACCTTAATGTAAAGTGGAAAGCTGTGAACCATTTATTAATGAGTTATAAATGTTAATAACCTGTGAAAGTGCACCTTAATGTAAAGTGAACAAATGCGAACCATTTATTAATGAGTTATAAACAGGTTATTAACACCATTTATTAACCATTATTAATGTTTATAACTCATGAATAAATGGTTCACATGTGTTCACTTTACATTAAGGTTCACTTTCACAGGTTATTAATGTTTATAACTCATGAATAAATGGTTCACATGTGTTCACTTTACATTAAGGTTCACTTTCACAGGTTATTAATGTTTATAACTCATGAATAAATGGTTCACATGTGTTCACTTTACATTAAGGTTCACTTTCACAGGTTATTAATGTTTATAACTCATGAATAAATGGTTCACATGTGTTCACTTTACATTAAGGTTCACTTTCACAGGTTATTAATGTTTATAACTCATTAATAAATGGTTCACAAGTGTCCACCCTACATTAAGGTTCACAGGTAACTAATACTGGAATTAAATTTTTCATTATTAATATCTCATCAAGTTATGGTTATTATCTTATGTTTTATTTTCAAAATAAAGTTGGAATTTCATCTTAAAAAACAAGAAATCAGTTTTTATACACTGCTGTGGATAGGCATCATGACCTTTTTGGAGAGTATCATGGGTAAGACAGAAACTTCTGGTAAGCAACATAGTAAGAAAAGTGGCAGTCATGAGATATTAATAATTTCTTATTAATATCTCATGACTGCCACTTTTCTTACTATGTTTCTTACACAAATACAACACCCTTCAGTCTAATTATGATTATGATTATGATTACAATTTTTGCTGCATCATGAAATAAACCAGGAATCTGGTTTTGAGTTAAACAAGTGTTAATAAAATACATTTATTACTCATTTATAACATGTGAGTTAAAAACGGCTCACTATTTGGCAGGTATTGCATAAAAGTCGTCCTTTTTATTCATACAGTTATAACTGCATTATTAATGATTTATAATACATTTGTAAATGACTTATTACTCATTAACAAACACCTTTATAAACCCTTTACAAAGGGAACCTTAATGTAAAGTGTTACCGATATAATAAAATATTTACAAAAATGTGAGGGATGTACTCACTTCTGTGAGATAATGTATGTATATATATATATATATATATATATATATATAAAATCCCACTGAACCCCCTTTTTTTTCTAAGAGTGTACACAATTATTGAATCAAATCATCACAATTTTATAATGTAAATGCATAGTAGTTAAAGAGACCTTATTAAAGTGGGGCCAAATAAATAAATAAATCATTACTTTAGAATTTTTATTCCTATTTATGCCCTGGTAGAAAACATTTTCTCAAGTGAGCATACATTTTTCTCTTATAATGCCTTAAAGCAACTTTATAAAAGAAATATTGTCATTAAAATTGGAATCCATTGATTATTTCATTGACTAAATTAGCCTATAAATGAAGAATTGCAACATGGGTCATAAAATAATAAGTTATAATAAAAGTAAAATTAATGTCATCTAATTTTTTCTGAAAATATCTCATATTTTATGTGTTATAATAACAAGTTTATGGATAATTCATGTAACTTTTGGCGGATGAATATGGTTCTTTCTCATAACTAAAAAAAGAGAGACTGCTCATAAAACATTCACTACCAGGCTTAAGAGATATAACCAGTTTAGATGGAAAGGATCTCAAGCTAACTAGCTGAAGATGTTACTAGCTTTACCCATTAATAGACATGATACTTCTTTGAAAATAAATTCCAGCACAGTGCAACAACAACCATAATGAAATGAGTCTTCACAATAGATAATGCTTTATAATAAACTCTGTTAGAGAGCTACATATAGTAGTTTATCTGTTCAATAAAATACCTTACTCATCTGTTGAGTAATAAAAATGCCATCATCTCCATGTCGCTTTTACAACATTTTAATTCCCTGAGTTCTCGTCATCTCTGAAAAGCCAACCCCATGTTGATTCTGGTTTTATTATTATTGATGTTGTATTAATTTTTGTTAATTTTGTACAAAAAAGGTTACATTGTGCACCTTTAAATTAAACATTTAAATACAATTCCTGTTTGTCTGGCTTTATAGATCTGTAAAACTTAACACATAACATCTGATGTGAGCGTCATCAGATACAGCAGGTAATATACAGTCATATACTCTGAAACATGCACATCAGCCCCGATAAGCATCTTAATGGTTAATTTTTAGCTGTTTAAAGCAATGTGCGCGGCAAGATAATATTCAGTTTTGTTTGGGTAAGAGGTTAACTATGTTTAGGCTCTTCTGAAGGTTTATAAACACAGTAAATCTGGACCGAGCAGAGGTAAACTCAACGTTTCTCTTCTCAAGGGGTTTAAAATGTACATTTTTCCACTCTTGTGGCTTGTGCTGAAAGTTTAGGGTCAATTCAGATTGAATCTGAGTTCAGTTTATGAGATTTCTCCTGCCCATCTTTCCTGCACTCTTAGAAAAAAAAAATGTTCAGTGCGGTTATGTATAAAACCCTAGGGTACTTGACTCAATTTAAAAAGAAGGCCTTTATGATTGCATGATACTTTCATGTTTATTGGTTATTTCAGTTTTTTTCTAGTGATTAAGTATGTTTGCGAGTTGTTTAATTAATAAAATTTTATTAAAATTAAAAATGAATTACAACAAAACAAAAAAATTCATTAAAACTAAATCCATAAAATGATCCCATGATGGGAACCCCTAAAATGTTCTATATATGAAGTGCCTGACAGAATGCTTTATGGTTCCATAAAGAACCTTTACTTCTAAGATTGTGTAAAGATAGGCTGTGTCTGAAATTTTACTATCCCATGAGGCCACGGGAAAGGATTTGTGAATGGAAGTGAAGTGATGCAACTGACGCTGGTAGGTCACATGACAGTGACAACATGGTTCAAATTTAGTACCTCAGTATGCGATTTCATAGGCATGGATATTTTCTCACTTCTCTGTTTTTGATGTTAAAATACATTTTCTTCTTCCATGTTCAAAATCATACTACAAGTAAACCATTTGTTTACTAATAATGGCAGATACTTATATTTGCCAAAAAGCTGTTCATGTTTGTCTGAAAAGCATTGCTTCAAATTTGCAAGAGGATCTGAACAGTCACATGGTGTAATGTGCTTACCTGCAGCAAAGCCTCCGTCCACATGGGTGGGATTACGGTGTGATAAGGCTCCTCTCGCCTGGGCATGCAGTTACCAAGATGACGGTCCAGAGACAAATCAGCACCTTTGTTCTATTAGATACAGAAAGAGAGAGAGAGACGATTATACACAAACAGTGATCTTACTGTGACAAGGATATGACTTAATAAACTCTTTCCTTTGGTCTCCTCGATTTCATCCAAAATCACATGAGGTAAAAACACACTGGCAAAACATTTCACAAACGTATTGATCGCTGGTTAGATCACTGCCAAGATGAATTCAACAAAGGACTCACTGAACAGACAAAACCTAAAAAGTTAATAAGCAACTAGTATATTTGGTTAAGCATTAGAACATGTCTCTCACAGCATATACAGATCGATACTCTCGCTGAAAAAGGATTAAACTACAATTTTTGTATGCATGTTAGCAAAAATAAAATGTGAAAAATAAGTGCTTAAAGGATTAGTTCACTTTCAAATCAAAATTATCCCAAGCTTTACTCACCCTCAAGCCATCTGAGGTGTATATGACTTTCTTCTTTCTGATGAACACAATCAGAGATATATTAATAAATATCCTGACGCATCCGAGCTTTATAATGGCAGTGAACGGGACCAACGAGTATGAGCTGAAGAAAGTGCTTCCATCCACATCCATCCATCATAAACGTGCACTCCACACGGCTCCGGGGCGTTAATAAAGACCTTCTGAAGCGAAGCGATGCATTTATGTAAAAAAAAAAAAAAAAAAAATCCATATTTAACAAGTTATGAAGAAAAATATCTAGCTTCTGCCAGACCTCCTTCCATATTCAACTTATGAAGAAGTTGCTTATTGCTCTGGATTTAAACATTCTTGGAAACATCTGGGATAATGTAAGTACACAAGTCAACAAAATATATAACACTGTTCTAGTGGTTTTTGGATATTTTAATCCAAAAATCTTACATATTGTGCTTTTAAACAAAATTGTTTCTTTTAACTATTTCTATGAACTTAGTTTTTAAACAAACTGAACGAAACAAGTTTTAAACAATGATTTTTGATAGTCCAGTATAAAATGCACTATAATTGCAAATAAATTACACAGTCATTTCAATAGAAGTTTCACATTTCAAGTTTCAACAGAAATTACTTTAACCATATTTTACACTTTAATCATATTTCAAAGACAATAGAAGTTATTATGAATTTAAGACATCCCTTACAAAAAAAAAAGAAAAGAATAAATTTATTCAACTGTGCTATTAGTATACTTCTCAGAAATATACTTAAAATTAAAATTACACTTAAAAGTGCAATAGGACATTTTCGGAGAGGCTAGCAATAGCGAGCTAGCTTTCAAATCATAACATCCCACCCTCCCTTCAGAGCATCTCCAAAGCCACGCCTCCTCCAAAACACATTTTCATAAACTAAAAAATGTGCTACAAGTATTTATCTAGTAAACTATCATTCCCATTCAGTCAGTCACGTTCGGCGTCACATTGATACTGACATATTGGGGATTCACCTGGGAGCCCAATCACCTCCAAGTAGTAACTAAACAAGCCAATGCACATTGGCCAGTTCATCCCTCTGCGGACCTCAAACTCCTCTAGCGTGCTATGTGCCATCGAGCTGCCAGATGATGGCACGGGGTCCTTCTTGTGGGTGAACCAGCGTGTCATTCAGCGCTCCGGATGAAGATCAGATGTTGATAGCTGCATCAGAGAGTGGGCTATTGTCCTCTGAAGCTGTGCTTCCACCCTCTGGGTGGGTTGATCACGCTGAATAAGATTCAGAGTTGATGTCCATGCTTGCCCGGGCCGCCGCGGGCATCAGACTTGAATGGAACCCTCCATCTTGTCCTGAGCACTTGCGGTTCGATGATTGGTTCCAGGGTGCAGAGCATGGGTTACAGCCAAGTTCTGCCTCAGTGCCTTTCTTCTGGGAAGTTCATGAGGAGGTTCAGAGTTGTGGAAGGTGCCTTTTACTGCCCGAAGTAGTAAAAGGCGCTTGATGGCAGAACCGACAAGGGTTACGTGGAGATTCCACAGGTGGAGCATGCAGTTGCAATGCACTTGTGCCCGCAAAGTGCCACCACCTGGCGGAACTGTCCATGTCTCCCGTCCAAGGCCTATAAGACAACAGCAGCTCTGGCTGCTAAAGCTTACGACGGCTGGACAGGCCGCTTCCGCCCTGCATGCCATGGCCATCCTGCAGGTCCGTCAGGCTAAAGCTCTCAAAGAGCTGCACGAGGGTAGTTCTGAGCCGGGGTTGATGCAAGGGTTGTAATTTTCCCTCCGGGTGACGAAAGTCACGGTGAGGGCCCTCAGCCAGACGATGTTCACCTTGGTGGTCCAGGAAAGCAATTTCTGATTGGACCTGGCTGAGATGAAGGATGCCGACAAAGTTTGCTTTTCTACACCAGCTCCGGCGTGACCGGAGTCGTCATCCCGGCTGCCCCATCAAGCCCCCCACAGGAAGGCAACACACCCTGTCTAGGCCGCCGCTAAACCCTCAAAGCGTCGATCTAAGTGGCCCTGAGATGGAGGAAGCTGCTCTGAACAAGGAGATGGTGAACACACCACTCCTTCCCTCAGAGGAGGGCTGGGTGGAGAATATTCAGTTTCATTTTATTTGGGGCCAGCAGTACCCACTTTTTCAATAAAAGAGCAGTATGGCCAGCCTCTGGGCCATACTGGGCATGGTCTAGCAGTGAGTAACACCCTGTTTCCTTCCATTGCTGCTCTCCCTGCTCTTATCCATGCTAGGCTGCATGGATGCGCAGGGAGTTCTCTCCAAAACAGAACCATACCGCCAATACAAACTCTATGCTATTATCAATCATATTTGACGATAGTGGTCCTGACAGGATTACAATTATACTAGTACATTGATATTAGTATACTTACTACATAAACTATACTTAAAAATATACTTGAACTTTACTTTATTAAGTATACTTAATAAAATGAACTTGAAGTATACTTATTTTTTGTAAGGGATACTTTAAGTCTGACTTAAAAGCACTCTTAATTCAGCTAATTGTATGTAATATAAATTTAAACTATAATACATTTTCATTTAAGTGTAATTTACATGTAATTAAGTATCTGAATACATTACATTCAGCTCACACTTAAAGTGTATTATTTACTTAATGTAATAAGTGCTCTTTTTAAAAGTGTGCAAGTGTACTTCTTTTTAACAAGGGTATACAAAATGGAACACAGTCAATGACAAACGAAGGAAAACATATTTTTGAATGCCAAAGCCCATGTTAAGCTCATGTTGGCAAAAAAGTGGGAATTTCCTTCCTGTACACTACAGACAAATGCACCATGTCACTTCCTGTGGGAGTGCTGACATGCTCCTGGCCTTGTGGAGAGAAAGGAGCTCAGCCGAAAGGTCAAACGGACACATATTAAGCAAGAAAATCTAAGTCTCAAGCTCGTATTAGCATCTGTAACTGTAAATCCTCTGGACACAGTTTGATTGAGAAACGCATAATTTTCTGCTTATGTAATTGAAACACCTCTCAAACACCTTGTTAATCGTGAACTGAATTCTAACTCATGATATTTTTTTATTTTTATTTTTTATTTTTTATAATGCATCAATGAATGTTTCAGTTATTGTTCTGATTCTCTCCATCAAGAGAGTCTAAAGTCTGCAGGTAATAACCCATACCTGCTGTTCCTCACTCACCGTCAGCTCTAAATAGCATCCTATCACAGCGTCAGCAGATGGAGAAGTGAAAGATCACATGGGTGGAGAAGGGGATAAGCAAACAACACTATCTAATGTAAGCACAGTACCTGGCACCACACGGTACCCACAGAGAGACATAGAAGACATTTGTACATGTTTTGTGACATATAATCACACCACATTATTAATCAATTTTAGATAGAAAATATCATCACAACATACCATAACAGATAGTATTTTTGTGCTTTGTGTTAAGAGTAATATTTGTTCTGTAAAACACTAATAACATAAGAGAGTAATGAAGAAGAACTACTGAGCTTGGCAAGTCCAAAATAACTGTAAATACTGAAAAAGACTGTAAGAGAGTTTTAACTGTTTGTGGTCAAAATGATACAGTGGTAAAGACATGGTATTTACATTTGAACACAAGCTAAATTTAGAATTTGATTTTTATATTAATGACTATATTTAAATCTAATCCCCAACTAATGAATGATGACATGTAATTTGGTAAATATTCTAAAACAACTTTTTAAAATTAAAATCAATATTTCATTTTAAAAGTTATTTTGCATTATACACAGGTGAGAAAATTCTATATTCTCCTCGTCTATAACTAAATGCAATACCTTTATCCTTTTGTATAATTACTATCACAAGTTTTTTAATTACTCTGGATTATTATTGTATGTATGTACTCATATTTATCTATGAACTTTCACCTTTGTACCATGAGGTTGCACTGTTCATATGTGTGCTTCTGTATTTTTAATTTGACAAATATCATTTTCATATATATATATATATATATATATATATATATACTGTAGAATATGTCCCTGGAATGTAAAAGATCACTTTTATCTTTAGCGTCTTAGTAATTTGAGGAAAAGTATGCTGGAGTGACCTGAGAATATCTGTGCTGCTCAGGAGACAATGATGACTGAACAGAGGGGAATCCCTGTAGCCAAGTCCGAGACTGAAAACCACAGACTTTGTGTTGCCCAGTTACTTGTCAAACTAAGTAGCTCATTTATTGTATAATTGTATAAGCTGTAGCTGGCAGTCACTGTGGCTTAGCTCAATGGAAGTGTAGGATATAAAGCTAGTGAACATCAGGACCTTCGACCAGAACCTAATTTTATGACAATTTTAAATATATGTATTATTTTAATTATTTTTACAGATTATGGCATAGTTAAAAGTTGAACTAATAGATAAGGTGACTTTAGAGAATGTGTCTGAGTGGACAAGGGGACAAGAGGACTTAAAACAGAGCCTTGAGTCACTCCATACTTTACTTATGTTAGGCTTATTTATCTTTATTTACACAAAGTGGTAGCAAACTGACTGGTAGGAAGCGATCCAGGCCAATTATTCCATCTATAACTATGGCAACATAGTTCCCCAGACTGAAAGGGTCAATCACTAGGGACTAAAGATCCCAATATACTTCAAGCAAAATCAAAGAACAAACTGGTGTGACATCGTTTCGAACAAAATCAGGCCAAAATGAAGTTCTTTTTGGTAGTTCAAAACTGCTTGCCGATTACGTAATAGATAAGTGGGCCTTCTTTGATGTGGAAATCTTTCATTTCTGGTTAATTTGTTCTGTTCAGTCCCTCGAGGTCAGACGTCTTCGAGTAAAAACATGAACACACTAGAGAACCGCTTTATAGTAGAAAATGTAGTTGCAACACTAATTGAAAGAGACACTGACACTTGACTGTTTTTTTCATGTTTAATACGGTAAAGCACATATTAACATATTCATCTAAAACACTGCACTCAGCAGTGTGGGTGGCGTCAGGATATTTGCTAATACCACTGGTCAAGTATTTCAAACCTGTTTTTACCCCAAAGTGAAGAACAAAGAAGAACTTCGCCATGAGTATATTGGGGCCTTAGTAGTAGAGACACTCATCCATGATCGTCATTTATAACTCTGAGAACTGTTGTTTTGTGGTTACTTTATATTTCTATACAAGCGGTTTAATAACTGCCAGTTGGAAGGTTCTAGGCAAATATCCTAAAAATAGGGATTTAATAATACTGAGAAGGGTTTTCAAAACCTCTTTCTGCAGCTTTGTGTTAATAATAGAGTCTAGCACATCCTGAAGTATAATAGTGAAGGGCTGAAGTTGCAAATTCAACTGCAAATCTGTACATCTGTTTTTAAAGGGTCAAAGAAATACAAATGCTAAATGCAAATGCTACTAACCATATAATTGTGCATAGTTAAGAAGAGCAAAATAAACAGCCTATTAAAAGGGAGCAAAAATCTTTCCCATACATTTTCTTACTGATGTCAAAGATATCCAATCAAGCAAATGAAATCACACAAATAATCGAATTCAAATCGTGCTCCTAGAGCAAACCCAGCTGAGAAACACTACTCTAAAATTAATGTGTACTCACAGACTAATTAATAGTATCAATATTAAGATATTAGGTATGTTTAGTGTTAACTGTAATAAATGTACTATTAACAAATGACATTTGGTCTCACCATCAACTTTGACACATGCTAGATAAATCAACAAGCACACAACAATGTGCAATAATTATGGTGATCATAAATGGGTTGGTCTGATGTTTTACTGTATCATAACTGATAACAGTGAGAAAAGTTTTGTATGTGTATGTGTATCTCTTTACAGCAGTTTCTATATTTGACTATTCCTTGCTAATTTAACTCAATATGTATATTTTCTCTGCTTCTCCCCCCAGGTGAAAAAAGTGCACTAAAATACACTTTATTTCAGTACACTTAGTACACTTCCATAATGTACTTAAAGTGCTCTATTTTCGTGCGCTAATTTTATACTTAATATACTAAAAATTCTTCTTTAGTACTTCTTTAGATAATCTTAAGAACATCTAAGTGTACTCAACTGTGATATTTTGAGACACAATGAATATGAACTAAAATGTGCTTTTAACATACTATCTCTGTATTAAAAAATGTATTTAGTTACCACTTGTAGTTGTCACGAATATGGCTCCCACTGTGCAACCTCCGGACCACCGGAGGGAGCCATCACCTGAATATTGACTCTTTGCCATTTGGACTCCATCTCCCATAGGCCCTCATTCCTGGGACTGATTGCACTCTCACCTGCACCACATCACACACACACTATTTAAGACACACGCACACACCACATCTTTGCGAAGTCTTGATTTGCTACGGTGATCATCTCTGAGCGTTATTTCTGTGGACTGTTATCTCGTTGTTACCTGGACTGTTTATCATCTGTGAACCTCTGCCGCCTGCCCCGAACCTTGCCTGTACTTTGGACTGTGATTGTTTGCCGCCTGTCTTGATCCTTGCCTGTGACCCGACTTTGATTCTTGCTGCCAGCCTCGACCCCTGCCTGTCCCTGTTTACGGTATTGCTCTGCCCTTGTCTGTATCTCTGCTATTGTGAATAAAAAGCTGCAAATGGATCCACTTCCTGTTGACGCTTCATTACAGAAGACTTCGCCATCCCGAGAACCAGCAGCTTGGACACAGATATCTACCGAGATATCCGCCCAAGCCAAACAGTTGGCTATGCATCACCACCAACTGAGCCGCTTGACGTCGTTAACGGAGGAGCTGGTAAAGACGCTACAGGGCCTACGCCTGAATCCCGCCGAGGTCGCTACGCCCACCACACCAGCCTTTCCCGCTCCTCCAGCGGTGAACCCCCGCCTGGCTCTGCCCGAGAAGTTCGACGGCACCCCAGCGAAATGTAAGGGTTTCCTTCTTCAGTGTTCACTATATGTTAATCAACAACCCTCTCTGTATCCCTCTGAAACCAGTCGCATATCCTTCGTGTGTTCCCTACTTACCGGCAAAGCACTGGACTGGGCCACTGCTGTCTGGAGAGATGATAACTCAGTATTCCCTACATTCGCTGAGTTTTTACTACGATTCAGAGAGGTGTTTGAACATCCCGCGGGGGGCCAAAGTCCAGGCGATCAGTTGCTCTCTCTCACTCAGGGCAAATCAACGGCGGCTGAGTACGCGTTACAGTTTCGCACTCTGGCAGCTCAAACTAACTGGGTGGAGGACACATTGAAATTACTGTTTCGTCGAGGCCTGACCATGGAGTTGCAAGCGGAGCTCGCCTGCCGAGATGAAGGTAGCTCATTGAACACATTTATCGAACTTTCCATTCACATTGACAATCTCCTCCGCTCACGACGCCCCACGCGCGTCCCTAGCTCTACCGGTCCCAACCCCGAACCCATGCAGCTGGGTTACACTCCGCTTCAACCAGAGGAGAGAGAGAGAAGACGTCAAATGCACCTATGTTTGTACTGTGGTCAGGCTGGTCACTTCAAAATTAACTGCCCTGTGCGACCCACGCCTACCAGCTCCAAAGCGGTGAGTTCCCTCATCTCATCCGATTACTCACCCACTTGCCTCAAGATTCCCATTCAACTCATTATTAACACTCAAATTGTTCCCACACAAGCCCTTCTGGACTCTGGTGCGGCTGGGAATTTCATGTCTGACACTTTCATTAAAGAACATAATATTCCCTTAACAGACTGCTATTTTCCGTTGACAGTGGAGGCGCTAGATGGAAAGCCGATTGGAGGAGGAAGGGTGGCTCACATCACCGACGAGCTCGGCCTCCAGATCGGAATTCTTCACCACGAACGCATACAATTTTACGTCATTCACTCACCCAACAACCCCATCATCCTTGGTCTGCCGTGGTTCCGAACCCATAATCCACACATCTCATGGAAGGAAGGACAGATACTGCAGTGGGACGCCTCCTGCCATAAGAACTGCCTACAACCAGTCATCCCCCTGCCAATTCAAATGGCCCAGCTGAACGAAAACAACCCCGAGAAGCTTAACATCCCGGCCGAATACGCCGACTTAGCTGTGGCTTTCAGCAAACAGAAGTCAACCGAACTACCTCCTCATCGCCCGGGGGACTGTGCCATCGAACTGTTACCAGGTACCACGCCCCCCAAGGGCAGAATCTTCCCACTGTCACAGCCCGAATCTGCCGCCATGAAGGCATACATTGAGGAGGAGCTAGCCAAGGGATTCATTCGACCATCCACGTCACCCGCCTCGTCAGGCTTCTTCTTTGTGAAGAAAAAGGACGGTGGACTACGACCCTGTATCGACTATCGAGGCTTGAATGACATCACCGTCAAGTTCCGTTACCCCCTGCCTTTAGTACCCGCTGCTCTTGAACAGTTACGACAGGCCGAGTATTTCACCAAGCTGGACCTCCGCTGTGCATATAACCTCATCCGGATAAGGGAGGGAGACGAGTGGAAGACAGCATTCTCCACGACCACTGGCCACTACGAGACCCTTGTCATGCCGTTCGGGCTCTCCAATAGTCCGTCAGTGTTCCAGTCTTACATCAACGACGTGTTCAGAGACATGCTGAACCGCTGGGTCATCGTGTATATCGATGACATCCTCATCTACTCGAGGTCATTGGAGGAACATATCCAGCACGTCCGAAAGGCGGTTTTGCAAAGACTTATCCAACATCAATTATACGCCAAAGCAGAGAAATGCGAATTCCACCAAACCTCCACCTCCTTCCTTGGGTATGTCATCAGCCGAGACGGGGTCGCCATGGATGATAGCAAGGTTAAAGCTGTACTTGACTGGCCCAAACCACGCACGCTCAAAGAACTACAGAGGTTTCTGGGCTTTGCAAACTTCTACAGGCGGTTCATACGCAATTTCAGCGGTGTCGCCGCCCCGCTAACCTCCATGACAAAACGTCAGACGTCTCGCTTACACTGGTCCCCAGAGGCTGATGAAGCGTTCACCAACTTAAAGGAACGGTTCACCACCGCACCCCTGCTCCTCCACCCCGACCCAGACCGCCCTTTCATAGTGTCAGTAGACCCCTCACGCACTGGCATCGGCGCCATACTGTCCCAACGCCAGGGTACCCCTGAGAACATCTTTCCCTTCGCCTTCGATTCCAGAAAACTATCCGCTGCAGAACGAAATTATGACGTGGGTGACCGAGAGTTACTGGCTATGAAAGCGGCGCTGGAGGAATGGCGCCACTGGTTGGAGGAGCTCAACATCCATTCACTGTGCTCACAGACCATAAGAACTTGGAATACCTCCGCTCCGCCAAGCGCTTGAATCCCCGCCAGGCTCGATGGGCCATGTTCTTTACCCGCTTCCAGTTCCAGGTGACCTATAGACCTGGGTCCAAGAACACCAAAGCCGACGCATTGTCCCGACAGACAGATCAGGTAGAAAAACCGGACACTGATGAACCCATAATTCCCAACAGCCTCCTCCTAGCACCCGTCCAGTGGGATATAATGTCAGAGATCACGCAGGCCAACGCACAGTCCGCACTACCAGCGGCATGCCCACCAGACCGCACATTTGTACCTGTTCCCCTAAGAGATAAACTTTTGCACCACGTCCACGACCTACCCAATTCTGGTCACCCAGGCATCACTGCCACTCACAACCTCCTCCAGAACCAATTCTGGTGGGACTCCATGCGTCATGACGTCATCCAATTCGTCCACAACTGCACAGCCTGCCAAACATCCAAAACCCCTCATCAATCTCCGGCTGGACTACTTCAGCCACTGCCCATTCCACAACGTCCCTGGTCACATATCGCCATAGACTTTGTCACCGACCTTCCCATGTCACAAGGCAACACCACCATACTCATGGTCATAGATCGATTCTCGAAAGCCTGCCGCCTCATTCCTCTGCCCAAGCTCCCCACTGCCTTCTAGTCAGCTTAACTACTCTGCAATTTCTACTTAAGGTTTTTCGGGGTACCCTAGGAAATAGTGTCGGATAGAGGCCCACAATTTACTTCTCGAGTCTGGTCAGCATTCTTCAAGAACCTGAACGTCAACATCAGTCTCACATCTGGCTACCATCCAGAGTCCAACGGGCAGACAGAACGAATGAACCAAGAACTCACACGCTTTCTCCGCACCTACTGCCAAAGGGACCAGACGGAATGGAGTCGCTATCTGATGTGGGCCGAATACGCTCAAAATTCCCTCAGAAAACCAGCCACAGGGATTACCCCCTTCCAATGTATTCTAGGCTATCAACCTCCTTTGTTCCCGTGGTCAGGAGAACCCTCAGAACTACCGTCAGTCAACGAGTGGATGCGAAGGAGCGAAGAGACTTGGGACCTGGCGCATCACCATCTGCAACGCGCGCTATCAGGAGGCAAGAGGTCCAAGCCAACCGACGCCGGCGACCGAACCCCCAGTATACCGTGGGGCAATGGGTGTGGTTATCCACCAGGGACCTACGACTAAGACTTCCATGCAAGAAACTCAGTCCCAGGTTTGTAGGGCCTTTCCAAATTATTAAACAAATTACTCCAGTTTCTTTTCGGTTAAAGTTACCTGCTAATTATCGTGTCTCTCCCACTTTCCATGTTTCGCTACTGAAACCCTCCGGGGGTCCGAGAGGGGAGCCGGAGGGAGCCGAGGGCCGTCACCCCCCACCACTGATGATTGAGGGCGAGGAGGCCTATCAAGTCCGAGATCTGCTCGATTCAAGGCGTCGGGGTCGGAGACTGCAATATCTGGTCGACTGGGAGGGGTACGGACCGGAGGAGCAATCCTGGGTCGACGCAGGTAATATCCTGGACCCTGCACTTATGGAGGAATTCCATCGGACGCACCCGGAGAGACCGGCCCCTCGACCACGTGGTAGACCCCGGCGTCCGCCTCCGCGTCTGGAGCCGCTCGCAGGGTGGGGGCTCTGTCACGAATATGGCTCCCACTGTGCAACCTCCGGACCACCGGAGGGAGCCATCACCTGAATATTGACTCTTTGCCATTTGGACTCCATCTCCCATAGGCCCTCATTCCTGGGACTGATTGCACTCTCACCTGCACCACATCACACACACACTATTTAAGACACACGCACACACCACATCTTTGCGAAGTCTTGATTTGCTACGGTGATCATCTCTGAGCGTTATTTCTGTGGACTGTTATCTCGTTGTTACCTGGACTGTTTATCATCTGTGAACCTCTTCCGCCTGCCCCGAACCTTGCCTGTACTTTGGACTGTGATTGTTTGCCGCCTGTCTTGATCCTTGCCTGTGACCCGACTTTGATTCTTGCTGCCAGCCTCGACCCCTGCCTGTCCCTGTTTACGGTATTGCTCTGCCCTTGTCTGTATCTCTGCTATTGTGAATAAAAGCTGCAAATGGATCCACTTCCTGTTGACGCTTCATTACAGTAGTACACTTGAACCCATCTTTCATACACTTTTAAATATACTCAACAGACATAGAAAATACACTTGTGAATTATTTAAAATATAAGAATGATGTATGATAAATATGTACAAAATGTATTTATAATGTATTGCCCACATATTTTTATACATTAAATAATTCATTTAAAATGTATTGTAACTATGTTAATATTCCCTTTATTTGATATACTTAACTACATGTTAATGGTGTCTTTAAATAGTACTGTCACGTGAAATGAGGAGGATTCAATAGAGAATGCAACAAATATCAGTTTATTAAGAAAAATAACAGCAGGAAAGTTAGCAAGGGTCAGACGTAGTGGGTGCAGATGGAAAAGTATTTCTTGGTAGTGCAGAGACTGCAATGGGCAAACCAGTCCTCCGACAAGATTCCAACAGGTAATCCTCAACGAGGAATATCCAGAACAGGAACGAGAAACTCAAACACAGCCAGGACTAACACTGCACAAACACACCAATGATCTGACAACACATGCAGAGACAAAATGCACAGACATTAAAAAGCGGCACTGATGATCCCTAGTTGACGGTGATCAGCTCATCAGCAGCAACACGTGAACCAGTGAACCCGCGAACAGTGACAAGTACAAATCAAGTACACTATCATTAATAGCACTTTTTTCCCCACATTAAAATATATAAAATATAGTATGTTAAGTATTTTATGCTAAAAAGTATACTTACTGTTAAATTGCGAATTTTAGTACACATTTAACCTGCATGTTTTATTTTTCATGAAAATCCATTAAAATAGAACTTAGTGACAGTATTTATAAAAATCCACTAAAATTTTATGTAAAGCGTTCAAAGCACACTTTTAAGTAATGCACTTATAAAACACTTCTGTATATTTGGTTTACTTTATCTGACTACACTTAAAATCAATTAATGCATTTATATTAAGTGAACTTAAGTACCACAGTTAGGAAAATGTACTTATAACTAGTACATTAGTAATATATTTTTAATAAAATCAATTTAATTTAAATTTAGGATTACTATATAAAAGTCTACTAAGATTGAACTAATTTTGAAAGCATTCAGAGCACACTTTTAAGAAATACACTAATAAAACTTCTCTGTATATTTTTGTGGTAGTATACTTTATTTCAATGCACTAAAAATCTCTTTAAGTATTAGTGGTATTTAGTATACATTTTTAAGTGCACTGAAGTACTACTGAAGTAGAAATATACTTTTATTTAGTGTATTTATAATGTATAACTTTTACAATTTTGTTTAGCATAAAAAATAAGAATGTACTACAAATGTACTTACTTGTATTTAAGTATTTGTTTAGTGCATTCAAGTATACTTTTTTTTTCACCTGGGCCTCACCGTGTCCAACATAAAGTCTACATGAGGCTACTGTCAGACAACTAGTAAATGAACTAGCCAAAATACATTTATCTCCTCTCATAATGTGGTGCGTTATGTCTGGTTCTCATTAACAGAACTGTCATTTGAAGTTCCTCTTTTTACAAAATGCATTTGGCTTCCACAGCTCACAAAACAAGATAACGGTAGTGATTTTTGCCCAATGAAAGTCAATGACTTACATTGTATGTACAAAAACATTCTTAAAATGTTTTCTGTTGTGTTCTGAAGAAGAAAGAACGTAATTCAGGTTTGCAACGATGTGAAGATGAATAAATTATGACAGAATTTTCATTTTTGGGTGAACTATCCCTTTCTGGGTCAGAGTAAAAATAGAGTGATTTGGTGTTGGGTATGTATTGATTATGTAATCACAGGAGTTTTCTGTTAGTGCATACTTCAACGAGTGCGTCACTCGTGTCCTCTATCCCAAGTAACTGACCTATCATGGTAACTGTTGCTCTGGGCAACACGCATGTGTTTTCATAATGCACATTGATCTTTCCATTGACTAATTAATTATTGACTTCCCTCCCACCTCTGATAAGATTTCAGCTAAAGAGAAGTCCTTTGGACCTGTCACTCTTATCATTGGCTATTGAAGAAGACACACCCTAAAAAATGGGGAATGGTCTGAGCAAACTTCTGTGTGCAGGTTTGATGACGAGATGTGTGAAGTACAGATTGTGACGCTCTGATACAATCACCCCCTATGAGATAAACTTTTATAGGCCATAATAACTTATTGTTAGATGGTCATATAATGTCATCAGGATACTTTATATAGATTCACAAAACAAGGTTAAAGGGGGTCAAAAGAAACAATTGACAAGACTTCAGAAAAAAACGTGGGCTCGCTCTGCAGTCATATAGTCATACATATTTGATATTTTATATCAAAATACATGTTGTGTTAAAGCAATAAGCCCCAACAGAAAACAAAGAAAGACAACAACAGCAATGCAAAAAAAAAAATAAATAAATAAAAAAAAAAAAAAAAAAAAAAAATGCTGTAATACACACAATATTATGTATTTATTATACATTTATAAACTAAACATTGGTAATAATAGTCATCATCGGTTCAAGAAACAATTGTTCTGAAAAGTATTAAAACATTATCACATTCTCACCATGTCTGGGTGAATGATGGTTCATTTTCAAACTCTGACCTATCCCATATTGCCCCTCAGTTATACAGTACAGTATACACCAGAAACACTGCATTCTGGGCATAATGCTGTCATTAAACAGTTCATTGTTTTTTCAAGATGAACTTGAAAGATTGTGCTGAGAGGAATGAGGAGTGAAAGAGGAAACTCCCACAAAAGTAATGCAGATATTCCATGGAGCGACCCTGGGAACTGAGCCAACCATACACTGAATGAACAGCCGGAATCAAGGCGAGAATGATCAGGGTGTGTGTGTGCTGGGGGGGTCACAGGGGTGCTCTGTTATTCACCCTGACCAGTGGATATATTTAAAACATTCATTTCAGCCAATGTGTGCACATGACCCACTTTAAAGACACCATGAAATGGCTTGATAAATGCTATTTACTTTTAAAGTAGGAAGTTGATGTTGGACATTTCAAAGGGTGGTATTAATGGAAGGAATATTTTGTGAGAGCATTTGATTGGACAGACATTTGGACTTAAATATGCAATCAATACTTAAAGGATTAGTTCACCCAAAAAAATAAATTATGTCATTTATTACTCTCCCTCATGTCGTTCTAAACCCGAATAACCTTCGTTCAACTTTGGAACGCAAATTAAGATATTTTTGATGAAATCCGAGAGCTATCTGACTCCTCCATAGACAGCAATTTAACCACCACTTTCAATGTCCAGAAAGGTACTAAAGACATCGTTAAAAAAGTCGATGTGACTGCAGTGGTTCAACCTTCAAGCCATATACCTCTCGGATTTCATCAAAAATTTCTTAATTTGTGTTCCGAAGATGAACGAAGGCCTTATGGGTTTGGAACGACATGAGGGTGTAGGAATAAAGGAATAAATTCTAATTTTATAAGCTTTTCAAAACTTTTGTACACTGACAAAGTCTGAAAATGGACAAAATCAGCAGTGGGATGCAATCGAAAATACAAGTATATAAATTAATACAAAAAAGCTAAATAAATGTGAAAATGATGGTGAAAAAATGTATATATTTATTTATTTTGTGACCCATTCTGCCAGTAGAGAAGGCTTTGTTGGCACAGAGACTTCACCACTGGAAACTTAAATTTAGTAAAAAAAAAAAATAAAAAAAAACCCATACAAAATATTCTTTTTTAGACTGTAAAGTCAAAGTCAACATTTTTCCAGAATTAATGCTCTGTGAAGGCTATAAAGGACATATGTAGTGTCATAAGTGTTTTAACTCAGTCTAATGAATACTTCCAAGTGATCAAGTAACTACAAGTGTGCAGGATTAAAAGTAGAAACATAAATATTTCTGTCACGGCCCAACAGAAATTTCGTCACATCTAGTGTTTTCTGGTCCAATGTCTGTTGTAGGTGTAATAAATGTAGCAAAGTCTCTTGTGCATCATAGTTGATTTGTTTGCCGATTCAGAGCTGCAGAAGTGAGAATCTATATTTAGAATTGACAAAGTAAGGTCAGACAGCTCACACCGAAACTTCTGTAATTATGACTACTGTAGTTTCTGGATAGTTAACATCTTCATGTCACACAGGTTACCTCTAGTGTGCCAATACCATGGTACAATGATGGTATCAGATAATATCATTTACTGGAGGTTATTCTTAATTTGTGTTCTGAAGATGAACGAAGGCCTTTTAATATACTATCTCTGTATTTAAAAAATGTATTTAGTTACCACTTATAGTACACTTGAACCCATAGTGTACTACAAGTGGTAACTAAACAATTTTTTTTTAATACAGAGATAGTATGTTAAAAGCATATTTGGTAACACTTTATTTTACAGTGCCGTAGTTACGTTACTTCATGTACTTACTATAGTAATAACAGTAAATTATGCATAATTACAAGTAATTAACCCTAAACCAAATCCTAACCCTAACTGTAACTCTATATATAGTAAGTACATGTAGTTAATTAATAGTACTCAGTACTTATTTGAGTAATTACAATGTAACTACAGCACTAAAATAAAGTGTAACTGCATATTTTAGTTCATATTTCATGGTGTCTCAAAAATAGCACAGTTGAGTACACTTAGATGTTCTTAATATTATCTTAAAGAAGAATTTTTAGTATATTAAATACAAAATTAGTGCGTGAAAATAGAGCACTTTAAGTACATTATAGAAGTGTACTTTTTTCACCTGGGTACTTAAATGTAAAAAACGGTCATGAAAGTGACTTCATTGATTTCATTAATTTTATATTATCTGCAAGTTAATATTACTGTATATTAACTACAAGTTTGAAGTACACTACAAGTGCACATTCAAGTGTACTTTTTTTTCACTTAAAATATTAGACTTAACATTTCAAACCTGAATATCTGTCTGAAAAAATGTGAAAAAGCATCATTCACATCATTTATCATCCAAATTTTTGTCAAATCAACATATGTGTTCATGGTACACTGTGTGTGAATGATCTATTGTGCTGTAAAGCATGTTGCATGTTAAGGTGAGGCCACTGTGACTCACTGCTGATAGTATGTGGGGTCTGATAGATGAACGCACCTCTGTAGGTGCAGGACACACCACAGTTACACATTTACAGACAGTTGGCTATCACTAACATCACAGAAGCAGGAGGGTATAAATCCACACAGACACTCACCTGCACAAGCACAGGAAAGGAAGCCTTACCCGAACAAAGGAACAAAGGCCAGAACCATCGCGTGCACTTTGTGGACTGTACTTGACTCTAGCAAAGACTGAATTATGTGTTCTGGAAATTTTGCCAAATGCCTGGGGATAACCCTCATCCCTCTGGCCATCATCTGTGTCCTCTGCAACATTCTGCTGTTTTTCCCTAGTGGAACAGTGGCCGATCAGAGCAGTGACATCACAAACGAAGTCTTTTACCTTGGAGGAATTCTGGGATCTGGTGTGCTGGTGAGTGAACATTTGTGAAGCAAACTGTTTTACACTTTTCCTCTTACAAGAAGTAAAATATCTCATTTCTGTAAATTAAATGTCATGCATTTAATGTGTCAATTTATGTAAGAAAGTTTTTATGGAGGAAAATAAATTTGCTCTGTTCGTGTTTCATGAATAAAGCTTGTTTTATTTGTTGTTTTTTTTTTTTTTTTTTTTTTTTTTTTTTTTGCGTTATAGCCAGTACTTTGAAGGGGACATTTTTATTTTACAGACAAGTTTTGTTTGATTTTAAGGTGTTTGATTCAATGTAGACTTTTGAGGCATTTAATGAATATACTGGGATGGTCTTTGTTTAGATGATTTTCCCCGCGCTGGTTTTCCTGGGCTTAAAGAACAACGACTGCTGCGGCTGCTGTGGGAATGAGAGCTGTGGAAAACGGTTTGCGGTGAGAAAACTCCCCTTTGACTCAAACACTCTTCTCTTGAGGATTTGAAGTCATGTGACAAATGACATTTTCACGCCATTCCTCCACACAATGGTTACGTTATTCCCGCCATCTGAGAATTCCCTCCAGAAAAGGCTTTCAGAGTGAAATATTCGGAATATGCTTTTTTTTTTTTACTCTTGTAAGCACAACACACAATACTGTTTCAAAGAAGAAGCAAGAATAAAATTACAGTTTCAAACATTATGGTAACATTTAAGCAGGAAGTCGTACTTACATATATGCTACGTTTTGTTTCTATGTTAACATTTGGTTTGTTTTCATCTAGATGTTCAGCTCCATTCTGTTTGCCGCAGCCGGAGCTGTGGGTGCTGGTTACTCCGTTATTGTCTCCTGTGTGGCCATTAATCACGGACCCAAGTGCTTCACACAAACTAACACCACTCACGCCGATTACCCATTTATCGACGGGTGCGTATTTATTTTCCAATGAAATTAAATCAGATAATAATCCAGTAGCTGTAATGTAACATCCATCGCCTGTTTTATTTCTTTCAGAAACTACCTGTCCAACCGAACGCTGTGGGATCTATGTGAGGGTCCGGGCGACATCATCACATGGCATCTGACCCTGTTCTGCATCCTGCTGGTGACTGGTCTGGTTCAGATCGGTCTGTGCGCTTTCCAGGTGATCAACGGGCTCATCGGCACCATCTGTGGAGACTGCTGCGGCTGCTGTGGGGTACGGCGCCAACTCTAATAACAATAATGCTGCTAATAATAGTAATGTAGAGTCCACAGTTTATATCTGTATTGATGTATGCAAATTCATCAGGGAATTATTAGTTTATAACACATATCTAATGTGTTTATCCATGTTTATCCACAGGAATAAACCACTCGGAATGGACTTGGATCAATGATTCTTCAGTAGGCTACTAATCATACATCGATGTCTGTAATTGTCAGCATTTTTTCACCTCATGATTTTTATTTATACTGTTCAGATGGATGGTGTTTTCTTCCGTGTTTGCTGTATACAACATCTGCCTGATGGCTGATGGCTTATGAAGGCAACGAATATTGTTATATATTGTTATATATATATATATATAGGCCTATATAGGCTACACATGATGTTTGATATAGATTTATATGAAATAGGATATTCATATTCATGATAGCTATAGTGTATTGATACATAGGCCTATTAAAAAGATATTTATTCAAACTGTAAGAGAATGTTATTTTCGTACATGTATTTAGACTTTTTTTAATGATGAAAGGGAGAGTGCAAATATATGAAATATTTTATTAAAAAAGATAAAAAATAGTTTCATTTTATCTCAGGAAATTGGTTAAAATCCATTGCTATATTAGTAAAAGAATATTTGACATTTAATAAACTCTTGAATTAAAAAAAAAACCTTAGCTGTCCTTGTATACTTGCATTTTTCCGTATCACTCAGCAAAAAAATACTTTTTTTTTTTTCTTTGAATTCTCACTCGAGAAAACAGGAAGCAGCAGTGAGTTGATCTGGGAAGCACTGTGACATTCTCTGGAGATTTCGGGTCACTTCATAAACAACAGCTGGCCTGTTGGCGATGATTTGCGTAATTTTCATAACTAATCATGTAAAGAGCATCCAATAACAACCTCAAGCTGAAACTGTACTCACACGTCTTTGATAAGAGTTCTTACATAATGTTATACCTTATAGGCCTATTCAAGTTATTGAGAGAAGGCTTTCTGGCTAAAGTAAATGTTTGTTGTTCCGCCGTTGTGATATTGATGTGTTATCAGTTTTTTATGAGGGGAATGTTATTTTATGAAGGGTTTATAGGCAACAGCTCTCATCCTCACACAGGAATGATTAACTTTATGTCTTATGATGCATGTGGCTGATGCTTTATTACTGACTGACTTTCTCCCAATTTTGTGGCAAACTAAAGTAGCCACAAAACTCAACAGCCAGACCTGCAAATATCACTTTAGTAATAACAACAACAACATTGTGTAATTACAAGAAGCTTTATAAAATAAATCCCCATGAAGCAGGCCCATCGCCAAGGGGGGGATATTGGGGGGCAGTTTTCACCGTAATATTAGCATATTGGTGAAACATATTTGGCAAATGATCCAGTGCGTATCTGTGTTTGCGCTCTGAAGAATGACAAGGCTTACAACATGTTTTTGCAGCATTGAGCAATGTAGCCAATCACAAACATATATCTGTTGATTTCCTGAATGCAGTGACCAATCAGAGGTGTTTAAGTTAGTTAGCACTGAACAAAAACTCTGGCGTTTTGAGCGGTGAGTGAATTCTGAGTTCTGCACGCTGGCATATATCACCCTCATTATAACAAACAATTATGTAAATACGAGATTCATTGTGCAGTCAGTTTCATTTATTGTTACAGAACTTGAGATTGCGATGAAAGATGAGTGAGATTTTTGTGATTATAAAGGGAGCGCCCTTTGCACGCATTCTGTCATGCCAAATCCCGCATGACGTTACGAAATCTGTTAAAATTAACAGTGGTTTGTGAACGTGGACGCTTTATTAACAAATAATTTATCAGCAGTGTTTATGTAGGGATATTTAGGTTGTGCAGTGGTGAGAAACTATTTCAAGGAAATCTATTTAAATGTATTTTTAAATGGGGAGCGCATCTTCTTAGACTTTCCGTGTCAGGGCCATCCACAGACCTTTTGAGGGGCATGTGCTGAAACTGAAAAATTAAATAAGATTATTTATTAGGTCTGGGGTGGGGGCATTCTCACCCAGGAGAAAATTTTAGTGATTTTAACATGTAAACAAAGCATTTTGGTACACTCTGACAACAAAATAATGGGAAAAGGTGACATTTGCTTTAAGTAAAAAAAAAAAAAAAATAGTAATATAGTGCATATATTTAGCAAAATGCTGCTCTCTAAGTTCATTTTTTCTAGCTGACTAACAAGTTTTTGGACATTGAATGGCTTTTCTGAGGTAAATTTATGTTATATGACATTGTTTACAAGCTGTTTTATTGACATCTTTCCGCGGTTGAAACACTGATTGAGCAATTAAGTGACATGATAGGGATTTCGGTATACTGTACTGCATCTTTCAACATACCTGTTGGTGTTCATTCATGTTTATTTCGTGTTGTAACTAGTAAAGTGGAAGAGACGATCGGTTCACGTGCACTCCGTGCTGCCGCTTCACTTGAATGAGGCACACGCAGAGTGCCAAAACAGATTGAGGCAGCTGAGTCTATGGTCTCGCTCAAGTCGATGGGAAATTAGCCCATTTTCGATTTTTGTGAGGTTTATTCTGCTTGCCTCAAAAAAAAAAAAAAAAAAAAAAAAAAAGGCACTTCGGAGTGTAAGGGCAAAAGGGCATGATGTGCTCTGCACAGGTTGAGCCCTACCTGTGCACGTGCCTGCCTGGAGTTGGTTCACCACCCGCCTATGATCAGAAAATTCATATTTAACGCACAAATATGGAACTTGAAACATAATTAGGCTATATTTATAAATGACTTATCACTCGAATACCCTCCACCTTCAACAATTTTACTGGTGAGTACACTCAAAGTCTTTGTTACACATCAATATGCTACAGATGTAGGCTACATATTTATTTGGTAACATTTTTATTATTGTGTTGTTCAAGGAATTGAATGCTTTTGTGCCTCGTGTTTGCTTAGTATATAGGCACAATGCAAAAGGGTTAGTTTGGTCTAATTATGGACTTGTGTTTTGTTGTTAATATAGAACTTTGTCTGTTTCATTAATAATAAATACGGGATGTTATTGTTTTGGTGAAAGTCAGATCATAAAAATGTGTGCCCCCCTATGAAAACGAAATGCCCCATGAAACCATGGAAAGACACCAATATACATACCATTTTTTAAGTTGATGTCCACTGACATTAATCTACTAATGCCGGTTTCAGACTACACAATATTTTTGTTTCTTACCATAGACAAATGGAGCCAGAGCACCTGACATCAAAGCAAATTTAAAAGTGCTGGCTAATGCTAATCGTAAATACTCTAAGATTATTATTCACGTCGGCACTAATGATGTTCGACTTCGCCAGTCGGAGATCACTAAAATTAACATTAAAGAGGTGTGTGAACTCGCAAGTACAATGTCAGGAGAAGTAATTTGCTCTGGCCCCCTTCCTGTTCGTCGGAGTGATGAGATAGTTAGCAGATTATCATCACTCAATGGCTGGCTGTCTAAGTGGTGTCCGCAAAATAATATAGGTTTCATAGACAATTGGAAAAGTTTTTGGGGCAGACCTGACCTGTTGAAAAGAGATGGTATTCATCCCTCCCGGGATGGTGCTGCTCTTCTCTCTAGTAATATGGCACATAGTCTTAGAGCTGAAACATGACAAACTGGGGCCCAGGTCAGGAAGCAGACATACTGGCTAAACCGACCGTCTGCTAGCTGCCTCACGTTACAGAAGTCAGATAATTCAGATAACTCCCAACACATAGAAACTCTTACACCTAGATATTTTCAAATAGAGACTGTGTCTGTACCCCGAATTAGTAAAAACAAAAAACTTCCAAACCCATTTAATGGTAAAAATTTAATTGATGTTCAACAAATAAAAAATAGAGATAATAATGCTAAACAAATGATAAAACTCGGGTTGTTAAATATTAGATCCCTTTCTTCAAAATCACTTATTGTTAATGATATTATCAAAGATAATAATCTAGATGTGCTGTGTTTGACAGAAACTTGGCTAAAACCGGATGATTACATTACTTTAAATGAGTCTAGTCCTCAAGGTTATGATTATCGACACAATGCCCGTGAGAAAGGCAAAGGGGGTGGTGTTGCTGTAATCTATAGTAATACTTACAGTATTAGTCAGAAGTCTTTCAAATATAATTCCTTCGAAGTGATGGTACTTTACGTAACATTATGTAAGTTGACATTTGTGCTGGCTACTGTATACAGGCCACCAGGACACCATACAGACTTTATCAAAGAATTTGCTGACTTTCTATCGGAGTTAGTACTAGCTGCAGATAAAAGTCCTTGTTGTTGGTGATTTTAATATCCATGTAGATAATAAAAAAGACACATTAGGATTGGCATTTGCAGATATTCTAAACTCTATTGGTGTTAGACAACACGTGTCAGGACCCACTCATTGTCGTAATCATACTTTAGATCTAATATTGTCACATGGAATTGATATTGATGCTGTTGAAATTCTGCAGCAGAGCGATGACATCTCTGATCATTATCTAGTCTCGTGCATACTACATTTAGTCAAGGCGGCTAAACTGTCTCCATGCCATAAATATGGTAGAACCATCACTTCTACCACTAAAGATCGCTTTATAAATAATCTTCCTGATCAGTTTCATCGCCTTAGCATACCAGAAAGCTTAGAAGACCTCGATGTTGCAACAGAAACTATTGCCTCTGTCTTTTCCAGCACATTAGACTCAGTTGCTCCTTTGCACTTAAAAAAGATTAAGGAAATTAATCCAATGCCATGGTATAATGAGCACACTCGGGCCCTAAAGTTAGCAGCCAGGAAAATGGAGCGCAGCTGGAAGAAAACAAAACTAGAAGTATTTCGCATTTCGTGGAGAGAGAGAATGATTGAGTACAGAAAGGCCCTAAAATCTGCTAGATCTGCCTATTTTTCAAAACTTTTAGAAGAAAATAAACACAACCCTAGGTATTTATTTGATACAGTGGCTAAATTAACAAGAAATAAAGCTTCAACTTCTGATGTTTCCAAAGAGCACAGCAGTAATGACTTTATGAACTTCTTTACTTGCAAGATTGATAATATTAGAGAAAAAATTATAACCATGCAACCGTCTACTACAGTATCGCGTCAGATAGTGCATTGTAGTGTCCCTGAGGAAAAATTCAATTCATTTACTGCTTTAGGAGAGGAAGAATTGTCTAAACTTGTTAAATCATCAAAATCAACAACATGTATGTTAGACCCTATACCGACTAAGCTATTGAAAGAAATGCTTCCAGAGGTTATAGATCCTCTTCTTAATATCGTCAATTCATCTTTATCACTAGGACACGTACCAAAAACTTTTAAGCTGGCTATTATTAAACCTCTTATTAAAAAACCACAACTTGATCCTAGAGAATTAGTCAATTACAGGCCGATCTCAAATCTCACTTTTCTGTCAAAAATACTAGAAAAGGCAGTATCATCACAACTATGTTCCTTTTTAGAAAGAAATAGTATCTGTGAGGATTTCCAGTCAGGATTTAGACCGTACCATAGTACTGAGACTGCCCTCATTAGAGTTACTAATGATTTGCTCTTATCATCAGATCGTGGTTGTATCTCTCTATTAGTGTTACTGGATCTTAGTGCTGCATTTGACACTATTGATCACAATATTCTTTTAAATAGACTCGAAAATTATGTTGGCATTAGTGGAATTGCATTGTCATGGTTCAAATCATACTTATCTGACCGTTATCAGTTTGTAGTAGTAAACGAAGAGATGTCATATCGATCACAAGTTCAATATGGAGTACCGCAAGGCTCAGTACTAGGACCGTTGCTTTTCACTCTGTACATGCTACCCTTGGGAGATATCATTAGGAAGCATGGCGTTAGTTTTCACTGTTACGCTGATGATACTCAGCTCTATATTTCTTCGCGCCCTGACGAAACTTACCAATTCACAAAATTAACGGAATGCATAGCTGATATAAAAAATTGGATGACCAGTAATTTCCTACTACTAAATTCAGAAAAAACAGAGATTCTAATTTTTGGGCCAAAAACTTCATGTAATAACCTAGAATACTGTCTAACACTTGATGGCTGCTCTGTTAAGTCTTCGTCGTCAGTTAGGAACCTGGGTGTGCTCTTTGATACCAATCTTTCATTTGAAGGCCATGTTACTAGCATCTGTAAAACCGCATTCTTCCATCTTAAAAATATATCTAAACTACGACATATGCTCTCAATGAAAAATGCAGAACAGTTAGTTCATGCGTTCATGACCTCAAGGCTAGATTACTGTAACGCTTTACTGGGTGGTTGTTCTGCTCGCCTGATAAATAAACTACAGCTCGTACAAAATGCAGCAGCTAGAGTTCTTACTAGAACTAGGAAGTATGATCATATTAGCCCGGTTCTGTCAACACTGCATTGGCTTCCTGTTAAACATCGTATAGATTTTAAAATCTTGCTAATTACTTTCAAAGCACTAAATGGTTTAGCTCCCCAGTACCTGAGCGAGCTCTTAATTCATTATAGTCCTTCACGTCTATTGCGATCTCAGAATTCAGGCCAGCTGATAATACCTAGAATATCAAAATCAACCGCAGGCGGTAGATCCTTCTCCTATTTGGCACCTAAACTCTGGAACAATCTTCCTAGCATTGTTCGGGAAGCAGACACACTCTGTCAGTTTAAATCTAGACTAAAAACGCATTTCTTTAACCTGGCATACACATAACACATTACCAATTTATATTTTCAAATCCGTTAAAGGATTATTAGGCTGCATAAATTAGGTCAGCCGGAACCGGGAACACTTCCTATAACACATGATGTACTCGTTACATCAGAAGAAGAATGGCATCTACGCTAACATTAGTCTTTCTGGTTATCCCGAGGTTCACCGTAGTCAACCGGATCCGGGCCGTATCCAGGTGAGACCGAGGACCTGCGCCTTGACACGACCACAACGCAGCCCTGAAGTATCAGCAGAGATTGAGTCAACTAGATCATCCACTGTGAGGGCCTCATCGACACGACAGCCACGACACAGTTCCTCAACAACCGTCCATACCGGCATGATGAATACGATCCTCAATTGGATGGAACTGGAATAAATACTTTGAATGCTGCGATCCTATTGGACTTACGATGGCAACCTGAATCGTAACAAAGCACTGTTGGCCAGAGGAGAACTGGCCCCCCGACTAAGCCTGGTTTCTCCCAAGGTTTTTTTCTCCATTTAAACACCTATTTGCCACTTGTCTGCCACCTGATGTCACCTGATGGAGTTTGGGTTCCTTGCCGCTGTCGCCTTTTGGCTTGCTTAGTTGGGGACACTTGACATTTGACTTGACATTTGATATTCAACAGTGCTTTGATCTACCTGCATTGACACTATTCTTTAAGAGCTGCTGTGCAGCCAAATAATGTACCAGTTATCAATGTAAAGCTGCTTTGACACAATCTACATTGTAAAAAGCGCTATATAAATAAAGGTGACTTGACTTGACAAAAATGTCAGATTATGTGATTTTGAATTCTTGTGTCATGGACAAGAAACGTCAGACTACACGTTGCTTCCCAACCAATCATCGCTTGCCGTCTTTAACGATGTGTGTGATGTCATAGAGATGGCGGAACTAGCGAAAGATTTCCAGAAACAAGAGCGTAACCAAACTACCGAAGCAGCATGCTAGCTTAAAGGGATAGTTCACCCAAAAATGAAAATTGTCCAATGATTTACTCACCCTCAAGCCGTCCTAGGTGTATATGACTATCTTCTCTCAGACAAACACAGCTGTAGTTATATAAAAAAATATCCTGCCTCTTCCAAGCTTTAGAATAGTAGTGAATGGCGCATCAAAGGTTAAGCTTCCGCCACAATTCGACTTGTGTACGGATGTTTGAAGGAAGCTTGTTATTATAGTTATAAAGTTTTAAATATGGATTTTTTTTTTTTTTTTTTTAATATATATACCTAGGCTTGAGGGTGAGTAAATCATGGAATAATTTTCATTTTTTTCATGTTGGTCAACATATCAAAAGTGTTCTTTAAAGCACAACATAAGATTATTAAAAATGTTTTAAAAGTATTTAAAATGCACTTTAAAGTAAAACTTTTAATTTGACTATTAAGTGCACTTTTTAAGTAGCTACTTAATTGTGTACTCTCTTTAAGTGCACTTAAGTGGCCTTTTATTTCATCAATACTATATTATCTGCAAGTAGTTTTTTTTAAATACCTTTCAAGATTTTAAGCACAGTATATGGCACATTCAATACAATTAAGAGCACTTCTTTTTCACAAGAGGCAAATGGCACTGAAAATGGCTAATAAATTGTTTATCCAAAAGTATGTGCCAAAAAGTTTTTTTACCACACCAGCTAGTAAAGTCAAAGTCAACAAACTGATTAATAAAGAAACACAGCTATGCATCCATGCTAATAAAACCATTTTATTCTTTTCAATTTTACTGACAATTTTAAAGATTTCTTAGAGGTTACAACCACGTTTCTCACGTACAGTATACCGCTATCATATTTCTGTGGTAAATTGTTTGTTTTCTGAGCTTTCCAGCATGTGATCAACGTTACAAAGCCTAATGCATTCTGAAATGTTGAGCGCTACATAACTCTGGCATCAACCGGTACAGATTACACTCATCAGATTTCAGTTCACCCCATAACACAACGAATAAATTCTGTTCCCAACCACAACTGAAACCTCATATTCAACTCTTTGGGAAATTGCATGATTTAGGTTTTGGAAAAGCAGTTTATATCATAGAAAATAGTTAAATCTTTAAAAGGTCTTTCAGAACTGGCCACTCAAGACCACCAGATCTCATCCTTAGCTGTCCAAAACTGAAGAAACCAACCTCTGAATGATTCTCAAGGTCACTCGGGTTCAAGAACAGCTTGTGTCAGCTCTTTCTGACCCGGTACTTAACCATTCAGTCCTTATAAAGGACGTCATGAGCTCAGTTTGACCTACAGTTACTAAAAACCACCCCTCCACCCAACCATCTGCACAATTCACAAATCCAACACACTTCTCAATTCATAACCCATCTATAAAGTAACCATACACAATAAAGAAGTCATGGTGAGGTGGGTCTACACACCCCTGATGCTATGAATATCAAACAGATCAAACATGCAATACAAAAATTAGACCTGTGTAGAAAAACAAAACATATTTATATGTTTATATATTGAACTGGATTTCAGCCAGGGTAGTAAAATCAATAAAAAACATGTGTCGGCCACAATGATCATTCAAATGAAGGCAAAATGATCAGAAAATACTTAATGCGGATATTCCCTGAAGATATTGTGGGACTAGACTACTATTGCTGAATCCTTGGTGTATTTGTAGTGCTTGTAGTGAAAAAAGGAAAAACAAAAAATCTAAAACTATTTAAAAAGAAGTTCATACAGTAGCTCTTGATAAATACTAAACTGCAAACTAATTAAATGCACCAGATGTCAAGAGCACAGAATAGAAAATAGGAATACTGTAGCAGTACATAAAAACATATGATATGAAACGCTTGTCTACATGAGCTTCATGAGCTTCACACAATATCTAAACTGGAATAAAAAGTAAAACACGTCTGAAATAGTTATACGCTGGATATAAATTCACAATGTAAAGCTCTGACAGGCACACTGCTCCTACTGATTTGGCAAAATGTGAATTATTAAAGCAGAGTGAATCTCATGAAAACATAAGGACCATTATGATTTTTGAAGCATCTAAATCAGCTGGTTTTATTCAAGTCAAAAATTTTATTTAACATCACTCAATCAACCTAAATACATTAATCTATGCCAATAAATCTAGATTTTTGGTTTAAGTAAGCTCTTTAAGGTGGCAAATGCATGTTGCCAATTATTGCCAAAATTCCTAATGGTCCTGAAAATTGGCTTAATTTTCTTTAAGCATTTACTTATTTCTTCTTCTTGATCCAGACACATTCTTATGGAAGCTTATTTATGCTATGGAATAAAAATATAAAAAAATGTAACTGTTTATATCACACAATTCTGACTTTTTTATCTCAGAATTGTGAGTTTATCTTGCAGTTGTAACTTTTTTTTTTGCTAAGAAGTGAGAGTTTATATCTCTAAATTGCTTTTCTATGAATTCTCATTTCTGCAATTCTCACAATTCAGTCTTTTAATGGTACGTTTACACAACAACGATGTACTAAAAATTAAAATTTCCTTTGCGTTTTTCGGCAACTTTGTCAAAACTACCCTGTTCACACAGATCCGTGGAAACAACTAAAAACACTATTATTCATGCCAGGCCAGTAGTTGGCGATGTCACTTTGTAAAGAAACACTACGCTCCTATAGACTGAACACGTAATACGCTTGACATGACCGATTTCACAAATTCACAACTGTAGTTTACACTGAGATGATAACGGAATCGTCCAAAATGTGCACTTTCAAACACGTTTTCAAAAGTTTGCATTTTCAGGCCCCCAAAACGCTGTCTTGTCATTTAAATGAATGGCCAAAAAGCATAAAAAGTTTTCTGTTTTTAGTTGGAAATGGTGTCGTATAAACGGCCCCTGACCTGAATGCATACACATGCAGAATTCTGAGGAAAAACTCTAAATATCGAGCGATAAACTCGCAATTGCAAGAAAAAAACTCTGAATTGTGAGATAAAGTCGCAATTACCTTTTTTATAGTCTTCTTTTTTTTTTTTTCCGTGGCTTAAATAAGGCTGCATACATTCTAGACGGGTTTCGTGAGATTCACCCAGACTCTCTCTCTGGGTTAAATGTACAAACATGATCAGAGAGCACGACTCATTTATACGACACTATTCGGGCATTTCCACTGTCAATGTGATCATTCTGAACACACAGTCATAATCAAATCTACCCAACATCAGTTACAAAACAAACATATTTGTCTTCCTCTAATGTCTTGATTGACACATGCTCACTTATTTGTTCGCAGGCTGAACACTTTGGTATTGTTCTTAGACTCGTGGTGATGTGAGAGAACAAATTTGACACCTAAAAAGTGAAACTAGAGGAAGAGGCTGATTGAATATATAATATAATATCTATATTTATATAAAACAGTCTTTAGTCTGGCGTGTGAGTCTAGAGCCAGGTGAGGAAGGGTTCACTCTTGTTCAGAACCGATTCCACATCATTGAGGATGGGCATGAGGTCGGCGCCCTCCAGGGTGCCCAAGTCCACATTGGTGCCGGGCATGGAGTCCAGGAAGTCTGGGAAACGGCTCTGCTGGGGTACGTTCATACTGACAGGCACCATGTTCTCACCTGCAGACAGGAAGACGGGGGTTTAATGAGGAATTAATATAACCCTTCACACCCACAACATATATAAAACTACCTAACAATGCTAAGAACAATTCTGTTCACCCATTGAATACATTTAAATATCAACTTTAAATATCATGTCGAATAACATACTGCAATTTTTACAGTTTTTACCTTACATGTGCTTTACACGTCAACCAACACATCAAAATACATGTACTTCTTATTATTACAATTTACTTAAAATTTACTTACTTTAAAAGTTTTGGTAATACTTTAGTTTAGGGTCCAATTTTCACTATTAACTAGTTGCTTATTCGCATGCATATTACTAGGATATTGGCTGTTTATTAGTACAGTACATATAAAGCACATATTAATGCCTTGTTCTGTATGACCATATTCTACATCCCTTAATTCTATTCAATACCTAAACTTAACAACTACCTCAATAACTATTAATGAGCAATAATTAGGAGTTTATTGAGGCAAAAGTCGTAGTTAATAGTTAGTTAATAAGAATTAACTATAGTGAGAATTTGACCCTAATCTAAAGTGTAAAAAAGTATTAATGTCATTGTGACATTACTACAAAGGGCACTTGTTAAAAGTGTACTTAAGTGTGCTAAGAAAAGTGACTCTCCTTAAGTACAATTGAGTGGCCTTTTATTTCATTAATATATATTATCTGCAAGTACAGTTTAAAAAAAAAAAAGATTGGCACCAGGTGGCTCTATTTTCATGACATATTTTCATCCCAATTCTTATATTTCCCCTCCAAATACTCTATAATATACTCGATAATTAGAATAATCATTCTAATATGCTGATTTTTTTTTATCAATGTTGGAAACAGGTTATAAAAAAATATTAAGCAGCACAACTGTGATACTTCTTTCAGGATTCTTTGATGAATAAAAAGTTTAAAAAGGACAGCATTTATTTATTTATTTATTTATTTAACTATTTTTTTGAAAGAAATTAATACTTTTATTTAGCAAGGATGTATTAAATTGATAAAGAAGTGATAGTAAAGATTTATATTGTTAGAAAAGATTTATATTTTGAATAAATGCTTTTTTTTTTTTTTTTTTTTTTTTTTTTTTTTACTTTTTATTCATTAATGAATGCTGAAAAAAGTATCACAGGTTCCAAAAAAAAAAAAAAAAGACTGGAGTAATGGCTGCTGAAAATTCAGCTTTGATCACAGAAATAAATTTGATTTTAAAGTATATTTAGTATACTTTTATACTTTTATACTTTTAAAGTATATTTAGTATATATTTAAAGTATATTAAAATAGAAAACCATTATTTTTTAAGTTCTACTTAAGTGGGTTCAAAAAATAATTTTAATACATTTTCATTTAATTGCAAATAACATTCACTTAAGTGTCAGAAAAAATTAAAGTTCAGTTCACACTTAAGCATGTTCTTCTGAAGTATATTATTTCAGTAATAAGTACTCTTTACCCTTTTTTAAGAAGGGCTGTACTGCCTCTAATTCAAACTGATTTAAATAAAAAAAAAATATATACTGAATGACACAATGAGAATCAAATGAGTAATCATTCGGAATAATGAGATTTACGCGTCATTTGGAATAATGAGATTTACGGACAAAAAAAGTAGTAATAAAAATGAGATCAGGGAAAGATGTGCTTAGTTGTCATGAAAATTATGTCATAACATAGTGCAAAATGCCACTAAAACACACACACACACACACTCATATATATACATATATATATAGGCGTGTCATCCAACCAGACATTGTCTAAGAATTTAGCAATGCTGTGTAATAATAACGTTACATAATGTTTTTATCTGAGTATGTTTGCTGTGTCATGGTGTCTTGTGCTGCACCTGTGTCCATCTCCTCCATGTTGTTCAGGAAGTCCTCGGGAGTGGTGGGGATGCTGTAGCAGCCCAGTCCGAGTCCGCTGTCCGTGCTCTGCTCTCGTGAGTGATACGGCCCACTGCACACACACAAAGACACACACTTTAACACAGCTTTAACACAACCAGAGTGCATTCTGGGAGATCTAGACCAAGTCAAACTCATTTTTAACATTAAATAGAGAGCATCGAGAGGGTAAAGAGGACACCTGCCTGTTGAGGAAGGGATCTGAGCTGTTGTTGGGCATGTTGCCCTGCGTCATGGCCGGAGAGCTGATGGCTGGTGCCACAGGTGCCATATTTTCAGAGTCCATGGGCAGCTGTCGGAGCGCCACCTCCTGGAGAAACACAAACACTGTAACCCAACCGCATTCACACAGCCACTGGTTTACATCATTTTCATTTACCCTGTTAAACATTAACATGAGGAACTGAAACACTGAGAGGAAGAACTAACATTTACATTATTTTGTTTAAATAAACCTGCCAATCTGTGTTCATAAAACTGGTTTACTGGTTGTATTATAATAAACTAAATATACCTTGTATTTCCAGTTATTAGTGCTGGTGTCAGTGTCAGGAATATAAATGAGAATTGTTGATTATAAATTCATTATATAATTCATTTAATACTCAAATATTGATTAAAACTAGTTGAATCTAAATAAAATAGCAGTTGTTAAAGACAATATCTATATGTGCTTTATTGGGTTGGGGCTTATTACTATTATGGTGGTGCTTTCTAATAGCAGCTATATTGTGGAATGATTAAGTCTTATACAAGTAAATACAATAGGCAACGTGGTTGAGAACCACTGTATTAATATATCCTACTAGCAATTTTATTTACACACACACACACACACCCCCACACACCAAAACAATTGAGTAACTTATGAGTAGCTCTGCAAACAGTGTTCGTGTCATTAAAGGGGTCATGAACTGCATTTTTTAAAAATTATTTTATAATGTTTCCTGGCATGAACTTATGTTTTTTTTATGATTTTTACATCAAAAATTGTCATCATCATTTAGAAATAAAAGGCATTTGATTTGAACGCTCTGTTTTAAGGGGCGTGTCTGCTGTGAGACTTCAGTGTAAGCGCCCACTGCTGTGATTGGCTAAAATCTTTGCATATGAAAATAGTTAAGTATTACAAGTGGAACTCTATCAAAAACTTTTAGCACGTTTTTACTATTAAAGTTCTCAAGGTTTACTAATCATGAAAAGTGTTGATTTTAGCATTATATTTAGATGGTGTCATGAAAGGTTGCAGTGATGAGCCTGTAGCCGATCACAGACATGTTGAGCGCATAAATGCAGTGATCTCGTCATTGTAACTCAATTTCTGCACACTAACGAATGCTTTCATCATAACTAACAGCGCAAACACAATTTAAATAAGAGATTTGCTGATTCTAATGGGAGTTTTGGCGAGAGTCCAGAACTCAGTCACTGATAAACTCACACTGTTTGATTGACAGCTCCAGCGACTGTAAAGGGAGTGGCCTTTAATCACTTTCTATATATATTTTAATCAAAATTTAAATAACAGATTATTTTCATCCTACTAAGAGAAACAATGTGAAGTTGACTGTTTAGTCAGTGGTTTGATTTACTGACAATAAACGATTTTGAGACAAAGAATCTGACTGTACATGAATCATTACATATTAGAAATCACTGGTCACTGGTGATTTTGGTTAGACATGTACACATAATCCACACATATCAAACGATCTGTAACAAAGCAATAGTGACACAGTAAAAACGTTTTTACTTGCATAAATGTGTTACGCTATTCCTGTCAGACCCAATATAGAAGGCACAGCATTGTTTTTTAACTTAAGGCTCTCTGCAAATCCAATGCAACTACTGTGTTTTTTCCACAACCTGACACTGCACAACATTTGGCACTCTTCAAAGGTATATTTATCGCTTAGTTGCTCGATCCATTGTTAGCCTCATGTCTGTTATTTACCTACTACTTGTCTTGTGCGAATCAGTGGGCGGGGCAACAGTGGTAACGATGTAGAAGTAGGCGTTGATCTTCTTCTGCAGAGGCTTTCTTTTACTAATAAATAGGCACATTCCACGAGTCGTAATCTGGGCTTGGTTATAATAAAAGCTGTTTTTGGACAAACAAGGAAGTTTTCAGTTCCTGAAAACAGGATATTCTTGAAGTATTATGACCTGTTATATGTCAAAAGGTCAAGGAAAATTTGATTTCTCAATTCATGACCCCTTTAAGTATTTTATTGTATATTCCACAAGTGAAAATGCTTGCAATTTAATTTTTTTTTTTTTTTTTTTTTTTTTTTTTTTACAATTTATATGATCGCAACAATTATTTATGTAATTCATTATTTATTTCAGTTGGTTTAGGCAAGGCAACATTTCCAATTTTTGTTTGTAAATGACTAAAAATAAAACTGAAATAAATTTATATAAGAAAGACCCACGTGCCTGATGAAGAACTGTGCGGACATCACGTTTGTTTTTTTGCCTACATTTACCATGATTTTTACCATGACTTTACCATGAGTTGTATCCAAATTTACAACTTTATTGCCATGCCAACATAACAGCTAAACCCCTAAGACGACTGTACAAAGGATTTACACAACATTAAAGCTCAAATAATACAGTTTTAACATGAGTTTTATCTGAAGAATTAATGTAAATGCTTTTATAAAATGATAAGCTTCATATTTCTGCTTTTAAATGTGCTGGCCAGAGCAGCTCAAGCTGTTTATATATAGATGAGCGTCTCTCAGCATAAGATTCAGGGTGGAGTGGATTTGCAAAAACAGCTGCAAGAATCCAGTCCAGCAGAAAACTGTGGAAGACGTCCAGTACCAGAAACCAATGCCTGACTCATCTTTTTTAAGGTGTTCTTTTTCAGCCTTAGTCCAAAAACATATGCAAACAGCACGTGTTCTCACACACAAAAAAAACATGTCCATCATCTCAAACTGAGTTAATAGAGTCAGAGATGTTTAATGTAAGCACATGCTGCGTGAGGTCTGTCTGCTGCTGCTGCTTTACTGAGGCTGGACTCGTTCTCGTTTGAATCATTCCTATAAACCTGAGCTTGATTTATGTTGCCTGCTGAGGGCGGCCTGAACTTGTATACCACTAGGGGGCATCAAAGTTCACATCAGAGCTTCCCAGCCTTTTTCTAAGCTGACCCTTGTGTTACACATGGCAACATATGTTTTTAAAATGACTTTACCTCATCACAATAATTTAAGCAATTTCAACTTTTTAATAAGTTATACGAGATTCAACTCGATTTTTAAGTCAGTTGAATATAATTTAAGTTGAAATGACTTGTACAGCCAAAGTGATTACATTTAATTTAAGGCAGCAACTGAACTAAGTTTTTAAGTTGAAATAGGTGACATTTTTTAAAGTTTACACATTTTATTTACATATTTAAAAAGTTCTAGTGTTATTTGAGTATTATTTATATACTATTATAATATTTATTAATATTTTTAATTAGGGATGGAAACGGTGCGTTATTCACAAATGTTTTATGTGATATTCCAGTTTTGTGTACGAGTTAAATTCACAACTTTGAATGGAAACACGGATACACATGAAAAGTGTTTTTGTATTTGGTTTATTTTTTGCAGCTACAAGTGAAATCATAACCAGTTCCCCTAAAATCAACCCCTAAGAGAGCTCTGGTGACACCTGGTGGGGTCTGAGGCATCAAGAAACAAATTGTTCTACACGGCAGTATGAAAAGAGGAATTTTCGCCCTTTATGTTATATTTGTTGTGATGATTCTCTCTCCAGCACACACACACCTGTCTCATGAGCTCTTCCTGTCTCCTCTGGATGCGCTCTCGCTCCATCTGGATGCGCTGGAGCCTCATTTTCTGCTGGTGCTGCTGGGCACTCATGGGGCCGCTCATGTTCATCATGGGCTGAGAATTCTGCGGCTGGGAGCCCTGAACCTGAACCGGAACCTGCTGCTGCTGCTGCTGCTGCTGCTGCTGCAGGTGCTGCTGGTTGAGCACTGCGACAAACACACAACAAACACACTTCACTGATCATCTGATGCATACTGAGAAGAACTTTCTCCATCTGGCAAGCTCTAAGCTGATTGTTGTTTAAAGGTATCAGGCATCTACAATGAGTGGCCCAGTGAGGGATACTTTATATTCTTATAGTTGTGAAATAATACATACTTATTACTTTTTCTGAAGTCTATATACATTTTTTACTAATTTCTTCTGTGAGCAGGAAGAATTTAAACAGTGAAACACTTAAAAAAAATGGGCTTCACTGCAGTGGTGTGCGGTGGTGTTTTTAAAATGAGGAGGCAAAGTCCTCAAATTTTTTATACACTGTATACCATATGTAAGTTTATGTCCGTTATTCTTAATTTTCCTGGTTAAACATTACATAAAAAAAGAGAGACCAAATACAATTCTATTTTGTATTTTTTGCAATAACTACGTAATGTCAGACCATTTCAAGATTGATTTTGACATGACAAAGTGGCTGAGTTGTTTACTTTTTAATTAGTTATAGTTATAGTCTTCATTCAGGCCGATGAGAACGCGCACGAAAACAAGAGGCGGGATTTATCGCATGAACCAATATTATCCAATCATAACCAATCATATCCAATCATATCCAATCAAAGCACGATGGAGGCATTGCCTCCTCTCATGTGACTTTCCCCCATTCATTCTCAATTACCCTCCTCTAAACCCACCGCACGCTTTAGGCTGTCTGTTTTAACCCAATGGGGACACAGGAGGCAAGCCTCCTGCTGTAACTTCACCTGCTGGTGTCTCTGTTGGACACTGTTACTTTATAAAAATGAGTTTTTGACACTTTTTAATGTCACATTTTGTAATATTTGCGCGGTTTTATTTTTTTGTAATATTGATTATTTTCTCATCCAGTTTTTTTTGAGGAGACACTGCCTCCCTTGCCTCCTCAGAGGAAACGCCCCTGCTTCACTGTCCCCACCAACAACAGACAAGTCACATAAGTCCACTTATAATTGTTAGCTGCACAAAAACAAGTCAGAATTTAGTTCTCATGGCTAGGGCTTGACATTAACTTTTTTGCTCACCAGCCACTGTTTCTAGTGGTTCTCTAAACTAGCCTCTCAGCATTCTGACTGGCCACAATTTTTTTTTTTTTTTTTTGTTGGAAAATTACATTTTATTAAGGATGTGATGTTATATGATATTGAGTTCACGCGAACGAGACAATATTTTAAAACTATTTTTAAGAAATCTTCAATGACAAAATATATGACTGGAAAGATATTCTTTTATCGACTGAAAGTCAAAAAATGCAAAACAATGCAGGTGCATTTTGAAACGTTTTATCTCATTTTCAGCATCATTACTCCAGTCTTCAGTGTCACATCATGTCACTGTTTTCAACATTGATAATATTCAGAAATGTTTCTTGAACATCAAATCAGTATATTAGAATGATTTCTGAAATCATTCTAATATACTGATTTGATGTTCAAGAAACATTTCTGAATATTATCAATGTTGAAAACAGTTGTTCTGCTTAATATTCTTGTGGAAACCATGATACATTTTTTTCAGGATTGTTTTTATTTCATTTATTTGAAATTATAATGTTACAAAATATTTATAATGTCCTTACTGCCACTTTTGGTAAATTTAAAGCATCTTGGCTGTATAAAGTTTATTTATTTTTAAAACAAATCTTTCTGACCCCAAACTTTTGAATGGTAGTGTATCTTTAAGATTTCAATATGTAAATAAGCTCTGTTGTGATTGGCTAACCTCCATGTAACAGTGTAGGTCACACTGCTGATCATTAGGGTGGGTATCTTCTAGATGCTTATACATTTTTATTTTAACTAAAAAAGAAATGTTTCTAAAGATAAACTTTGAATGTTGGCTCCACAATGGCTTGTCTGAAAAAAAAAAAAAAAAATCAATTATGAAACAAATCAATTTGCTTTAAGCAGGCAGTAAGATTTTTGTCAATTAAGTTTCCACAATAATTACTGTATTTTAATGTGATTTAATTCATCTGGCTCATGAAAAGCTGTTCTGTTTCAGTGTAAAGAACGTCTGATGTTCTCAGAGGAACAGACAGATAGGACATAATGTTTGCTTCAAGGACACCACTGGCACAGTTTCAGAACTGACCTTATGCACAGCCATTTGATCTACTGCACAACAAGATTCACATGCTTTACTTCAATCTGAACCAGCTTCATTATCATAATCTATATTTTTAATTTTGAAGGGCACAAGGGTTCTTCACCCCACAGCTCCTGTGAAGAGTGTTTGTGACTTGTGACCATTTGGAGCATGTGTGTATCTGTGTGTGTGGTGTGTTTATCTGTCGGGTAAACCACTTTCACATGGAGAAAACATTCCTGTAAAAGCCAGATGTGGGCTGAAAGAGTCGTGAGATATGGCACAAACAAAGCACAATCTTTCTGCTCTCTGGATCATGGCAGCAGCTTGTACTGCTCTTGGATTAATTATTGCGCAGCTTATTTAAAAATAAAAAAGGCTTACTGACGTATGTGACACTATGGCCGATGATCAGGTGGCTGGAAGGGCCCTAACAACTTTTAGATTCAGTTTATATTCTGTTCTTCTTGGTGCAAATCTCAACAAGTGAAAACTACATTTCGTCCACTTTATATTAGGCATCTTTAACTTCAATGTACTAAATTGATACAATATATTTATTGTGTACATACATGTTCTTACATTGTGCTTACATATATGTAATTACACTGTTTATTTGACATTCCTATCTACTTGTACATACTGTTTACTTACTATAACAAGTTACTAACCTTAAAGCCAAAGTATACGTTTGACGATAAAAATTTCTTTGTACTCTTAAGTAAACGCTGGTTGAACACCCTCAAACATGCGCTTGTTGTGGCCTTCTATTGTTGTTGCGGTCTCCAATAGTTTCTTGTTGTTCTGGTCTCTTCAGTTTCTTTTTCTTTTTTTAAACTGTGAAACAGCGGGTTGTTGCCACCTTGTGAAACAACTAATTGTAACTGTAAACAGCTAATAAGCAGAGTTGGGGTTAACGTGTTACAAGTAACCCTAGTTATGTAATCAGATTACTGCATTGCTTTTAAATTTACAACAAAATATCTGGGTTACTTTTTCAAATAAGTAACGCAAGTTAATCTGTTTTCCCATTTATTGACTGACACCTCTCCTCTCCCCATGTTGAGAGAAATCAGGAGTAAGTACAGAGGCACTGTGTGTGAACATAATGGTTATTGTAGTTCTAGACTAAATGGGAGAAGGCAAGCCGAAGGCTGCGGGTTCAAGTCTCAATACTGGCAGGAAATGACTGAGGTGCCCTTGAGCAAGGCCCTCTAAAACCCCTAATTGCTCCCAGGGGCGGCACAACAAAAATGGCTGCCCACTGCTCTGGGTGTGTGTTCACGGTGTGTGTGTGTTCACTACTCGCTACTCCTAATATGTGTGCATTAACTGGATGGGTTAAATGCAGAGGACAAATTCCGAGTATGGGTTACCATACTTGGCCTTCACATGTTACTTTCACTTTTTTTCAGCACAGCTGAAATGTTAGTTTGAGCTGCGCCCTCTACTGTACAGGCGTGAATTTGCATTTCCTTCAGCCAGAGGATTATTCATTTCACCTTTGGTGTGAAATTGCCTTTACATTTGCCAAAAATATATCTTTTTTTTTTTTTTTTTGTTATTATAAAACAAACAAGCAAGTCCAGCCCAGGCGAGAAAAAGTAATGCAAATCTATCGCATTACTTTCCATAAAAAGTAACTAAGAAAGCAATTAGTTACTTTTTTTAGGGAGTAACGCAATATTGTCATGCATTACTTTTAAAAGTAACTTTTAAAAGTAACTTTCCCCAACACTGCTAATAAGTACATAGTAGTTACAGATACTGTACATAAAGTCGCCATACTGCATATGGGGACATTCATGCAGAACACGTACTTAATTTCAAAAGCAGCCCAATCAGGGCTGTCCAATCCTGCTCCTGGAGTGTCACTATCCTGCAGAGTTTAGCTCCAATCCTAAATAAACACACCTGAGCCAGCTAATCATGGTCTTCAGGATTACCAGAAGCTTCAAGGCATGTGTGTTTGGTCAGGTTTGAGCTTAACTCGGCAGGACACTGGCCATTCAGGAGCAAGATTGGACACTCCTGAGCTTGATGAAATGCAATGGAATAAAACTTTTTCAGGTTGTTGAGTGTGGTTGCCAGGGCATTGATATGTGGTTGTAACATATTCTGAGTGTTTTTACTGTTGCTAAGTGGTTTTTAGGGTGTTGGGAGCTTGATGGAAGATCTCAAGAAAGAAAATCTCAAGAAAAATGTTGGGTTCCATTTTATGTATCTGTAACAATGATATACTTATGCTAGCAATGCCAAGGTCATGGGTTTAATTCCCAGGAAATGCAAGAAATTATACCATGAATGCAATGAAAGTTGCTTTGGATAAAAGATTCTGTCATGTATAAATGTAAAAGTGCTGACCTAAATCAAAAGAGCCCATCCCCAAGTCTCTTTAATTTTAAAGTCTCTATAATATTCTGGTCTATAGATATGGCCTATGTTCCTCCTTCAATGTAAAATAAGCAATAGAATAATTGATTGCACACCTTTGCTCAACAAGTGGCTTGATTTGAGGTATTATGTTCGTAGTCTGTTTGTTCAAATCCCCAACCCTCAAGTATGTCATACTTACTGGCATACATACTGTATCTGCACAGGACCCACATCTTCTCAAATGTGTAAAAGACTCAATCAAACTTACTGGGTGGAAAAAGTTGAAGCCCATCACCCTCTGTGTATCACAGTTCTACTATAAATGGATTTCTGTTGGAGAAGGTTACATAATGCACAAGAGAATGGGATAAAACTGGCACCTAACCAATTTCCATGTTAGACTAAATGCAATGATTCTTCAGACTTGCTATAGACATTTTCAGGCGATCAATTGTCCAGTGAACAGGAAGACAACAAGTTAACCATCCAAGTGGGTGTGGTAAATGATAAACCAGGTCAAATGTCAAAGCATACGACCAACTTATCACTCTAAAAGGACTTTGTGATCAAATCTGCATCATGTACACAAACAAGCAACTAAACCTAAACTCTTACTAAACTCCACAATCATAGGTACGCAGGAGCTGAGAATTAGTATGGTTTGCTTTCTTTATACGATTTGCAAACATTTATTCACAACAAAAAAAGATCTTCAAAAGGTCAGTTTTATGGATGGGGTGGAGGATTTGGCAATCGAGCAGTTGAGGTGAAGCAAAGATGGCCTTATATGGTAAGATGAAGAGGAGACATTCGCTAGTTCAGACTTCACTTCTGTCACTGAAGTCGTCCACTATTTTTACTGCCATTAAGCTATTTTGCATTGTGATATTATTTTCCATGACAATTAAAGGGTTAGATCACCCAAACGTGAAAATTCTGTAATCTATTGCTAACCATCATGTTGTTCCAAACCTATTAGAATTTTGTTCATCTTAAAAACACAAAAGAAAATATTTTGAAACCTGAGAGATTTCTGTCAATTCCACCAAAACATGCTTGCTTGACACAGGGAAACCAGTGAGGTTTGTTCTCGTGCATTAAGCAAATACAGTTAAGCTTCTGTTGACCTATTGATGTGCTCTATGTATGTGTGTTGATCAATGTTTGTGATGTGAATAAAAGCCTAAATTATATCTGTTCATAATCTAAAGTGATTGTGTATCTTCAGAAGACTTGGATTAAACTGCTTGATTCATATGGGTTACATTTATGATGGTTTGATTAACTTTTTGAAGTCTTGGTGGAATCCACTTTCAGTGGAGGGACAGAAACCTCTCAGCTTTCATTAAAATATCTTCACTTGTGTTTCAAAGATAAACAAAAGGCTTAGGGTTGGAACAATTACATCATTTTCTTCCTTGGGTAAATTTTGTCAATACTAAAATACTTCGTATTTGTAAAAAAAAGGATTCTGATTGGTGTGTCTGGTGCAGAAACTCAACCAATAATTGTGATGAAAATGTAGTCTCAATGCAATTAATCATAATGGTCCTAAAAATAGGTAAAACATTTCTTTGATTTTAAGGTAAAATGTAACAGACATATTTTTGACAGATTCTGTGAGATTTGCTTTTAAAGGAACACTCCACTTTTTTTGAAAATAGGCTCATTTTCCAACTCCCCTAGAGTTAAACAGTTGAGTTTTACCATTTTCGAATCCATTCAGCCGATCTCCGGGTCTGGCAGTACCACTTTTAGCATAGCTTAGCATAGTTCATTGAATCTGATTAGACCGTTAGCATCTCGCTCAAAAATGACCAAAGAGTTTCGATATTTTTCCTATTTAAAACTTGACTCTTCTGTAGTTACATCGTGTACTAAGACCGACGGAAAATGAAAAGTTGCGATTTTCTAGGCCGATATGGCTAGGAACTATACTCTCATTCCGGCGTAATAATCAAGGAACTTTACTGCCGTACCATGGGTGCAGCAGGCGCAATGATATTACGCAGCGCCTGTGACCCCCTGCTTGCACAGGGAGCGTGCCTTGCAACCATGGAAACATTTGTGAGAGACGCTGCGTAATATCATTGCGCCTGCTGCACCCATGGTACGGCAGCAGAGTTCCTTGATTATTACGCCGGAATAAGAGTATAGTTCCTAGCCATATCGGCCTAGAAAATCGCAACTTTTCATTTTCCGTTGGTCTTAGTACACGATGTAACTACAGAAGAGTCAAGTTTTAAATAGGAAAAATATCGAAACTCTTTGGTCATTTTTGAGCGAGATGCTAACGGTCTAATCAGATTCAATGAACTATGCTAAGCTATGCTAAAAGTGGTACCTGAATGGATTCGAAAAGGGTAAAACTCAACTGTTTAACTCTAGGGGAGTTGGAAAATGAGCCTATTTTCAAAAAAAGTGGAATGTTCCTTTAAATGCCATTTATCTAGAGGTCAAAGTTCATGTGGTTCACTGTCTGAGTCCAACACAGTCCAACAGGTGGAAAGCGGCACTGACTCTTGGTTACACTCTGTTCCAGTGTGTGCTGCTTGTCCAGATGTGAACAGCTTCAGCCGTGGCTCTGGAGGCGGCCGACACACTCTGGCTTCCAGCCTTTGGCCCCCCTGACATCTGAGTGTCACAACACCCGCCATGATAGAAAACACATGCTGAGCGGACAAGGTTCGTGAAGGGGAGGAGAGAGAGATCGGACAGAGTCGATTGAGTTGCTAAAGCCACAGCAACAAAGAACTTCTTGTTTCATTGATTTCCCAGAAACGGCATCAGCTGTCCAACAGGGTCAGCAAAAATGACAAGAAAAAAGGAAAGGAAAAAACGTCCAGACCAAAAAAATCTGTGAGATATTAAAGGACATCCTGTCTCAGCAACAGCTCATAATCAAAAGTGTTAGCTAACAAACCCCATATCTTGCTCCAATTACATTTGGTCCCACTTTATATTAGGTGTCTTTAACTACTATGTACTTACTTTTGCAGCTATCTAGGGATATCGGTAAGGTTTGGTGGTATGGGTAGGTTTAAGGTTGGATTAAGGGGTAAGTGTCAGGTCAACAACATACTTGTAGAGATAATTACATGCAGGTATTTTTTATATATAAGTACAATGTAAAAACACATTTACACAATAAGTGCATTGTATCAAATGATTAATTTAAATGTTATGACATAGTAATTAAAGTCTATAAAGTGGGTCCATATGGGTCACTATTGCTTCTTATGTTGAAGAACTATATACGTTCATATGTCGTATGTCTATCTAATGTTAATACTATACTTGTATCTTTTTAAAAAATCAGATTAATGAAATTTTTTTTTATTTTATTTTATTTTTAGATTTTTAAAAAACATTGCAATTATATCGTTATTGTGAATTGTTTTGCTCATGATAATCGTATAGTGAAAATCTGATATTGTGACTATAATCTCTACAATTATAAACAACAGTAGGTTGAAACTCAATGTCAATGTTCCCCAACTTTACGGGGCAAGCTAAAGTTTTCACACCTGCTACAACACCTGCACAGGTTATTTCTAATAATTTTTTTTAAGTGCTAGAGTAACATGACATGTCACATGCTTCAGTCAACCAGCCATAACCAGCCATAACAGATATTTTTACCAAAAAAAGTATACATAATTAGATCAGACTGTCTGGTGTTGGTCACTGGCAAAAATAATATCTTTAGTACCATTGAAAAATAAAAATTCTGTCATCATTTACTCACCCTCATGTCATTCCAAATCTGTACGACTTTCTTACTTTTGTCCATACAATGAAAGTCAATGCGGTCCAGTGTCATTTTGGACCCCATTGACTTCCACTGTATTAAAGAAAACAGTTAAAACACTCTTCAAATTGTGTTGAAAGTCATACAGGTATGGAAAGACATGAGGTTGTGAATTTTCATTGTCCCTGGAAATGGTCATGTTAATGTCCATCAAGGATCATTAAGTTTTTATAAGTATAATGATCACTGATCAGGTCAACAGACAATAATGACAATCAACAAGTATTAGCATGTAGTGCAGATCATCTGTGGATCATTACACTCTCAGCGGACATATCAACAAAACAACACATGCTAGTCACAGCACTAGAGAAACACCCTCATGCCATTTCATCATACTGTGGGTTTAGATTAGTGGCAGTGTGGGGAAACAGGGGTCATATTAACAGGAATGAGACTGTGGGATTGGAGCGGGGCGGCGGGATGTGGAAAAATTAAATGATTCAATCAAGCTACTGGGCTGATTGGACTCCAGGAACTCTAGAAGGGAGTACTTACCCACCCGTGGGTCCAGCCATGAGGTGCTTTGGGTTTTGTGGTCAATGAAGTATGTTTCTCCCTGAGGGGTGACGGCCTGCTCCCAACCCTCGGGCAACTGTCCTGTTCAGCAACAGTACAACAGCTAGAGATCAGCCAGCAGCCTGACCCACACTCCAGAGTGATGACCACAGAAGTGTGCTTCATTTAGGCTACGGCTACATTTTGGTCTGCTTAAATGTGCAATTGTACCTTTATGGGAACAACAGCTTGTCACTGGGGCAGTACCCTTAAAGGAACCCTTCCTTGTACCTTATTTACCCCAAAAAGGGGTAAAAACTATTGTGTGCAATTTTTGCACATTTTTTCTTACTGTGTAGTGGTTTGAGTAAGATTCATCTTTTATCAAAATGTAATGGCTTGTGTTGCCCCTAAAATTAATTGATGCAGCCAAGGTTGCATATCCAATATTATAAAATATAACACAGACCACTTTTCAAGATCCAATCAAATACAAATGAATAAAATCCATGGATGTGAAAATATTTTCAAAAGTTTAAATTTACTTATTTTTAACATTATGTGGTGTAACCATCAAGTAAAAAGTAATAAAATTTACTTATTTTTCAAGACAAGTTTTTTTTTAATTATTATCAATTATTAATTCATAAATATCATTATGTTTTTGGTGTTTTGGTGGCACATTTTGCAACCTGAACTATCCTTGCTTTGTCACAAAAAAGTCAAATAATCTGGTATTTTAAGAGACCTCTCCATGTTTCAAATGTATTTTTCATTCAGAAATTAAAAACTCCCTCATCATATAAGATGTATATTCAAGTCACTGTATTAACTGCATTTTTAAAGTTCGTTTAAATACATATAAAATGAGCATCACATCATTGACCCAAACCATACATTCATACTGGGCTTAGTCTCGTAAGAGCTATATTAAAAAAAAAACAAAAAAAAAACAGTTGCAGCTGCCTGTATGTCAGTTGTTGTCAATTGCAAGAAGAAAAAGATGCGGAAAATATCCAACAAAAATGTACTGTTCTAATAAGAGAGGAAAAAGACAGAAAAAGAGATACTGGAAAAAAACAGGACCCTGGGCCTTGCATTAGAGTGTCAATTACCCATAATCCCTAAGTTTTGAGGGGGACCCATCATGAATACACACAACAGGTGAAGGCTCGAGCTGGTCTAAAATAAGAATACAGGAAATCTGTTGCCCCTCAAGTTCCCAGAGACTGAAAAAAGCCAGGGATAGAGGAAGAACAAAGCATTATGGAATTGTAAGGGCTGGGTCTGAGTCATGGCTTTTTTTCTGAACTTCTAGTACTCGGAGAGCCAAAATGGATGACACGGCCATGTCAAAAAAACCTGACTGATTGAGTCATCGGAAGATCGTGCAACACAGAAACAAATGGTTGAGTTTACAGATGATCGGGGAGGAAAAAACAGCCGTTTGAACGAGTGTAGCAGGTTGGCTTACACACACTTCATTATTTCAGGCTGAGCAGCTTTATTCACATCCAGTGTGGTGAGATGTCATCACCAGTGCTTTCTCCTTACAGTCATGTGTGCTACTGTCATGTCACACTGGATATTTTTTATTACAATACACACACTGGACAAGTTCTTTTAGGAGGTCAAAGTTTTTGTTAAGTAACTTTAATTAAATATCTTTACTTCCTGTGACTGCAGACAACTTCATAGTGTGTAACTCTATATGCTGAGACAGTCGGCGTCTACTGTATGCTGGAAGTGCTGGAAGGAATCTTTCTCCCTCCAAACTCTTTAGTCTTGTTCTTATCCCCCCACCCCCTTCACTGGAATCTGTTTCTCGGCTGCCAACAAAGCAGAGGCACACCTTTTTTCCATTTCATCACAAATCAGGATTTGGGAAGAAAAAAAGGCAAACAAAGAAAGCACATTTGGAAGTCATTTACCGTACTGACAGAGTCAGAGCTGCAGCCTGTATCATGGGGCAGGGTAAACAACACGCAAACACAATACAAAATGCCTCACGTACGACAGCTTTAAAAGCCTTCAGATCTGTAGGCTGGGAGACTTTCTTCATTAAATCAGCATTTGAGCCCTCAGAGAAGCAGCTACACCTCTTTCAGGGCCTCTGATCAAAAGACAGGCTGATGTAGGTGTTGTTATACAGAAATGACAAAAAGTGTTCATGTCATAAACACATTATTAAAGTAAAATGTTGCTGGATGAAACACACTGTTTCATTTTTTTTTTTTTGGTACCTAGCCTTAAAAAACTGACTAGATATTTACATTTTTGAAGTAAATGTGAATGACACTTTCCAGCACCAACTCTGACACAGTGCTAGAATTAAATATCTGATCTCAAGAGAAAATGTAACTATTTGTAGTTGCAGATGTCATATGAATTGAATGAATACGGCCGCCATGACGGGGGGAGTAGAGTGCAGTCTCGTGGGTACCCTCCGGCCTGTGAGGGGCAAGGGGGGTATGTGGCGGGCAGGACGAGACCAAGCCGTGAGAGCGGTGCGAAGACGGTGGCGCGAGTGTAAATGAGCATCACCTGCACGGCTTCAAGTTCTCATGGAGGAGCTCGGAAGGATAAATGGAAAAGTGACGACAATGAAGGACAAGAGAGGACCATGCCTGGACTTTTAATGCTATGTTTTGTTTAGGTGAGTGCAGCAGTCGTCCGTGAGGGGCTTCTGCTTTTACTTTCGCTTTGTGTTTGTTTATTTTATAATTAAAATGTTGAAACGTTTGCCGGCTCCCGCCTCCTTCTTCCCTTATCAACAAACTGTGTTACACTCCACTAACATAGTACTCTTAGGAGTGTATGAAAATGAGTGAGCAAATTGAGAAAACTGAGTGTGCCGGAAGAGCTGTAGATGCCATCTTCTGGCGAGATGCAGCAAATTATTCGGCCCACACAGTGCAAGGGTATTGTTTATCGCAGGCATGTCAAACTCATTCCCTGGAGGGCCACAGCCTAGCAGAGTTTAGCTTCAACCTTAATTAAATGCACCTGATCCAGCGAATCAAGTCCTTCAGGGTTGGAACTAAACTCTGCAGGGCTGTGACCCTCCAGGAAGACACTGAGTGTACATCAGATACTGTGGTGCATTATGTGATTGAATTAGTGCACTCAATTATGTCCACTATGGTTTCGGCCACTATGGTTATGACCTTTTTGGATCTTCTAAGTTTTGGTTACCTGGACTTTCAATGGAGGGACAGGAACCTCTGAAGTTTCATTAGTTTGTGTCTTAATTTGTGTTTTGAAGATTAACCATGGTCTTATGGGTTTGGAACAACATGATGAGTAAATAAAGTAATTATCTTTCGGTGAACAAACCCTTTAAGACTCCAAGGCTGTTTAAATCTCTAACCCTAATTATGAGCATAATAATATAGATGTTTGCCTTAGCACACACCTCTAAAATCAAAAGAAAAAATATATGCTAGCATGCTAAAAGATCTAATAAACCCCATGAAGTTCATCCCTGTTTCCACATCAGAGCTGTGATATTAGATGTATGTGTTAATGTTGAGCGTTGGAGCGAACCTCTAGCAAAGCTCCTTCAGCTCCTTCTCAGCTGATTGAAAACAGCTCAAGAGAACTTGTGTGTTTTCATTAGTAATGCGAAATGTGGACTGCTGGGAGGGATGGCTTTCACACTCACCAAGGTTGGGTTGAGAGAGGGCCATGGTGCGCTGCTGTATGTTGGCGTTGTTGGAGGCTTGATTGTGCAGACCCATCTGGGTCACTGAGGGTGTCATGTTCTTCCTGGGGTCATGCCATGTGGTGATCTTCTCAATGTGACTGCACAAGAAAAACAACAAATGTTCACATTAAACACTTCTGTAGAAGGGTATTTACACTTTTTGGATGGTCAAGCAAATCAGAACTGTTCAGGGAACACATTGGTGATTTTGCACGTTGGGCATTTTAGCCTGATCCTTCAATCTACTCCAAAACACTTTTAGAACCCATTTTGATTTCTTGGCCGTGTCTAACTACAGTGGTGTCAGTGTTGGGGAACCTCATCAGAAACCCTAAAGGAACATGTGATTATGGGGTAAAAAATGAGATGGGAGGAAAAATATATGAAATCTCGGCGTTCTCTGCAAATGGTACCTAACCTACAATATAACAGAAGATTATACATACATACACACACACACACACACACACACACTATACCATCATTCACTATTCCTACAAAAACGTTGTGCTCAAACTATTTTTGAGGTCTTTGCGAGTAAAAACAAAGTCTCTTGGGTGAATGCAAAGGTTTTGCGAACTTGCAAATGCAAACTTACTTGGGTGTCAAAAATGTTTGATGATGTCAATTTGGGTGACAGCATTTGAACAGACAAATTTAAACTAAATACAACCAACAAAACTATATACGTTGCTACTTTAAGTCAGTTACTCCACAAAACCAGATATCATGCTAGTGGTGCACAAGTGTTTCTCTCTGGTGGTCTCATGTTATTCTAACTCTTGTGCTGAAAATGCCAGAATCTGCCTTAAATCGTTCAACTCAAGCCATGGCTGGACTCAACACAGCTGTTAGACCTGCAGTTCTAACCACACGGCTCTAAATGTCCAGCATGAACAAACTCTGCGTTACGTGAACCAAGTAACAGGTGTACCGTGTTTTCCTCACCAGTTCAATCACTTCCTCGCCACTCCTCCACCCTGAATGAACCCTTCAAAACTGCAGCTACATGAAATTCTGGCTTCTCTACATTTTTTCATGCAAGGCCACAAGCGCCAGCTAGGCGGTTGCTGAATGACAATCTCAGTGTCCCTCAGTCAGAAAACCAGTTTAGCCTTTTTTTTTCTTTTCTTCTTTTCATTATCAGGTGGGCTTTACTGTCTAGTTCAGGGGTGCTCAAACCTGCTCCAAGAGATCTGACTTCCGGCTGAGATTAGTCTCAACCTTGATGAGCTGGTTCAGCTGTGTTTCGTTACAATCGGAAATGAGCTCTGCAGGAATGTAGATCTGCAGGACACGGTAAATGATGAATGAAATGCAAGTCTTGTAAAGCATTGGTTTTGCTCCAAAAATTGGTTGTCAGGAGACTTTTTTATTGACAGTCGATCACCTACAAAGCTAAAGGGGTGGTCAGACTGTTTCGTTCCATTGACTACCATTCCTGAACAATCTCATGTGAAGAAGTTTCACATTCCACTCTGTATGAAAGTTGAAGTTTGCTGAAAATAAGACCTGCAAATTCAAATGATGTGAAAATGTGTGACAAATAGAAGATTGCTATGTCACACTATGACCACTTAGCTTTGGATTTGTTATTTGTTATACAATGAATTTATGAGCGTGACATCATTTACATTTTAAATGGAATGCAGGATAAATTCTGCCCTTAATTCATCCTGGGAGGTTCCTAGTTATGAATTTGAAAAGTATTTGAATAGTGTTACATTGTGAAATATAATGGATTTATTTCATTATTCTTAAGGTGCGGTCACATTAGCAAAATTTTGTGGCTAAAAAATGCCCTTTTTCTATTGTCAGTAGTGATGTATGAAGCAATTCTCACACAGAAGTCACTATCAAACAAATCATCTTTCTGTTGGTCAACATAACGAATTTGCATGTCCAACTTGAACATGAACAAAATCAGTGTTGGAAACTTATTTTGGCCTCATGTGAAACTCCAGACTGTGCGGATTCCTATTGAAATGATTTTGCCCACAAAATTTTGCTGAGCAGGGCTAAATGTGACCGGACCTGTTGAAACAGATAATGATGGAAAATGTTTCTAAATGCAACACTGTCAGAGCATTTCTGACAAGCTTATTTGCCTAAAATAGTACAGAAAATGTATAGTCAACAATCACACTTTTACCTTAATTATGACCAATCAATCAATATAAAAATCAGGGCCTAAAAAAGATGTAGAGTTTCTCACTTCTCATCATTTCGACATGACTTCAGGGCAGCAACAGGTTTCCATTTTCACATTGGTGACATTTAGACACATTTTCCCCTCATTAACGTATGCCTTGGTTGGTTACATTCTTTACAGATAATTTTTTTTAAAAGTTTTAAACTAAAATATATGCCCTGTCAACTCCACCTGCTTGTTTGTACACAAACTGGACTGAACATGGTCAAATGAGTCACAAAATACACAAAAGCCTCATCAGAGAGTGACTCACTCAAACTATTCATGCTCCGCTGGGAAGATTATCTACTTCCTGCTGATCTCAGGCCCGCACAGTGACAGAACAGGAAGCCATGTGTCCATGTGCTGTTCTGACCTCTCAGTTCTTGTTTTGAGAATGTTTGAGATTATATATGAGGATGATTCTTTAATTAGGGGAACTTTTTAACCCCGACAATATTTATTTTAAAGCACTAAAATTCACATTTTTTTCCTTAAAAATCTATTTCCAAATCTAATCTTTAATAAACTGTTCGTCACTTTTTAAAGGTTAAATTTCCCAGAATTGTTTATAAGACCTTGAGGTGTAATATTTTTAACTTAACATGTAAATAGTGTTTATTAAACCTGACTATCAGTTTCTGAAGTTGTGGTTTAAGAGACTCCAGCTGTGTGAAATACATCAACAGTGGTGTTAATTAACAGAGCTAGGATGCTAGCAGGCTTAGATTTGGTTTAGATTTATGAAGGTCTGACAGGAGAGAGAAGGAACGGGCCCTCGGGGGTCTTCGGCTTCTGGGTGGGGCAGCTGTCCTGCACCTGTGGGTTGGGCCCCTTAAATTTGAGGCCCATCTTCCAACACGCTAAAGCCAATATGTGAGTGGAGCAGCTGTTTAGCAGCTTATTGTTAAAGCAAACAACAATTTACTTACAAGTGGTCAATGGCACAGTTTTCACTTTCTCTCGTTTTGTAGAGTTTTATAGGACTAGCGACATAGCAAAAAATAAGCAACAAGTGATAAAAGCTCTCAACCATGCAAATCTTTTAAAAGCCTTTAGGTGTTTATATTGTAATATGATTGTAAGAGTGCATATTTTATCTCCCTCATGTTTTAGAATGAGCAGCCGGCAATGGTAAAGCATAGAGATTTCAAAATAAGAGTCCCAATCTTGTCTACAATTAAAAGTCATACATTATGCATAAATATAATTATTGGTATTTTGGTTGGAATTTTATTGATGTTTTAAACTGTACCTGGCATTTAAATCAACATAAACTCTTAGCTCTTAAAAATAGCCTCTCTCTGGGCCACCTGTTACAGGAAGGAAAGACTAAGAACATTATTAACACATAATATTCATTGTACAGATTGTACTAGTATCGCCACAATAATCTGTTTATTATAGTTATTAGAATCTTGTTGTCCACTTATGGTACAGTTCTTTTATTTCATCCTTTGTAATTGCAACATTTAAAAAAAAAAAAAAAAGTCGATTAGCATAATTAACATAATTAAATCAAAATCCATTACCTACAAATATTGTGATTTTTACTTTTCCCTACCCCCTCTAAGGTTGAAAAACAGGGTTTATAGTTTAGTTTTCCAAAAATTTGTTTCTGAATTCGTTTGGAAAAACGAAGCAGAGATTAGGAGGCACGCTCAGGTCTTGCACAGCCACATGCTGTTTGCAGAGGAAACACACACACACACACACACACACGCACACACGCACACACACACACATCTCAAAGAAACAATGGCTTGGTGGTGGATTAGAGGTGACACACAGGCTGAAACAACACTGACACACACTCACAGTAAACAGATGGACACAACACATCTGAGCTGAGCTTCCCGCTCTTCCTGTTAGCGTGCTAGCTGTGGAAAATAACACACACACACACTCCAGTATAGTTCCAGTGCTTGTCATGGGCCAAATTCATGTCAACAAACATGCTTACACTGCAGCAGTGATTGAATCTCTCTCAGTCGCAATTTAAACTCATGACTACATCTAAAGAGGGGCAGACTTCTGGGATTATTTTTACCAGAAAATCCAGGCTCTAAGACTCTGTCCGGAGCACACGTCTGTGATGGGGTTTATATGGAGGGTCTAGACCAGTGGTCTCCAGCACAGTGCCCGCGGGCACCTAGTAGCCGCATGGAGCCTGTGAGTCGCCCACAAATAGCCTCAATTTATATAAGTATGAAAAAAAATTATAATTTTAACATTGCTATTTTAACATTTGACATAAACATATAACAAATATTCTGTATATTTTTAATCATTTTAGAAATATTTATATCTTCACATTTAGTGTAGTAGAGAATAATACAACAGCTGTTGTGGTCATTGAGCTTATTTTAAACATCCCAGGAAATCTAAATTATCATTTATCTACAATCATTTGAAATTTACAGACTTTCTGTTCCAAGAAAACGGAGCAAAAATATTGATGACTCATGTTGAACCACAGATTTTGTTCAATCAGATGCACTCCAAAAAGAGTCCCTCCCCCTAATACCACCTGCGACTTACTAGAAATTGGCTGTGATGTAACTAAAGCATATTAATTATTAAAATAAAAACTTGGATGGTCTTTTTGATATGTCTCATCCCAACTTTCTGTTTGAAAAGATAAACTCTACCCAGATCTACCTCATCTAATGTTCTAATTATAGAGCAGGCAGTGGCAAATCTGAAGGCACCTTTCACCCGCATGTGTGTTCAGTGTCCAGCAAGAAATCTCCTGGAATGTGAGTCTGTCTGTAGCCATAGTGATTTCAACACACTCCAGACGGAGCTGGCACATTAATACACACACACACACACACACACACACACACACACACACACACACACACACAATGGCACACAAGGAACACACACTTACTTAAGAAGAAAATCTTTGTTAGATACAGTATATATAAGATTTGAACCCACCTGAGTGGGTTCAAGAGTGCTGACTCTTGTATAAGTCAATAATTTTGTCAAATATGTTTTTTTATTTTTGTCAACTATTATTCTGCATATTGTTATTATGCATATATTGTTCAAAAGTTTAGGGTTCATAGTTTGGGTTTTTTAATGCTCATCAATGCAGCATTTTTTTGGATCAAGAATACAGTCATATTGTGAAATTCATCAACAAAAATAGTCAGTTATTCTTTATTTCAATGTTCAACCAACTCTCATTAGAGTTTAAGTAGACTGTAGTAAACTGTTAGGTTAGGGTTCAGGTTAGTTGAATAAGTTGACATGTAGTTACATATAGCTAGTAGAATGTCTGGAAGTGGACCATCGAAATAAAGTGTTACCAAATAGTCATTTTTGACTGACTGTTTTAACCTTTTGTGCAAACTGGAATCAAAACGCTTCACAGGTTCAAGTGTTTCTCTTTTCCACAAAACTCTTACAAGTCTCTCAAAAGGTCATTTCATCCAACCGGTCATAATAAAACAGGGTGGACGGTAACTGTGGTTGCATCTGGGCTGAGTCAGTGACATCCTCCCCATTCAAAAGTGGCCCATCCACAGGGTGACAGCAACCCAGCATGGCTCTGGGACTCTCTCCACCCAGCTGTGCTAATTGAAAACAGGAACAAAAGAAAAAGATCCACTTTCCCAATTACTCTGAGCTCGGGTTACTGGGGAATTCCTGCACATCCAACACAAAGGCAACTCCTCCTCAGAAGAGAAAAGAAATCGGTGACGGAGGGCCTGTCCATAAGACGGATCGCCAGAGGTCAGATTTAGATGGTGGGGATTGTTGAAGGACACCAGCTGGATATTGTGGAATCAGAAGTATTCAATTGAATGTGAAAATGTGAGGGAGGGGCGCGCAGGAAATGGAATGCGCTACTAATTATAGTCATCCAGATTACTGCCGCCAGCACACGGAATAAAGCTGAGCTCTGACATCTTCAGTGGAAACGGGGCAAGTCGTGGCTTGTGTTTGCAGGCCTGGTCAGCAGTGAGGACAGTGTGACGTCAAGCAGCTACTCTTAAATGGCTTGTGAAGCTACAAGTAGTTCAACTACTGTCAAGCTACTTGTAAAAATAGTTGCCTACACTACAAACTAATAGAAAGTTGATTATTATATACTGTAAAAACTACAGTAAAGTTATTTAAGAGGGACAATATATTTTAAACTTAGTTAGCTATTACACATTTATTACATTCTTGTTACATGTTACACGGACATGAATTATTATTCTGGTTAATTTTTACAAAATCTTGATTGTATATTATCTTAAAGCTTCCACTTAGACAAAAAAAAAAAAAAATGGTTACACTTTATTTTAAAGGGGACCTATTATGCAAAATTCACTTTTACATGACGTTTGAAGATAAATGTGTGTCGGCAGTGTGTGTACACAACCACTCTATAATCCACCCACTGTCTCAGAACAAGCCGTTTGCAGATTCTAGCAATGTGACATCACATTGCTTAGGCCCCCCCCATGACTGCTGACGGACTCTGCCCTATTAGCATAGACCCTGCCCTGAGTGAGCTGTACAAAGTCCGCCATGTTTATCTCCTCGCCAGAGCATTTAATAGCAGCATTCAAGTAAGAAATGTATTCTTAATAAAGCTTAGTTATTCAAGATTGATACAGATGTTTTAGTTTTTGGTAGTATCTGAGGCACGAGCTGTACAGTCTCTGCCCTCCTCTGGAAAGCAGGGTGGGGAATAGCAGCTTCCACCTGTTTTTGCCCCCACTCAAAAATGGGCATTTACAACTTGGTATAATAAATGATCTGTGGGGTATTTAATAGTTTCATTGAGTTTGTTAGTTTTAGTTTATTTTTTTATTTTGTGAACACATTTCTATTTAGTTTTTATACATTTAATTTCAGTTTTAGGTTTAGAACAGTTCAGCAGAATTAACAAAACACTTCCAGAGTGCTGATCAAAGCTAGACATTTTAAGGTAAGCTTAGTGACGCAAATGTACCAACAATCCTGAGATTGATTAGATGGGGAATAGTAAAAGTATGCAAAAATATGTCAAAATGAAGCAGTCAAGCCTTTTGTACTCCTTAAATCTACACAAGCTGCGCTCCGATTGAGGGTCCCTATTTACCCCCATCTCCCTGAGCACGCGATATCAGTTGTTCATTATGGGAGTTTAAGGTGTAATGTCATACTTCTGTAAAAAAAATATATATATTTCATAAATATACATGTGTATATAATACATCCATCCATGTGTATTAATTTAGGCTAATATACATTTAATATTCTTATAAATTGTCATATTTGAAAGTGCTGGACTGAATGATAAATGTAATATGGTTATATTTGATGTCTTTTATTTTATTTAACCATAATCAAGTCGTGTCTTGCTCACTTTATACCAGTGAACAACCACATATAAATCATACTGTACCTGGGACTCAATACATTATTTATTATTATTTTAGTGAAACTTATATATTTTTCATATTTTTCTGCCATAGGCTGGCAGCTAAGTGATTACGAAAACAATTATTTATTTTTGATAATTATTATTTTATTTCAGTTTGTTTTTCAGTAACTCTTGTTAGATTCGTTTCATTTTAGTTTTTTACATTTATTTTGAAATTTGTATTTTATTTCAGTTTATGAAAAAACAATTTTGATCGTTTTTGTCTTCGTTTCAGTTTTTGTTTACAGAAATAACCTTGGTATTAGTTTTATAATTATAAATTATAATTTTAACTTTTTAACTGTTGAAATACTTTCTTCTTTCTCAGCTTTTTTGTGACTGTGGTTTGAACATCCCAAACATCCCATGAACATCCCAAACATCCCACCTCAATCAGTGGCTTGAGTTTAGGGTGGGACGATGCATGCTTAAAACGAAACCTGCTTAAAAACAGTCACTGTTTTTGCAATTCCATTAAGTGATGCTAGCGACACAGAAATGACAAATTTATGTTAGCAGCATCAATAGATTTAGTTAGTTACAACTCTAACACTGAAAACTCACAATCAACTATATGAAACACTTTTTTGTTTCTCACAAATAGGACTCAAACATCACAAAGTCTCAAGCTCTAACATGACCGCTGGATCGAAAGGCAAGAGATAGTCAATGAGAAATTATTGCCTTGTTTGCGTGGAAACAGACTCCAAAAATACTTATTCAGCAAGTGGAAAACTGAAGCAGTCCCGCATCAGATCTACCTCAGCTGTTGTGAAGGACTTTGGGCGGCTCGTCGTGTTACTGGTTCGGACAACTGGCCTGTAAGTGTGGGAGTGAACGGCCGAGCAGCTGCCATTGGGTGGGCTAACTTTAGACCTGGCAGGGATTTACTGGGTCTGTTCAGTCACTCAACTGTTTACTAGCCATACTGCTCCAGAGAGCCAAAGTACCAAGTTAACATATAGAAAACAATAGTGTGATCTCTGCATATATTGAGTGAACAGGTTGTGAACAGCTCAAACTGAGGGACTGAATACAGAGATCTTGACAGTAAGCCAGTGAGTCATGACTACTGCCTTTCCCGTCAGAGACAAAGCAAAGCCTTATGGGAAGTTTGGGAGTTGCTTGACCCTTAGCACAATTAAGGTTTGTCATTGTTCAGCTACACAACAAGAGTTAAATGCCAGTTTAAAAGAGTTAAATACATTACTGATACATTTCAGTATTTTGATTATTGACACAAAAGTTTGTCCCGAGTCCAGATCCCCAGATCCATGCTGGTGTTGAGACTCTGCATGATTTAGGATGATCTCATTAGGACTTTATAATGCGGCAGTTCTGGACGGCAGCCCAGTATGTTAAACAACTCCAGAGTGACTCTGCCCAGACTGCAGCCTAACAAGAAGCAAATTGTGCTGCGGAAAAGAATGTACTGATCCGATCTCTTAAAGCGGAGAGCTATTGAGCCTCTCATGAACCCACAGAACTCATGAATATCATTGGCCATCAAAGTGCTCACGCAGCCCAGCTCTGAGTGTGTGTGTGTGTTCTTGAAAATATGGTTTATGAGGACACAAATGTGTATAATAACATGGGTATTACAACATAAATGGCTTAAAAAAAACCATACTAAATGGTGTTTTTTTGAAATTCAAAAAATGCAGAATGTTTTCTGTGATGGGTAGGTTTAGGGGTAGGGGGATAGAATGTACAGTTTGTACAGTATAAAAACCATTATGTCTATGTAGAGTCCCCGTAAACCATATATACAAGTATGTGTGTGAGTGAGTGAGTGAGTGAGTGAGTGTGTGTGTGTGTGTGTGTGTGTGTGTGTGTGTGAGTGAGAGAGAGAGAGAGAGAGAGAGAGAGAGAGAGAGAGAGAGAGAGAGAGAGAGAGAGTTACGGTTTGTTTTCATTCAGTCGGATTTGGTCATTTGGTGCTTTCAAACTGAACTATAAATGTTTATAAAGTCCTAAAAGAATATGTTCTTGTCATAATTTACCCCAATTATACAGTATATATACACTGCCGTTCAAACATTTAAAAAAAAAAAAAAGAAAGAAAGAAAGAAATCTCTTAATAATGTTCTTTGTGAGATTCACCCATAAACCACTGTGAATGTGTGTAATGTATAGTAAACTCAACAGTTCTCACTAACCCTTTTCAGATCACTACATTGATTAGCTACACAAAGACAGTTTCCTTGAGTGTGTGTGTGGGTTGTTGGAATGCTGAGTTAAATTCTGGCTCAGCATCACCCTGACAACAACCTGTCACCCGTCACCCATTCCCACATCACACATTAACATATAAACATCCCCCAAACCTGCAGCCAACATCCTTTCACACGGTTAATAGTTAACTTCATTCACTTCAGTCAGTTTCTAATGTGTGTGAGTCTCATTACTGGACTGAGGTACCAAAACATTTAGTTAAACATTGGTAATGATGATGATATGGTGAAGTATAACTTGTCATAACATTGTTTAAGTGTGTCACTGTATAACTGTGCTCTTGATGGGTACAGGGGTCACTGTACAGCTCCAGTGCTCACTTTCAGATAAATGGAAATAAGCACATTTCCTATGCAAAAACGGTATCACTGTACAATAAAGTTTCATTTGTTAACATTAGTTAATTATTGTTAACATAAATTAAAAATTAACAATACTTCTACAGCATTTATTAATCTTAATGTTAATCTCAACATTTACTAAAACATTTTTACGATCAAAAGTTGTATCTGTTAACATTAGTTAATGCACTGTGAACTAACATGAACATGAAGATTTTTATTAACATTAACAAAGATTAATAAAGGCTGTAAAAATATATTGCTCATTGTTAGTTCATGTTAATGTACGATGCTCCTCGCGTGGCGGTCGAAATTTATTCGTATTTCAATGAAATAAATGCACTATATTTTAGTTAAATAATGTTTTATTTAATATATTGTTATTTTAGGGGATTTTATGGTACTCAATTATATTTATGCAGTAGTTATAATCCTTTTATTCACTTTTTGAACACAGACCTGAAAATGAAATTTCCAACTTAAACTGTAATAAATCTTGAATGCTTTGGAGCACAGACTTCAGTTTGGTCTCTCTTTAAAGAGACACTTGGCCCCCACTTGGCTGAAGTGAAAAAAGTAAAAAGTGAACTTGAAAGTTGAAAGTTATACAAGTTAAATTTATTGTAATATGCAATATTGCACAAAAAATATTTTGCAATTTTTTTATGAAATATATATTTTTCAAAACATGTTTTATTCTACAACTGCAAGAAAATCAAAGCCATAAATCTATAAAAGTTACACTCTAAATTTGAGGTCTATATCTCAAAAAATGAGCTTTCAGTAAGATTTTGTTTGGGCGCCGTACCAAACGCTTCCACTAGATGGAATAATTTTCCCATTCATTTCCAATGCCGTCAATTTTGACCATGAGGCAGTGGCGTCAATTCACCAAAAGCCAAGGTATGGCAGACTCTGATGATGTCATCCAAACTTATTCTCTATTGAAGCCATTTGACAAAATCAAATGCATGAAATTAAAATTCATGCAAAGCGGTAGCAGAGAAAAAAATTACCAAAATGCTGTTGACAACAGCGCCAACCTTAAAATACAACAAGTGTGTGTTTAGTGCATCCAAAGATGAATTGCACAGCTTTGATCATAACTCAGTAAATTAGACAGTTATAGAATTGGACTTTAAGTACTTTTTTCTTCACATCAAAGCTCAAAAGTCTGAATATTATCCAATTTAAATGTTATTTTTAATATGATGAACAAAAAAATGTTTTGTTCATCTTTCAAAGATGAACGGACATAACAACCAGTTCACTTTAATTTACTTGCTTTTCTCTTTTATTAAACAAATACAAATTGTATGTTACACGTAGTAATATAACTTTAGTAATCCTGCAATAAAAATATATTACTTTGCATTGAGCTGACTAGGAAGCCAAGCCATATACCCTACCATACCCAATTGATGCCCCTGTGTCCAATTTTTTTTTTTTTTTTTTTTTTGTGTGTGTGTGTATATGTGTTCACATAGCAAGTGCCAAAACCTTTACCAAGTTCCATACCATTCCGATAAAGTTCAAAAAATTACAGAAGAGCACCAGGAGTTTAAAAAATATTTATAAAAATAAATAATTTTTTATTATTAAATTAATAAAAATTATTACAAATATTTATAAACAAATAATAAAATATAAAATAAATATTTCAATATTTTATACATATTTTTAATGAAATAAAAGTCTCACGAATTTTAATCTCACAATAATAGTAACATAAAAAAAAATGGAAAAGACCAAAGTTCTTCCTCAGACTAAAGGTCATGTGTGGCAAAAATATATTATTTGAATTTATATAGAATTAAGTGTTATTAAAATCAATGCTTTTTGTTTTTCCTCCATGTTGATAACAAGCTTTATCATGAAATTAGTAGGTGGTGTAACTGGTTGTAGGTGTAACAACCAGTGACAAAAGAGCATGTGAGTCATTGGTAAATGAAATTTACTAAATTGACTAAAATCCTACATTTATTCAGAGTGGCGATAAGTGGCCAAATCACTCTAACCCAAATTAAACCTTCTTTGGTATTAGTTCGTAATTCATTATGGGATTGCCTTGCCCGTGAAGGATACATGCAATTCTAAATGTAACCAAAAGTACCTAAAAAAATAGGACTTGAAACTGAGCTTATCTGAAGTGAGAAAGAAGAATGTTGACATTATTTCTGTTAATTTGGTTGCAATTGTTGAATGAACCAAATAATTGAAAAGCATTAGCATTTTGTTCTGGATTCATACAGTAGGTCCAGGGTTATTGTTGCTAACTAAAACTACAACCATTAAAAAAAAGGAAACATATTCATAATTTGAAATAAATTAAATGTTAACGGAAATACATTTTTTATTTAATAAAATAAAATAAAATGTTATTTTATTTTGGCTAGTTACCAATGCAAAATTTCTCATTTTCATTTAGTTTAACATGAAGTATTAAGATAACAAAAACTAAATAAACTAAAACTAATAAATAAAAATTACTAAAAACTTTACAGACATTTAAATAAATCAAAAAACTAATAAACAAAATGTAACAAAAACAGAACAAAATTACTAAAATTGTAACTAAAATTAAAGTAAAAACAAAATCTAATTCAAAAGACTACCAAAAACTATAATAGCATTTCAATGATACTAAAATAACACAGAGCAGGTCGGAATACCACCTATCAAAATATTCCCAGCAGCTGGAAAGGTTAAAACAGAGTCAGTTAAAGTGTGAGGCGCTCTAAGTTAGCGTGTTCAATATATCAACAGCAGTGGGCTGACATTGGGCCAAAAGTAGGATAACAGCCCTTTTCCATGTGGCTGCCAGGACTTTGAGTTCAGCTGGAAAGCGCTGTACTGTAGAAAACAGTCCAGAACTGGTGCCCCATGCATCCTTTTCCCTCCAAGATAAAGAGCACAATGTCTGATGTCTGTTTTCGACCCCGGAGCTGGGAGAGGCCGGCACCACAGGCCTGAGGGAATGCCAGCCAGAGAGATGAGAGTGCCGAAAGTGAAATCAACAGCCACGCTAGGCTCTTTGACAGCTTTTTGAAACAAGCACAAACTGTTGTGCATTATTTTGCTGCATAAAAATAGGAAACTAATTTTCCTGCCTCAAAGGCACCAAAAGCTTTATTTCTCTGTAGGGCTGCATATGACTTAGTGTGACAGTCAAATCACACAGGCTGCAATTGAATTAAATATTAAATATATGTGCTACCGGACCGGTTTCAGACTGCATGTGTGTAAGAACACACAGTGCCATGCTTCATTCTGAAACCCACAGCGCACAATTTTATTTGCTGGCAACCCGTCAAAATAAAAAAATGATGTAAATATTTGTGGAGCCCCGCACATGATGAATAGTATGTGTCCACAAATTAAGAATGCGTTCACATGACTTACTAATTCGTCAGCATGTTTTACTAATTCATTCCCTTGTTTTAGTTAAGTCAAAAGAAGGGAACGAAGTAGTTCAACGTGACCACGATTTACTAAAACTAAGATTAATAAGTTCTGGGAAAGAATTCTTAATTCGTGGTCATGATTTAACTAAAACGAGTGAAGGAACTTGTAAATTGCAGCTATGAGTTAGTAAAACAAGAAAGCAAATTATTAAAGGTGGGGTAAGTAGTTTTTCAAAAACACTGTTGGACATTGTTGATATTTGAAATCAACCCCCACCTCGGTCTCGAACCCCATCCCGTCAGGCGAGGCGAGTGCACTAACAATGACGCTAAACACCACATTCTTTAGCGGTCATCAGTGTGCAGTAGTTTAACTGCACAACTCTCACTATCTGGCCACTGTTACACACACAATGCGAGAGTGGATGTCTGTTTATCACAGCTGACGTGCAACAAAATGCTTCACGAAAAATAAAGTGCAGATGATGAACAAACGACAAGGAAGCACAAAAAATGAACATACAGTACACAAGAGTAAATACAAACAAGAGTTTGTTGTTAGTCGCCTACAGCACAGTCGCCTCCAGACAATCAATGACACTCAAACCCAGTGTTACTCACGTGTGAAGTGGAATCAAAGCAGCCTCCACATCTGATTTCAAGCCTTCCCGCTTAGCTCTCTCCAGCGCTGGAAAACTTTTCTAATATTAACGTGGGTGCTAAAGCACTTACCCAGTCATAAACCTTCATTCCAGTGATATTCTTTTGAGCTTTTTTGTATTGTGTATTTGTATCTCTCTTTCTGCATTTTTTTTTTTTTCTTTTCAAATCTCCCTCTTGCTCGTTCTGTCTCCTCGACCATTATACGCCCCCTAATGCTGATTGGTTACACGTTTGTTGTTGGTGTCAGCCCGACTAACTTCCAAACAGTGTTTTTGAAAAAACTACTTACCCCACCTTTAAGTCGTGGGAACGATATATATTTTTTGTCTGCATGTCGTGCATTTCAGGCTCAGTAAATATTAGTATTATAATTTTACAGTAAAATAAAATTATTTTTAATTACTCTATATTTTATTTTACAGTACAATAGTATTACAATATATTTCTTATTTTGTTTAATATTTTATTTTAATAATAATAAAAATCATAATAAGTCATGATGTCATATAAAGTCATATTGAATTGGTCTAAAACAGTGGGAATGATATGGAAGCTTGTTTTGCCACTGAATAAAAACTTAAAAAAGGTAACTGCGAGTTTATATCTCGCAATTCTGACTTTTTTTTCTCAGAATTGAGATATAAGTTAGAATTGTGAGATAATGTATAAAACTTGCAATTGCGAGAAAAAAAAGTAAATGCAAGTTTATATCTCAAAATTGCGACTTTATTTCCCAGAATTTTGAGATACTGTATAATTTCACAATTGTGAGAAAAAAAATTAAATGAGAATTCAACTCTCAAAATTGCGACTTTATTTCTCAGAATTTTAAGATACTGTAATAATCTCACAACTGTGAGAAAAAAAAAATTAAATACGAGTTTACATCTCAAAATTGCTACTTTATTTCTCAGAATTGTGACTATCTCTCAATTCGGACTTTATAACTCGCAATTGCGATTTTATATATCAGAATTCTGAGATTACTGAAAGAGGTTTGAGTTGGATCTTGGAAAAAGCAAACCCAAGTATGAACACTGAACATTTTCAGTACTGCAGTTCAAGTTCAGCCCTACAAGGATTTTACAATCAAAATATTTCAGATTTTTTATGCAGATGCACTTCCCCAAAAAATTCACCCCATTCATTCTTGAATGATTAATTCTTTCCTAATATAGCTATTCAAGCAATCTAGTGAAAACTCCTGTAACTTTTCATATCACAATGCCAGTTTTTTTTTTTTCCAGACTCGTGTGGCCCTAATTCTCTGGAGACCCAGAGCGGGACTCACCAGTGTCTGATAAGTGTTTCCATATGCCAGCCGACGGTAACCCGGGCCTGTGTGCCGTCAGTCAACTGTGCCACATTCAATGAGGACGCAAAAAAAACAAAAGAGCGTTTGACACGAACCTCTGTCAGCTCATGACGGCACACAGGCGTCTTTCTCTTGTCTCAGAGTAAGTACAAATATAAAGACTGGACATATATTAGCCTAATGTCTGCTGGACAAAGCGCTCATTGTGAATAATCCTACAGGAGACATGGGAATGAACCCTGGCTCTACACACACAGACCCCCACCACTGTCCTTTCCATTCGCTTCTGTCTCTCAATTCATGCATTTGGCTCGACTGCTGAAAAACACAATGATCTTTTTCCATTTCTATTATTTTCTGTTCTTCTTTAAAAAAAAAAAGTTACTACACATCATTATTAACAAATTAGTTACATTAGGCATTTAACAAAGTTACTCTCATTCTCAAGGACATGATCTTCGTAAAATGCTGTTAGCAACTAATTATATTTCTGTAAGTGTATTGGATAAGTTTTGATTACAGAATAAAAAGACTAAACCTGTTTTTTCTTTGGAAAACATACTAATGCATCATTTACAATAATATTTGTATATATGCTATCATTGAAATTGTTTTTCAAATACGTCTCTTCTGCTCAATAAGGCTGCATTTATGTGATCAAAAATACGAGTTTAAAAAGCTTGAAGGTTTTAGGTTTGATGCAGTTTTAAAAGCTTGAAGTTGAAAGCATTTAAATATGAAGTAGTTTTATGTTTGAATCAGTTCTAAAAGCTCAAAGATTAAAGGTTTTAAGTCTCTCAGACAAATTGTTTGCTATGTGGTTGCTAGAGTATTCTGGGTGGTTGCTAAGGTGTTGCTAGGGTACTCGGGGTGGTTGCTAAGGTATTTTAAATAACCGTTTTGTTTTTTGTAACATTATAAATGTCTTTACGGTTTTGATCAACTTAATGCATCCTTGCTGAAGAAAAGTAATTTCTTAAAAAAAAAACACTTACTGACCTCAAACTTTTGAATGGTACTGTATATATAATATATATATATTTATATTGCTGTGGTACTGTAAACCACAGTATAAAACTGTACAAAGTACAAAAACCTACATAATATTTTATATTTTTTAAACATTTTAAATATGAGGGAAGAAAGAAAAAAAACCCCACTAAACTTGGTTAATGTTTCCCCAAAATTATTTGGGGAAAAAAAAAAAGCTTACAATAATTTCTGTTCATAATTTCTTTGTATGACAGCCTGGCCAAAACTTACATCACACAATTTGGCATGTTTAATTGCATTGTAACAAATAAAACAATTGACTCCAAGCACAACTACGCAATATGCTTACAAAATCTTTTTGACATTTTTAATAATATTTGAATAAAGGGTGAAGTTGTCAATTTTCCTAGGACAGACATCACTTTTGGCCACTACTGACTATACACACACTCCTGGGCATAAAAAATGGGCCAAGCCAAAAATGGGAAAACATTTAGTGGTCCTTTAATTATCCTAACCATTTTAAACACAAATCACTGGTCAGGAAATTAGCAAGAATTGCACAAATACTATAGATAAAGTAACTTAGCAGCTTTTTACAGGAAGAAGAGCCAGTGTTGTTCCACTCAATGTTAATCGCTTCAAACAGTTCATAAGTAGTCTCCCAGTTCGTTTGAGTTTAATGTGAGACCAAATATTCACTATAGGGTTCAAATCAGGACTCTGAACAGGCCAAAACACGAGCCTGATGGACTTGTTCTCAAGACACTTCTTGGTTGTCTTTGCAATTTGGGCAGAAGCATTGTTGAAAAATAACATCTGGTCATTCCTTTTTAGATAACAACTTTTCATTTGTGGGAAGTGGGAAGCAAGCCATTCTGCAATATTCTCCTGTACTCTAAAGCATTAAATGACTTTTCACAGTGAAGCAGCTCACCAACAGCAGCAGCTAAAAAGGCTCCCCACACAATGACACCTCTCCCTCCATGCATCACTGTGGTAGAGATGCAGTTATTATTATATTTCTCAGCAGATTTTCGAAGACACCGCTCTGGAGCATCACCTTGCAACTCGTGTATCATTTGTCCACACACAACTTCCCATATTCTGTAAAAACTTCATTCTGCTTTTATGTTTTTCTGAGACAGCAATGGCTTTTTAAGTAGTGCATTTGCTTAAATTTTGCAGTCTATGGTTAAGACATTAAAAGCTTAGTGTTTAGCCATTTATTTATTTATTTATTTAATTTTTTGCTGAGGAGTGTGTGTTTATGTATATATGTATGTGCACTTGTGTATGTAATAACAGAGACTATGTGTGACAAAATAACGTTTAAATCAACATAAATAACAACATAATAATCAACATAACGTTCTATATCATTATTAGCTGACTGCATGCAAGAACAAACTGGCAGCACAACAAGATTTCCAGTCTGCAAATGAGTTGCATGATTTGTGCAATTCTTTTTCATGAATTGGTAAATTCATCACAAATTGGCAAATCATTCTGAACTAGATTGGATTACTAACCTGGTCACTGAACTGCAGGTTATTATACTGTATGTCTGACATGTAATGAATTGCTTATTAAGAGCCGCTACTGTGTTATTGTACCATTATGAAGGCAATGTTAAAAATGTGTAAAATCTGAAATATAATGTGTAAAAAATAAAACCAAATTAAAAAAAAAAAAAAAAAATGAAAGGGGCCAAAAACAAAATCCTGTATGAAACACTGACTCCCACAATCCCAAATGTTGCCTCGTTTATAAAACATCAATGAGTGCTGCCATAGATCTTCAGTTATATCCCTAGCTATGGAGTTAATTACAATCAAATGAGCAGTAATGATGGACGGGGCTGTCAGAGCTGTGGTTACGAGACGGCATATGAGCCAAAATTGCAATAAGACACTAAGCCGCTGCAGACACCGACCGAGACGTGCTTGACACCAGCGATACACTGACACCAAGCACTGTTCCAATGGTGTACTGATGTGTAGGATTATCTGGAGGACTTTGGTTGGGTTTCGCTCAGGTGTCTTTGTGCCTGAAGGATAATCTGTTCAGGCATCGGCAAAACCTCCATTGCACAGCTATGCAGCTTTACCTGTTTTACTCTCAACGCCTGCTTAATCACACTCACAAGGAGTCGGAGACAGATTACATCTACAGAACAACTACACATTCTGCTGCTCAGTCTCTGGATATTTTCATGTAGTGCATGAAATTACATGAATATTCCAGGTTCAATACAAGTTATGCTCAATAGACAGCATTTGTGGCATGTTGATTACCACCAATAATTTTGACACACCCCTCATTTTCTTTCGTTTTTCTTTCTTTGTTTTAATAATGATTTTTATAGTTGTTTAAGGGTTTATGCTTTCATGGTGACAAAGTTGTAAAACTGGAAAAAAACTTTACACAGAAAAGGTTTCTTTCACACTTAACACATACTGTTTACATCATATGGCTCTATAATCTTTTTTAAAGAAAATGAGGGGCAAGTGGACATTAATTTTGTCATTGAGCTTAACTTGTCCCAAACCCAGAATATTACTTTTTAGTATTCGTCAAATTAGAATAATAATAAAAAAATAAAATAATAAAGAACAACAGTGAAAACATCATGTGGCAACACACATGTTAAATATTAACTGAACAAAATGAAAATATTACATATTTGGAAAAAGAAGTACACTTTAGCATACTTTTAAAAAGAAATCTTATTATGAAAATAATACACTTTAAAAGAGCAAAATGAATGTAATGTTTTTGGTCAATTATGTTATTTACAATTCAATGAAAATGTATTGTAGGGCAGGGCAGGGCCGAGAGCCGTGAGAACCACACCGGCCTCTTATCTCTCATGGAGGAGCTCCGGAAGCATTAAAAGAAGCAACAATGACAGTGAAGGACAAGAGAGGACCAGGCCTGGTCTATTTATGTTGTTGTTTTATTATGTTTTTATGCAGCAGTCGTCTGTGAGGGGCTGCCGCTTTACTTTTGTTTTGTGTGTGTTTATTTTGTGATTATTGAAGTGTTTAAACGTTCACCGGATCCCGCCTCCTTCTTCCGTGAGCTACTAACTGCATTACACACATCTTTATATGTAACAGCGGTCCAACTATTAACTACGACTTTTCCCTCAATAAACTCCAAATTACTGCTCATTAATAGTTATTAAGGTAGTTGTTAAATTTAGGTATTGGGAAGGATTAAGGGATGTAGAATATGGTCATGCAGAATAAGATATTAATATGTGCTTCATAAGTACTAATAAACAGCCAATATCCTAGTAATATGCATGCTAACAAGCAACTAGTTAATAGTGAGAATTGGACCCTAAACTAAAGTGTTACCATAATTGCATAATTGTATACCATAATTGCAACTTCTATTGTCTGAAATATCGTTAAAGTGTACTGCTGCATGTACAGACAAGCATTCATGGTAAAGTAAAATTCAATGTAATTTCTATTAAAACTTGTATGTCAGGTATTTAAATACCTGTAATTTCACAATATTATGATCAAACTGCAATTATGTTTACTTTAAATGTAATAATGAATAACACACTACAGTTCAAATTATAATCAGGTACTTTACATGTGCTTTAGTATGTTAGTCAACACATCAAAATAAGTGTAATTCTTTAAAGTGCGACAAAAGATTATTAAAACATAATGATTTAATATGTGCTTTAAAGTAAAACTTTTAATTTGACATTATTACAAAGTGTACTTTTTAAAAGTGTACGCAAGTGTGTTCAGAAACAGTCATGAAAGTGACTCTTTAAGAGTACTTAAGTGACCTTTAATTTTATTAATATTATATTATCTGCAAGTCCAGTTTTCTAAAAAATATACTTTTGAGATTTAAAGTACACTACAAGTGCACATTCAATACAATCAAGTGCACTTCTTTTTCATAAGAGGTGTCTTCATATTTTGTCTCAAGTGTCTCAAGACACAATGCCTTTGTAACAAATACACATAGAATAAAACAGCTAAATATTCCATTGTAATAAAGATTCTTTATGGCTGGTATGCCATAACATTTATGGTTTATATATGTTCTCAATTCACTCGCCATTGGCAGGTGTGCCAAAAACCTTTAACTTTGGACCCTGATGGCATCTGACTCAAGACCGGTTTAGAAACTTTGACGGTTGCATGTTAAATGGTCTGTCAAATTCGATTAAACTCAAAGAAAATAACCCATGGGAATGCTCTCGCTGCTCTTTAGAATGATACAGATTCCTCGGCAGCGGCATAAAGGCATTGCTCTCCTGGAATGTGTATTCTTTGGAGGAGCCACTTGGAGCAAATTTGACTCTTTTCTCTTCTCCTCTTGTCACCCACCTTCTTGTTGGTGACGTGGTGAGTGGAATGCATGGCCGTCTATTGCGTTGCAAAGATCAGACGCATGCCAGACCCTTACAGACAACTAAAGTTGTCCTTAAGTGAAGCCCGAGCAATGCATCACACGAGACGGGGTGACGCTGCTGTGAATCAGGGGCAGGCCAATGCTGATGTGGCCCACCTCCCCGGGCCCCTGATTGACTCCAAAACAAACGCGACCACACGCATTCCCCCCCTCACCGATGAATGAAATGGCCCTGGTAGAGGAGCGCTGAAAACAATACATCCACATAACTGAGGGAGAGACAAAAACTCAGTAAGAGGGAGGAGTCTGTCACAGACTCTGTCAACATGTCTAGAAGGGGGCGGTGTCTCTCACAGCCCTGCCCTTTCATGGGTGAACACACCCACAACAAGTCAAGTCAAGTCACCTTTATTTATATAGCGCTTTTTACAATGTAGATTGTGTCAAAGCAGCTTTACATTGATAACTGGTACATTATTTGGCTGCACAGCAGCTCTTAAAGAATAGTGTCAATGCAGGTAGATCAAAGCACTGTTGAATATCAAATGTCAAGTCAAATGTCAAGTGTCCCCAACTAAGCAAGCCAAAAGGCGACAGCGGCAAGGAACCCAAACTCCATCAGGTGACATCAGGTGGCAGACAAGTGGCAAATAGGTGTTTAAATGGAGAAAAAAACCTTGGGAGAAACCAGGCTTAGTCGGGGGGCCAGTTCTCCTCTGGCCAACAGTGCTTTGTTACGATTCAGGTTGCCATCGTAAGTCCAATAGGATCGCAGCATTCAAAGTATTTATTCCAGTTCCATCCAATTGAGGATCGTATTCATCACGCCGGTATGGACGTGATGAATACACAGTGGGCGGAGTTCAGATAGAGACTCTTACACACAGAACCCATTTTCCAAAGCAATCAGCTCATACAGATGCTTTCTGTCAAATATAACAGGGACTTTGTGGCTATAAAAAGACAGACTTTCAGAATTTCTAACAGAATGTGAACAGACAGAGTAAAAGCTGCTAAACACCAAAACACAAGCAACCATGGTCGTAATGACAGTCAGCATAATTTTTGTTAACTTATTCATAATACAATACTTAACTTATACATAACCTATCCATATCCAGAGAGCAGAATATCACAGAGACTTGGTGATGGGTTCTTATAAAGCTTTGTTAGATGCTCTGACCCAGCCAACATTTTAGGCCCAGTATGTTTGTCCAAGGGTCCCATGTTGCCCTGAATTGAACTGGCCTCAGTATGGGACCTAAATGGGTTTGTCCATGGGTTCCACGTCAGCCCTATGAACCCATGGATGAACCCAATGCAGGGCCCATAGCTTAAGCTCATATCGTGCCTACATTGGCCCCACCATGCAATGTTGACTGGGCAACTGTAAAATCACATTTACATTTCTGCATATTCAAATTAGTGTGTTATTATCGTTTGAGGGAACCAATGAGAACCAGTGGTGTTTATCACTGACGTCAAAACTACATATGGACTACTTTTCTGATACATTTATGTTTTTTAGAGCTCGACAGCCACTGTATGTTTTCGCTGCATTCAGTATATAACTTAATGGTAACACTTTAGTTTATGGTCCAATCCTCAATATTAACTAGTTGCTTATTAGCATGCATATTACTAGGATATCAGCTGTTTATTAGTACTTATAAAGCACATATTAATGCCTTATTCTGCATGACAATATTCTACATCCCTTAATCCTTCCCAATACCTAAACTTAACAACTACCTTACTAACTATTAATAAGCAGTAATTACGAGTTTATTGAGGCAAAAGTCATAGTTAATAGTTAGACTTGAGAACTGAACCCTAATCTAAAGTGTGACCAATTTAATATATAAGGAACAATTGACTCCGGACCATTGAATTATTAGAAATATAATGCACACCTGACAGGTGTGCACTACTTTTCTAATAATCAATTATTCAGCTTATACTAGGGTTACCACACCTCAAGACATTGTTCAGAAGTTTTATTTCAAGACATTTTTCAGGTTTTTGTCCTTAAAACGCTCTTGTGTGTAGGACTAATTTCTAAAGCATTTTATTGCAAGCCTCCATTGTTAATTTCAAAATGTCATTTTAGAGTTAGTAACAAAGTCTTGAGCCATTGATTTGCAGACTCTCAACAGTGTTCTGCAGCAGCGTCTCTGCTAATAGCGAAGCTGTAAGTTTAAATGCTTCAAAATCAGCCATGTTACCAAGTCGATATTGTGAAATGTAATGTAGCTTTTAATAAGCGAATCTATTTTATTGATAAAGTCACAGGGCAACGCTGAAAACAAGTTTCTGAGCATGTATATGTTTCCGTCTCTGAATTTGTGTCTGTACTGTATGTGTGTGGGAGAAAGAGAGCGGGAGAAACAAAGCATAAAACATAAGTGTCTTCATAGCTTTTGGTTCTTTTGCTGTTGTAGGCTGTAAGGATCTTTGAAATAACTGAAATCATTTGGCGAAGTGATATAGAAGCGTAATGTGGTCAAAACCTGCCTGGAACTACTTTAGCTGCAATTAATATGCAATCAAGTATCCAATATTATTTTAAAGTGCATTATTTCCATAATAAGTACTCTTTTTAAAAGTATGCTAAAGTGTACTACTTTTCACAAGGGTATAGAAGACAGCAGTATGAACATTTTACTAAACATATGCTTTTGCCTTCTACAGAAGAAAGAGTTTGGAAGGATGAGGAAATTATGTGAAATATTTCAAGAAAATAATATTTTTTTAGTATAAGTTAAAGTTTTGAGTGGATACTGTGAGAACTGTGATTGCAACCAGAACTGAAGCTTGAGCACAGATTTACAGGGATTTTCTACTCTTATGGAAAGACACTGTCAGACAGCAGGTGTCAAAACTATAAACTAACTTTTTTTGAGGTACATAATTCTTATTTTCTGTTTTTCTTTTGAAATGCTCTTTGAAGTGCGTAACGTGTGTTTATTGTTTTTACTTTGCCCAAAGCGTCCCTCCTGCCATTATTCTCATGAACAAAAGGAAATGAGCAGCTCCATATCCTGCAGACAGAGCCATCGCTTTCAACTGCTTATTGGAAAGGGGGTGCGGAGACGAGGGAAAACACTGGAAAATACCTCTCAAACAGAGAGAGGACAACAGAGCACTCAGACATAACATCCACACTGAACAATCATGGCCAAGCGCTACATAAACTACTAAAAATGTAAAAGTAAATGTAAAAGTATAAGCAAAAGGAATGGCTCCAATAAGAATTCAAACTCCTCTTAGGAAAACTGAATTATTCCACTCAATTAAAAAAAAAATACAGGTTTGAAATGTCATGAGGGTGAGTAAATGAGTTTAAAATTGTATTTTTGGGTGAACTATCCCTTTAAGTATGAGCAATAGTAATAGTGACTCTTGCCTTAGCAAACAACACTAATGAAGAACCAGCAAACAGCTTTTCGGGCAGTACTTTAGGTCACTATCTGTAAACTGACAGAGATATGAGGGCCGTGTGCATAGAAATCTCCCATCCTCCCCTGCTAAAGGGTTACAGATGTCTTCCCAGAAGGGGATGTCTGTTGACGGTCAGCAACACTGCGTACAAGAGCCACTGAAGAGCTACAAACCTGCTCCTTTATTTAAACGTCGTAAAACACTTTGGCATCGAGCTCAGAGGAGCGGCGCTGTACACAAAGCAGTCTCTGTCAAAACACTTTCAGCCTATATCTGGCATTTAATGCAAACTAAAATGCATCTGGATGATCGACTGATCTGTGCAGAAGAGCCTTGTTAAGTTAGTAACTTTCTTAGCTCTCTTGCCTGGCGCGCATTAATGAAATCAAAGCCCTGACTGCAGAAATACACTCTGCTTGATAAGACCGTCAACGGAGAGAATAAGCCATCTGAAGGGGTTCTTTGTTTTCAAATGTTTAAAGTGATGGCATCATGGCATAAGTTACATTTCAGCATCACAAAAAAGGTAAATAAATCTCTTCACCCTGGATGTGTGGTCACATTAGTGAAATTTCGTAGACAAGAAAGATTCTGTCTATTGTCAATAGTGTAGAGTATGAAGCACTGCTAGTGCTCACACACAAGTCGCTTTTAAACCGAGCAGCTTTCTGTTGGTCAATGCGGCGAACCTGCGTGACCAACTTGAACCTGCAGCGAAATCTGCATGGGGAAATCTCTGCCCTCACACGAAATTCTCAACTGCATGGATTTCTACTGGAAATGACTGGATTTTGCCCGAGAAAATTCGCCGAACAATGGTAAATGTTAAGGTCAAAAACACTCTACATGAATGCTTGATGTAAATAGTTCCCTTGTGTTCTTGCACCTTCAAATGATGGTTCCATTAAACTTGAACATGTTATTACTCACACAACTAACTATAAATATGTCAACAGTTTACTTTAACTTGCTTAGCTAGATTCTCCTCAAACTATTGTTCCACAATGACAGTAATTTACCTTTTTGTGGACACTAACATCCACAATAGTGTCCCTTGTGACAATGCTGAGAATGTGTCAAATAAATTGAGTACTTGCATTATGAATTGCAATACACATTTTGGAATAGAATGACACATAAAATAAAGCTTGTTCAGCACGAAAACGTGGTTCGATTTTCGCATGCGATTTGCCTGTTCAGACCAAATGCGAAATAAACGGCAGATGGGCTGAATGAAAATGCAATCTCACTCTCTGACCGTAGGTGGCGCTTATAGAAAAGCAGACATACAGAGCGCAGCACTGCACAAATTTCCATTTCTGATGGCCTATTCACACCAAGACAAATATTTTGTGTGACAAACATTTTACTTTGAATGAATGCCACCTGTTCACACTAAAATATTTGCACGCCATCAATGTGACAGGTTTTTGTTTTACAGAGAGGTGTTATAATCTCTTTTCCACTGCAAATAAAACTGGCAAACCAATAAGCTTTGCACTTTTGGTCACATGCCCATGGCCGCTGCTGCTGAATACAATTTTGACTTGGTTGCGCTCACAGACTATTTTGCTAAGCTGCAGTGAATAGCAGAGAAAGAATTCGAAACCTATTCTCTTGACTCTGTACTCTTGTAATTGGTGTTGTTTGATAAAATAGCGAATACAAAAATCTTAACAACTGTTTGACTTCCAGTGTTTTGTTTGATGGGGTAATTCTGCTTTTCTATAAGCGCCATCTACTGCCAGAGTGTGAATTTGCATTTTCAGTCAGTTTATTATTTTTTACACATTTGTCTGAACAGAAAAATTGCATATGGAATTTTCATACCAAACTTTCGAATTGGTCTGATCAGGCCTTGACACCTTGTCCACTAAAAAAAAAATCTGTCGCGAGCGTTCGTGACAGTCTAAACAGGTGCTTTAACAGCCGTTCATTCAAATTAATTTTCAGACCAAACATTAGCCTTGGTGTGAACAGGCCTTCAGAACGTGCAGAAACACACAGGAGACTGTGTACTATCTTTTTGCTTCATGCTTCAAACAAAGGCAGAAGAACACAGTCTAGTCCTGAGGACCATAAATAACTGATGCTTTTTACATATTGGATATGTGTGAGCCCAGAAGCCGTCACCTCTGAAAGCCCTCCATCAGCTGCCGTGTGTGAAGCGCAGCTCTAGTGTTATTGTAGACGTCAATAAGCTTACTGAGCACTTCATAACACTGGCCTTTGTCTGAGAACACCACAATACCACTGACTGTTTCAATGGAGCACCATGTGTTTTAGTTACAAAGTACAAATAAAACACACTTTAATACAGAGCATAGTATGTGTAACTAGTTTATTACATTTTCTGAATAAAACGTAAGTGCTGCATGTTGCTAGGTATTTTGAGTGATTTCCAGTTGCTAGGTGGTTGCTAAGGTGGATATTTGTATGTTGCTGTGTGGTTACTAAGGTGGTTACTTGCTAGTCCAAGTCAACTTTTGTGAAAAAGAAGTACAATTTAGCATACACTTTAAGAGTACTTATTACGGAAATGACATACTTTAAAAGAATGTACTTAAGTGCAAACGTTACAGACACATAACTGCATGTTAAATGCAATTAAATGAAAATGTATTATAGTTTACATTTATATTACATAAATTAAGCTGAACTTTAGAGTGTTTTTTACTAACTTAAGTAGGACCCTTTATATCTTTATATTTAATTTCATAATTCGGTGTTTGAAATATGGTTAAAGTGTATTGCTGAATGTACTGACAAGCATTTATAGTAAACGAAAACATACTTTAATGTCATTTCTATTGAAACTTGTATGTCATGTATTTAAATATACCTGTAATTACACACTTCTAATGAGGAAGTTTAACATGTGATAAATGTAATATCTAATAACACACTACAGTTAAAATTAAAATAAAAAATAAATAAATAAATAAAATGAGTACTTCTTTGAAGCATGACAAAAGACTATTAAAACATAATGATTTAAAATGTATTTTAAAGTAAATCTTTCAATTTGACTATTAAAAAGTGCACTTTTTTAAAAGTGTCCTTAAGTGTGTTAAGAAAAATAGGGTTACACTTTAATTCAAGTTGTCTGTTACACTGTAATTATACTGAGTATACTTACTATAGGGTTAGGGTTTGGTTTGATTTAGGGTTAGTTACATGTAATTATGCATAATTTATAGTTATTACTATAGTAAGTACATGTAACATATGTAACAATGACCCTGTAAAATAAAGTGTTACCAAAAATAGTCAAGAAAGTGTGCTCTCTTTAAGGCCTTTTATTTCATTGATATTATATCTGCCATTACAGTTTTTTAAAAATATACTTTTAAGATTTGAAGTACATTATAAGTGTACATTCAATATAGTTAAGTGCACTTCTTTTTCACAAAGGAAAATTGTCCATCTTCAAGTCTTCATGATATTCTGGATGAAAACTGTAAGTTAGATCACTCAGAAATCAAATTTTGTGATGTATCATTCAGCTCGTAGCGACATCCCAAATCCTAAGTATTAGCAATATTAATAGAGTACTACTAATAATGATTATTTTGCTATTATCTAGCCAGTAAAGATCATATTCTTTATTCTGATGTCCATATGCTGAAAATGTCCCTTAAATCTAGATTTGTCTGAATGAACTGACATTTTATTGCAGTAAGAGGTTCATTTGTTTACATCAGACAAGTTTGTAAAGTCTCTTTTACCTTTATTTATTTCTACCAGTTCGGCCCATCTCTACAAAGACACTGGTGTTCAGAGCTCCCCACACACCATTTCCTTCAAGTTTAATTGCTTTTATACAGTTTATATCGGCGAGTCACGCAAGGCCCTGAAGTGTTTCGGGAAAAAAAATCATGGCTACAAAGAGACTTTTGTCTTTTGATGGCAGCTATTGGCAGAGAAGAAAGGGCCAGCCAGATGCGGCCCAGCCAACCAGCATCGGACGACTAGATCTTCATGCCTTTCCAATTCACGCGCTGGACAGGAAGTCCCTCCGGCCTCAAGCGCAGAGCCTCCCGTGCCATAAGAGTCCAGCATCTCCTCTCAACCTCCAGAGCAGACAGGGGAAGATCCTGACTGGCATCCGTCTCGACAAACACATCTGTTATGTCTGCAGCACAGATAGGAGCAGGCCTGGGATTCCATTAAAGGCTGCTTTATGCCACCGCGGCCCAATAGCCATTGTTTTGTCGCTCACCCCTGCCAAGATAGAAACACTGTCTTGACATTCCTTCAGCATCGGCCCACGAAAAAGGGGGATACGTTTAATGGCGTCTTTGGTAAACATTTCCAGCAGACTGGACCCAAACCTAACTCTGCTAACAGTGTTTTAAAAATGTAATGCTACCGAATAAAAGTTGAGATTCAGACGTTACCTCTCCTTGACACAGCACATCTGGACTTCAATAACAGTTGAGCAGGATTTTGTTTAATAAACCTCCAGTTGCTACAGCAGAATCGTTTACAGAATGAGTTGGATCGAGCGAAATGTTCCTCTCTCTCATTTCACCGTTACACATCACACAACTGCTCTGAGTTTATTTACCGCAATATCAGCGTCATCACTGCCAGCCAGACTGCGGCCAAATCAAACGCTTGTCAAACAACTAATAATTACCTCAGAATGTTAATAAAGTCCATCTGTGTTGTTCTGTGTTACCTGCCATTTTCATTTATATGGGTGAATCTTACAAAACCTCCATCATAAATGACTTTGCGTCTCAGAGCGACAGACAAAATGCAGTAAACACTGTCATGTTATTTTGCGTTAGGAAGCTGGTGTTTGGGAACGCAATTTTATAAAATGCTTCTGGGAGACAATTAAACCAAACTATTCTAATGACAGACTTTGGCTCAGGCGTTTCAGAACCACCAAACCAACATTTGAGATGCTGTGATGCGACTGTTCTGCTGGTTTGTCCAGATATCCAATCACATCCTCACATTTGTTGAGGCAAAGTCACCCGAGTTATCTGTTGCTAATTGAGGGATTTATTCGGTAAATGTGTTTCCATCGTAGTTTATGCGCATGTCTTATTGGATAAAAAAAAAAATAAATAAATTCCCTCCTCAATTCAGTGCATCCGTTCTTTAAAATTTATGCGTATCTTTGTGTTTCCATCCAGCAGTTTTTTATGCAATATCCCAAAATGTGCATAAAAATAGGACCCTATTTTAGGTCCAGTGAGATTTATTTATTTATTTATTTATTTATTTATTTTATTTTATTATTTTTTTTGCACTGGGACATTATTTTCATGAAAACAGAACAAATTTTTCCCTCAAAATTCTCATCGCTGTAATGTGAAAAATATCTTATTTAAACTTTAAAGTTTATACATCATGGTAGTTTTTAATGCACAGAAACAAAACAAAACCAGTCTAAACATTGTAGAATAATGTGAATTACAAAAATGGATGAGAAAGGAATTTACTGTAATGAGAATTTGAGGTATATGTGTGTAACTGTCATGAAATTCACGTCACAGTGTAAAAAACTGAATGGTAAAAATATTACTGGCAAGTAATCCTATAATAGGCTTAGTTTTCTATATGAAAAAATATAATTTCTTCTCTTTTGTTTTGGGGTGATATGTGATGCAGGCAGTGTTTTGACATTCATGTATCTCATGAATTGAGGCAAAGAAAGCAAGTATTAAAGAAATATGTGAGCTGGCAGCAATAAAAACTTATTCACAGCTTCAGCATAATGGAGAAAAAGGACCACCAAAAAGCCTGAAGGGAAGACATTCTCATGCTTTACATGGCATCAAATGGAAGCATAATTACAGACTGCCTTTGCATGAAGAATGAACACTAAACACTAAATTCTTTCGCCTCACTTCACTTTAGATCAAAGCTGCTTTGGTGTATTTGTATCAGAGCAATAACGGTAAAAAATAAACCACCAGCTGAAAGATTCTGGAGGGTGATCCTTTATTTTCTTCCTGTGTAATGAAGTTGGGCAAAGAAATGCAGGTTTGCAAATGATTGATTAAAAACAGAGAAGCTAACATGCAGTTAAAAGGATAGTTCACCCAAAAATGAAAATTCTGTCATCATTTACTCACCCTCAGGTTGTTCCAAACCTGTATGAATTTCTTTCTTCTCTTGGACACAGAAGAATATATTGAGAAGAATATGGGTAACCAAACAGTTGATGGACCCCATTGACTTCAATAGTATGAAAAAAAAATACTGTTTGATTACCGACATTCTTCAAAATATCTTCTTTTGTGTTTCACAGAAGAAAGAAATTTATACAGATTTGGAACAACTTGAGGGTGAGTAAATGATGACAGAATTTTCATTTTTTGGTGAACTATTTGGTGAATTTTTTTTCAGTATTTTTGAATCACTATTTTCCATGAATATGTATACTGTGATGTAAATCATTTTGAATTAAATTCGTTTTTATTTTTTGTTTGATTGTTGCTCATACTCAAAACTTCAACAGTATCTCATGAGAAAACATATTTTACAAACTATCAATTTCATGTGAATTCGTACAGTACGATTCGTACGAAAACTAATGATTTTTAGAAAAAAGTAAGACTGTAAGTGGCACATAAGCAGATCGTACAAAAAAGAGCATATGAGATTGTACATATTTCATACAAATTAGCCACCAATTCAGGAAAACGTCTAATAGTTACAAGATTTGGTTGCAAAAATGTGCTTCTCTTTGCTATCAATCAACTCAATCATTTCTGCACTGAGACATTTAAGCCGTAGCGTCTTGAATTGCAAGTCGTAACAAAGATATTCAGAAAGATGTTTAAGCAGAAAGAGGGGGGTCGTGTGACGCTGGAAAGAGATACGTGCCCTAATAGTGGGGGTGAACGAGAACGAACAGCTGCAACAATCCAAAGACGAAAAAGACAAGTCATACAGTATCAGTCTCTCACAGCAGCCACTTCACTGACAACAATATCCACTTCCTGAGCCTCAACAAACTATTGTATTTTCTTCTGCATATTGACTTCAAAAGACAAACATATATCTGTGAAGTTGGCAGGAAGAGATTTATTCACATTCAGAGGTTCAGAGGTGCGCAGGGTTATCATTACTGACAGGTTGGCTTTGCTTTTCCTGACTGTTTAATTGCAGGGCGGTGTGAAGCTCTCGTCTGCTGCTTTGTTGGTGGCGGAGGTGTCTGTCCGCTGAATGTGTGGCAAGCCCTGGCACGCTTTCTTATAATTTTCACACAGATAGTTTCGGGTAAAAGATGGAGGGAAACTTAGACTAGAAGAGCTGCAGTAAGATTGTATGATCAAGGCATCTACATTAATCTGTAAAGTTATGTAACCGCATTTATAAGTATTTCCACATATAAATTTAGTTTGGTTGATAATCTGATCAAAGAATGTGGAAATTCATATACAGAGCATTTATTTACATTCCCAGTCAAAAGTTTTGAATAATTGTGTTAATAATGTGTTAATGCTTTTGAAAGAAGTCTCTTGTGCTTTTCAAGGCTTCATTTATTTAGTCAAAAATACATTTAAAAAAACAGTAATATTGTGAAATATTATTATATTATTACAATGTAAAATAGCTGTTTTCTTTGTGAATTTATGTTAAACTGTAATTTATTCCTGTGATCAAAGATGAATTTTCAATGTCCTTCAGAAATCATGCCAAACATGCTGATTTGTTGCTAGTTCAAAAGAACAGCATTTATTTGAAATATAAATCTTTTATAACATTTAAATGTCTTTAATGTCACTTTTGTTCAATTTAATGCATCCTTGCTGAATAAAAGTATTAATGTCTTTTTTTAAATCTTTTTCTAATCTTTAAACTTTGAATGTATCATGGTTTCCACAAAAATATGAAGCAGCACAACTGTTTTCAACATTGATAATAATCAGAAATGTTTCTTGAGCAGCAAATCAGCATATGTTTGATTTCTGAAGAATCATGTGACACTGAAGACTGGAGTAATGATGCTGAAAATTCAGCTTTGATCACAGGAATAAATTACATTTTAACATATATTCACATAGAAAACAGTTCTTTTAATTTGTAATAATATTTCACAATATTACTGTTTTTACTGTATTTTTGATCAAATAAATGCAGCCTTGGTGAGCAGAAGAGACATCTTTCAAAAACATTAACAAATCTTAATTATTCCAAACTTTTGGCCGATAATGTATATTTATTCATCAACTGATAGACTGTAACCCAAAAATGGTTTGCAGGGTTACATACAACAAGGAAAAATGCTAAATGCAAATAATAAAGTATCAACCATATAATCAGGCATGGTATAGCTAAAGAATATATACAAAATAAATAAGCTAACTTTTAAATCATTTGTTGTTGAAATCAGTGTGTCTAATCAAACTCCACAGTATTTTGGTGCAAATTGATCTGTCACTTGGTAACACAGCTAATACTTATACAATGTTTAACCCAGTGTTTGTTTCATATATTAAGCTGGCAAATCTGCTGTTATTTATGCATTTACAAAATTGTCAATTTTCCTCTTCAGCCTATGCCATATTATTTTGGGCCTACATAGTTAATACATTTCTTTTTGTTTACTTTTGTCTCGCGATGCTTCCCCACATGGTTTCCAGTATAAAATCTGGGCCAAGCAATTGAGAAGCACTGATTTAACAGCCATGTTTATCCACAAACAGGACAAACTACCACAGAACAGCCAAAGACTTACTAGTTGGAAGAGAGAGGTGGGTAACTAATTGTTTTTCCATGTAGGTGAGAATTGATGTTGGTCTCTAGTGTCAGCAAATAAGATTTAGACACATTAAAGTGATTTAATCTAAACGTGTTTGTCATCTGAACACAATCAGCGAGGTAAGGGGTGTGATCCTGGGGGGCGAGACTGAGTTAATCTCAGTTAGCGAGCCCACAGTCGACGTCCCACCGAGGCGATCACAACCCTGGTGACTAATCATCCCTACTGAATCAGATAAGAACAGTGTCCCCAGGGCCAAAGAAGAATAGCTGTCTCATTCCTGAAGAGACACAAGTCAAAACACACATTTACATTGAGACACACTGAGATATGCTAAACACATCCTTATCAAGGTGAGAAAGAGCCTTGATCATAGGCTTGTTGTGTGAAACGTGTTGCACATGACCGTAAGCAGGACCGGGTGTTTTTGTCTTTCTGATCCACGCCCAGATACTGTTTTGTGTGTTTCCGGCCCACGCCTTCTGCATTAGTCTGTTCATAGGTCAAAATGAAAGCTAAACGTGACTGCAGAGATTTCACAAGTGTGAATGCACTGATTTGGATCAGAAACCAGTTTAGAGATCCCAACCTCTTGTGGACATCTTGCCATTAAAAAAACACTGTGATTATGTTTCTAGATGAATCATCATCAGCAAATAATGTAAATAAAGTGAAATAAAGCAAATCAATTAAATTAAATGCATTTTTTAACTTTATGTTCACTTTTATTTATTTAGTCAGCATATAAATAAATAAGCAATTTTATAAATAAATCAAGTAAATAAAGTACTAAATTAAGGTAGCGAGAAAGTAATTAGTCTGTATTGGTATATATTACCGTAACTGATTTATGGTCAGTTAATGTAACTGTGTGCTGGAATGTCGTGAGCCATGAATAATTAATATAGCACTTACTTGAGAAAGTACTTCTGTCCGTTGGGGGTGTAGGCCATCTCCCAGCCCGGGGGTAAAGGCAGCTCCTCGGCCACATCGAACGACTGGTGTCGGATATGAGAGTGATGGCGAGCGGGGTTCGGGGCGCCCAGCGCGCCCGCGGGCAGCTGCAGGGACGCCGGGGACGAGTGCGAGCGGACGTGCTGCGCCTGGAGCCGCGGCGGGTGACTGCCGGAATCCGTGCTGGACTGCCGAGAGTGAGAGCCCGAGTCCGGCTCCTTAAAAAACGACTCGGGCAGATGTTTGTTCCTCCAGGAGCTGGGCTTTGGGTTCATGACGGAGTTGAAAAGAGCCTCCAGATCCGTGTCAAGGTCTTTGGCGACATGGATCACCTGCTGGCCCGGTAACGGCTGGAGAGGGTTGCTGCTCATTTTGTCAAACAATAACAAGCAAACCTTAGTCAAAATATTCGATTAAAAATGGCCTATGAAACTCCTGAAAACTGTAGGAACTTCTTTGGTTAGGCCTATTTGTGCTTTCTTTGGTAAATGTAGTTTCGGCCGACTTAAAAAAGCTTTTTAAAGTCTTTAAAAAGTTGTCATAAAGCTAAAAAAAGTATATGTCATGTTGTCCCGCATTGAGTATATTCAGAAATATTCCTCCTGCGATCCGTAACTTCCCTGCGTCCGCTGACGGAGTTTCTGTCCCGATGGAAAGTTTGTAAACTCAAGCTTTTCTCTCTCGCTCTCTGTGCGGCTCCTGTGTCAGCTCATGAATATTCAATGACTCTAGAACTCATGAATATTTAATTAACCAGTAACATACAGTTTCGTTCATAAAAGCAACAATGGACTATCTATGGATTATCCAGAATTTAGCAACTTTTTAAAATTTTATTGTTGGTGCAGTGATACTCGAAACCAACTTTTCTTTGAACAAAAAATTAAGAATAATCTGACACAATTATCTAAACATTTTATTGTAATCCACTAAATTAGTTTAAAATGTGCTGTTGTACTGTTATATTAAAAATGAATATGTTTATTAATATTATATGTTAAATATTAACAATATGTTATTAATTCAATTTTAAACAACATGCTGGAAATGAATAATAATACATATTTATAACAAATTTGGCATATTTTGCATTAATCATCAACTTGTTATTTCAATGCAATTTAAAATATTACAAAACACCTAACATTTTTATCCAGTATTCCCAAACTTAGTAATGTAATGTTTTAAATAATGTAATATATTTAATTTATTAACTCATACCTTAAATAAATTGTGTTATTGTATTAAATTACATGTGCAGCTTTTTTACGAGTGAAGTGATAATAAAGCTCAAATAAAATAAAATATTAATATTAGATTAAAAAATAGAATTTTTGCCTTGGCAACTAACTAAAATAAACAAGTTGAAGTGCTGAAGTTACTAAAGCTGAAATAAAAATAAAGCAAAATAAAACATAAAAGCACCTAAAAATATATTTAAAATGACAAAAGAACATACAAATTTATAAAACATAATAAAATAAGAATGAAAACTGAAAAATAATAAAGTTATTTCAAAATATTAATAAATACTATATAAATAAAACTGATTTGTGTTGACTATAAAAAAGTTAAAGTTTATTGAACAAATTAATTTAGTAATAATTTGTTATTGTAATTATACTGGCTAATATTAATAATTATTTTTTAATAAATAGCATTTTCACATGTAATGTATTTAATAATGTAATAACTAATGTAATATATTTAATGTATAAGTTATTTAATGTATTAAATAATTTGTGTAGTAATAATAATAATAATAATAATAATAATACCTTTTAGGTGCCTTTCTCAAGGACACCTTACAGCATAAAGAGGTAAATCAGTAATAAAGCAATACGAAAAAACAAACATACAATTTAAAAAAAAAAAAAAAAAAAAAAAAAAAAAAAATCAAATCAGTAAAAGCGATTCAAAACAAATAAGTTTTAATCTGAGTTTTATACTGGGAAATAGAATATGCAGTGGTACAGAATTTCATTATTTCGATGCAGAACTACTAAAAGATCGCACCAAAAGAACTTATATTATAGCTTTTCAGAAGTGATATTCTCTCACAGCAAAAAAAACAAAACAAAACAAAAAAAACATATTTTTACAGCTTGCTAGTATTTTATGCTGTGGAGTCACATGGGTCCTGTTGAGGGATGTTGTCATTTGCAGTTTGCAGGCAAAAAAAATGTGGGTCAAATGTGTTGTGAAGCCATTTATCAGGTCAACTGTAAACCCCAGCTGACAGACAGACAGTCACACCTCATAATCACTGTATATGATGCACATGTTCATGTGTGGAGATTATATTCATCAAATGATTCATATAATTGCAAGTCATTGCGACTTTATGTGGCTCAGACTTACTGATGAAGATTCCAATATTTCAGTGTCAGTGTTTCACACAAAGTCCATCTGTGATTAGGAACAGTTGACATCGGCATGACTTGAGCTAATGTTGGGTCTGATCTCTGCACCAAACCCAAGTTCAGGCTTCTTTCCATGGGAAACACACCTGTCACGAGCAGACTGAGCCTCCATACACCACAGAGCCACTCCAAAAATATTTACAACTAAATTTAAAGGGGCTTTATATAAGATTGTTCATGTATTAATTGCTTTTTTATTGCCAATGTATGAACAGCTTGTAACAAAACTTAAAAAATGAGACCTTTCCTGCCTTCCTAGGTTATCTATGAAAGCCCTGTAGACTGATTTTTATGTGAAGGACAGTCAACATGATGGCTGTGTCCAAAATCACTTATTCAAAATAAGCATCTACTCAAGAGAGTAAGTAATTACTTCATGACCACTAAAAAAGTTAGTTCTATATGAAGGTGTGTAGTATGAATGTAATCCAGATGTACTACATCCGTTGTCATTATCATGTGACCTACCTGCGTCAGTTGCGTTGCTTCACTGCCATTCATAAATCCTCTCCCGTGGCCTCATGGGATAGAAAAGTGTTCATGGTATGCACACTAAAAAATCTCACCAGAAGTAGAAGTAGTAGAATCTCACCAGAAGTAGTAGGTCATCCAGGTACCCTGTTGTCGGTTCACCACTGTTCCTTCCTTGGACCATTTTTAATAGATACTGACCACTGCAGACCGGTAACACCCCACAAGAGCTGCAGTTTTGGAGATGCTCTGACCCATTCATCTAGCCATCACAATTTGGCCCTTGTCAAACTCGCTCAAATCCTTACGCTTGCCCATTTTTCCTGCTTCTAACACATCAACTTTGAAGACAAAATGTTCACTTGCTGCCTAATATATCCCACCCACTAACAGGTGCCGTGATGAAGAGATAATCAGTGTCATTCACTTCACCTGTCATTCACCGGTTATTAGAAGAACATTAGAACATTACAATCATTACAAAAAAAAAAAAAAAAAAATGCTTTTTAGAGCAGAAGTTAAAATTACAAAATTAAAATAAATAATAACTCAGACTAAGCTCAGACTAAATTTTAATTGGTAAGATGAATCTGAGCTTAGTAATTGGCTTACAGTATTTTAGCCAACATTTGATTTACCCCATTACAATAGTCATTTTACAGTTACTGCTATCATAAACATACACTTACTTGTAGATTTAAAATTCTACATAAGGTACATTTAAAGGGTTAGTTCACCCAAAAATGAAAATTCTGTCATTATTTATTTACCCTCATGATGTTCCACACCCATAAGACCTTCGTTCATCTTCGGAACACAAATTAAGATATTTTTGATGAAATCCGAGAGGTATATGACTCGTCCATAGACAGCAATTTAACCACCGCTTTCAAGGTCCAGAAAGGTACTAAAGACATCATTAAAATAGTTGAAGTGACTGCAGTGGTTCAACCTTAATGTTATGAAGCGATGAGAATACTTTCTGTGCGCAAAAACAAAACAACGACTTTATTCAACAATATCTTCTCTTCTGTGTCATTCTTGTATGCTGTTTACGTTCAGCGATTCCAGGTTCTATGCCGGCTCCTGCGTCAGCATCACATGCATGCGTCGTGCTGCTCACGTGAACAGCATCTGCCAATACTGAGCCGGCATTCAGACGTAAACATGGCCTGCATTGCATTCATTACGTCAACTGCGTATGACAACTGTTCAAATTGTTAAATAAAGTCGTTATTTTTGTTTTGTTTTTGCGCACAAAATGTATTCTCATTGCTTCATAAAATTAAGGTTGAACCACTGTAGTCATGTCAACTGTTTTAACAATGTCTTTAGTACCTTTCTGGACCTTGAAAGCGGTGGTTAAATTGCTGTCTATGGACAAGACAGTTACCTCTCGGATTTCATCAAACATTTCTTAATTTGTGTTCTGAAGATGAACGAAGGTCTTATGGGTGTGGAACGACATGAGGGTAAGTAATTAATGACAGAATTTTCATTTTTGGGTGAACTACCCCTATAATGTCCAACAACAAATATTTTAGCAAAATTTACATTTTAGTCATAATTATTGCGCTCCTATTCTATTGCGTTCCATCTGTTTGGTGCACATGCGCACAGTAGCGCTCGTTCACTGTGAAGTTTAGCAGCAAAATGGAAATATTTGCATGACTTTCTAACATTTACAGATGGAGAATATACCTGTGAAATGTAAGTTACTGCGTCAACTGCGTATGACAACAGTTCAAATTGATAAATAAAGTCGTTATTTTTGTTTTGTTTTTGCACACAAAATGTATTCTCGTCACTTCATAACATTAAGGTTGAACCACTGTAGTCATGTTGACTATTTTAACAATGTCTTTACTACCTTTCTGGACCTCAAAAGGTGCAATGACGTTGCTGTCTATGTGTGGATCAGAAACCCTCAGATTTCATCAAAATATCTTAACTGTGTTCTGAAGATGAACGAAGGTCTTACGGATTTGGGATGACATGAGGGTGAGTACTTCATGACAGAAATTTCATTTTTGGGTGAACTAACCCTTTAAGTTCAGCCAACCCAGAGTATGTTCAATGTTAACACACAAGACATTCTCAACAGAGTGATGAATCGATGATTCACCATGGAAACAGATGCTAAGAAAAAGCACTCCATTCTACTTCTTCTTCTTTTGTTTAATGGCGATTTTCATAACCTACTTAGTGCACATCGCCACCTATTTGGTGGTTGTGCTATCATTTTTTCTATGTATATATATATATATATATATATAGTATAATATTGTATATTATATATCTGTAACAAATATATAACTATATTAATTATATAACACACATCTGAATACCTCTTAAGCAAACTAACCCTGGAACATAACCTGCTCCGGAGCAGGTTATGTTCAGAGAGTAAGTTGCTATGGCTACTTGCATATCCTGAAAGTTACCTCCATTTTTGAATCCGAAAGTTGAGGTTATCCGCTTACTTACTCTTAAACATACTCAGGTATGTTACATAACCTGCTTTCTGGAATACCCCCCAGGTGTTGGAGTTTAATTCCTGCTTTTCTTTGTGTCTTTTATGAAACAGCCCTCAGGTTTATGTATTTTTCATCAATAAATCCAATTTATGTACTTACAAAGTATAATTATATTGGATATTTTAATAAATTATACATTTTATTAAACTTTTTTCAAAACTTTATTTGAACATGTATATGATAAAATTTTATGCTCTAAGTCAATCAATCAACATTTTTGTTCATTTAAAATCCGGACGTCATTGTTAATGTTATTATTTTAATGTTTAAATAAAAGTGCATAGTGCTGCTAATTTTATTTGTTTGTTGCTTTTAAATATAAAACTTGGTTAAATTAATTCAGTGTGTGTATCTGCACTTTTTAAACATTTCCAGCACATTTTAAAAATACCATGATAACCGTGATTGTTAACCTATAATTGTGATATGAAATGTTCATACCGCTTCATCTCTAGTTGATGAATTATGGCAATGTTTACCTTATGGTGTTTATATCATTCCTGCAAACTCTGCGTTGTATACTAGGTTTACCAGGGTAACCGCTATATTTCTGCTGTTGTTAAAATGTATAATTTTAAGATTAGTTAAATGTATTACATTTTAAGATTACCTGTTATTAAAATGTATAATTATTAAAATTATACAATTTAATAATTAAAAAAAATAAAATCTATAGATTTGTTGAAATGTTTTATTTGTTTTAAAAGTTCACTTTAAAAGTACAACTTCACATGAACTCAAAATTTACTCTAATAAAAATGTACATTCTCTTATTGTGCATTAATTATTCATGCACAGCATGCCAATTTGGTCTCTGTCTTTATAATTTATCAATTTTGCAATGTAATAACTTGGTCCACTTGTTTTTTATATATATTAGGGATGTAATAATACCCTCATGTCACTATTCAATACATATCACGATACTGAACTCACGATACAATATTATTGCGATACTGCAAGACATATGGTAAAAGGTTAACATAAAATGTACTGTTGATTAAAATGCTAAATTTGGTATTACATTGGGGGTGGAAATGAATAGGCTTGGACTTGATGCAGGTAACCCAATGCACAGGACAATGGTGACACCAGAATAAAAATATTCATGATTCTGTAGCTGAAAATACAGAATTATTTTAGACAAATATGTTTGCATTCTGTCACTGACTAGATATATTTAAAATAATGTAGGCCACATTTTACTGGTATAAGACAATCTGCATTTTCAGGACACACAAATATTCCCTCATTGCATTATTATACATTATATTTAACATTATATATAGTAGTTTAATGTAGTATTGACGATATGTTGATATATTGACGAAGTGTATTTGCGATATATTGTGACAATACATTGTTACACCCCTAATATATATATATATATATATATATATATATATTAATCCCTTTCACCTGTCATAGAGACACTTTTCCATCCACCACACAGAAATTTTAAAAATAATAATAAAAAGGACAAAAGTGCATAAAATTAATTAAAACTTAAAACGAAAACTGAAAATATAAAATGTTAAATACTACTAAATTACCTAAATTACTAAAATAACACTGATTTCATGTTGACTAGACAAAAATACAGTTTACAAAGTAGTAATAACTTATTATTATGTTTTTGTAATTATGTAATAACAGATATTGGGCTAGCTAATATTAATTATTATTTTTAAAACAAATAATTAAAACCAAGAAGTTAATAAATGGACAGGGCCTGGTAGAGACCCTGCAACCTCTGCAGCACATCATAAAAGAAACTCAAAACAGCTGCACTGCATTACGGGATGCGAACTTGCATGCACCGCTCTCGTGTCTATGTAATGCTGTTAAAATTACACCACAACCTATTAGTAAAGCTAACTAGAGCATAAGGGAGTGATGACATTGCTAACTTATGGACTAAAAGTTAGCAATTAGCAAATTAGTCATTATCCTGACACAAGGAAACAGTTTCCCTGAAATCCAACAAAGGCTAAATGACTCATGATCATCATAACTGATGAAAGAAAGAAAGAAAGAAAGTTTGCTTCAGGCAGTTTTTCCTCAAAGTAAACCTGATACCAGATAACGTTTTTGCATTAAAGTCACCCTGAAATCAAAATTGACATGTCTTATTTTTTTATGTAATATTGCAGTTTATTATTAAAAAAAAAAAAAAGAAGACGAGCGGAACTTCTGTTTTATGCTGACTTGATAGGATGAATAGGATCATACATGCTAAATTTGATGGATTATGTTTTTATTACAGGAACTGATGAAAAACAACTAAAAACACATCTATGAATACAGTTCAAATGTTAACAGTGCAATGCGTATTGAGGAAAAAGGCAGTTTAATGTTCATCTTGTTCTTATTACCAGGCCCGCACTGACTCTGCGAGCGCAAGAATGAGGACATCTGGCATTTACAGATAAAAGTGTGGAGCTCTCAGTTCCATTTAACACATTTTTTTCCTCATTTTTTGCGCAGAATTCTGTAGATGCCCAAGTGCAGAAAATGCTAAAAACAGTGCAGATTCAGCCTGATCATTACTCTACATTATGAACACAAGAAAAAGTGCAATAACTGATCAATATGACATTCAGTAAAATTGGTCCAAAATGTCCATATATTGCTGGGAATGTAAACACCTTGCCCAGAAATACACACGATAAACCCTTCCATTCCTTGTGTACATACTTATTATAAATGCAAAGGCATCCGTTAATACTTATGGCACAAATTAAACTATCAAATCAGCATTTATTCTTCTCTAAAAAACAACTGTAGGGCCAGTGGAGCATCACTGCTTTAAAGGGTGAGTTCACTCAGAAATGAAAACTGTCATCAATTACTCACCCTCATGTCATTCCAAACCCAACTTTCGTTCATCTTCGAAATACAGATGAAGATATTTTAAATTAAATCTGAGGGATTACTGTCCCTCCATTGAACATCAACTCTGATGCTTCAAAACGTTTATCATAAAGAGATCGATCATAAAACAAATCCATATGTATCGAGTGATTTAGTCCAAGTCTTCTGAAGCGACACGATCGCTTTATATGATGAAAAGCCTAAATTAAATCTGTTCATCATATAAAGCGATCGTGTCTCTTCAGAAGATTTGGATTATATGCATTCCATTCATATGGTTTTAGTTTACAATCTCTTTATGAATGTTTTGAGTGAAATGATTTTCAATTAAGGGACAGAAATCTCTCAGATTTCATTGAAATATCTTCATTTGTGTTCCATTGATGAACGAAAGTCTTATGAGTTTGGAACGACATGAGTAACTGATGACAGAATTGTAATTTTTGGGTGAACTAACCCCTTTAAGGTCAAATTAAAACTGTGAAGATTTATGCAAACAGCTGTAATCAGGAGTAAATACCCTTCCTCGTATCAAACATCATAGTTGAAGAATATCTTGTTGTTGTTAACATCATCAGAATCAAACAAACAAACCCTTTCTGTGCAGTTCATTAGTGTTGCCGGACATGATGGCGGCTGAAGCTGTCAGCATGGCACTATTTGATGTTGCGGAGGATGCGGCGGCAGTGGTTGCTCTTGAGCTCGGCGAGCGCTCGTTCCAGCTCTTGAATAAGGTGCTGCAGCGTGGCGGGATCCGTCTGCAGCACGTGGGAACTGTGTCTCGCTCCGTCCTCAAGGTGCAGCTTCAGGGTCACGGTGGGCTTCACCTGTTGGCGAAGAGCCCGACTGGCCAACTGCAAGCAGAACAAACACACGTTCACACAGGATACAGTTTTTGATCATGTGCATGAATTTTAATGTCTTGCAAACTTAAACACTTAGGGCCAGATTTACTTGCATCATAGCAAACCCTCTTTTGTCATTAAAAACTACTTACTAAAGACACGCAATGAAAAATCAGCAATGAAAAGGCATGGACGCAGTTATATTTGCGACTGACCTTCATGCATATGCATTTGAAGGAGTTTCATTTTCAGACGCAAAATTTATGGGAGGAGAGTTTTTAAATATATCACGCAATGTGATTTACTAAGGTTTGTGCTAGTCAATTTACTGGTATTTGCAGCAATATCACTCGCACCTGCTAATTTGCGCTACTCTTGATAGGTTGCGTTGGTCATTATGGAAATGATCTGGCTGCATCTGTGTTCTTTAATTTGCGCATTGTCAATAGATCAACTGCAGAACTTTAAGCTGTCATCTGTGCTTTTATGGGATTGCTCACGCTAATTTGCCCTGTTTAGTAAATCTGGCCCATGGTTCTCTGTGACGTTTGGTTGCAAATTCTGCTTGTAATATAGTGTTGTCAAAAGTACCGGTACTTCGGTACCAAGTCGGTACTTAAATTTTGAAAATGTGATGATGAAAATGTGACAGGAATCCGGGTATATTCGGTACCCACTGATAGAGCTGTGCCAGTATTTTACATGAATATGACACGAGTGAAGCACAAAGCTTTGTTTACAGAAGAAATACGCTAGTTAACAATTAAATGTGACATCGCAGCCATGGGAACATTTTGGTTCATGCCGAATGAGAGAAGTACGAGTCCATACTTTTAAGCTTTGTCGGTTTTGTATTCTGTTTTGTGAATCGCGATCTGGTCACCCGATTATCAGAAAATCTAACAATATTCCATTAGTAATTCCACTGAACATGGAATCTGTTTATTTTCCCAAATCTTCACTCACGCAGGGGATTATAAACGTTTCTTCCTTTGGTTCGCTTTTAATTAGGCCTATTATATTCGCATTCTTTACTGTGGTAAAGTAGAAAAAACACCGTAGGAAAGAAACCTTTTTGCTTGCACGTCAATTTCTATTTAACACAGTTTGTGCTTGTTATTAGACTTGATAAGGCGCGTCACATTTTTTTGTATAGCGCGTTTCACACACGCTGGTGATGTTTACTTTCGCTTTTTCTGGCAGCGCAAAATCAAACATAGCCTGAATGTCTGAAGATAAAACTAGCTCTTCAGACCTTTTACAACAAGTGTCAGTTGCTTGTAACATCAGGAGATAACATGAAGTTATTATTAAAGAGAAATGGTCTCTTTCCTGCTCATGTCCCACATCCCTCTCAAAGCGCAGAGCGGCTATATGACGCATCTATGTGTGGAAATAAAAAACGAATGTTTTTTAAAATAATATTTAACTTTCTTAATATTTAGGTTACCATTATTTACTGATATTTATTTCATAGTTTTACAGGCTGTAGGCTAGTGTGTTGTTTAACTGAAGGGATAGCTAAAATAAACATGCACGTCTGTTTCAAAATGGATGTTTGAGCATTTGTTTATTTAGGCCTATTTTTTTATATTTCAAAATTTATTTCATTGAGGTATATATACACACACAAACATACATACACACACACGCTCCAAATCTTTCAATATGTATGATTACCATCATATTTAATATGTTTTTTAAAAATAGGCTAGTTAAATAAAAGAGTAAAATAGTTCCAACAGATTTTCCTGTGGTACCGAAATTGGTACCGAGAACCATAAAATTTTACTGGTATTGGTACCGACTACTGGAATTTTGGTACCGTGACAACACTATTGTAATATGTGTAAACTTGTCAGCTAGGTAAAATGACCTAGATGATTTGTAGTTGTAGTTGTAATTATTTTCCAGCAAAACTGTATATGAGAGTATTGCTGTCTTGGTGTTTACTGTATAATCATAATAACGGTATCATTTTTAGCTATTTTTGCAAATTTTCTTTGCAAATAAAGTTTTTTAATAAAAAAAAAAGTGTAAATTAATGTCAAAGAAAATAAATAATGAGTGTAAAAATTTTAATTTTTTATTTAAAATTAGAAATTTGAGTATAAAATTATACATTTAAATTCACAAAAATGTTGAAGGTGTCATTTTTTGTTTGTGTTTTGTCATTAGAGGATGCTTTTATTTTTATATTTTCAGTTTACATTTAACGTTTTGTGTTGGGAATTCATCCATTTTATTAGTTTAAATATTTCTATTTAGCTAGATTTTTATTTCAATTTTAGTTTCAGTAATTTTAGTACTACAACTTTATTTCAAGTAGTAGTTTTTCAACATTATATTTCACTTTACTAGTTTTAGTTAACTGCTGATGTTCATCACATAGATGTGGTTTTGTAATCAGATTTCATGTGTTTTGAGTCTAATGCATGTCTGAAGAAAACCTTCGTCATACATGAACATCGAGCCTCCACTCCAGGTTGTGGTAATGGGGGAGGCTGGGGGCGAGTTTGCCGAGAATCTGTCGGATCTCCTTCCTGTTCTCCAAATACAGCTGGAGAAGAAGTTGATTGAGCTCCTCTGAGAATCCCAACACCAGCACGGAGTCCTGGAAATCCACCTCTGAAATCTGCAAGATTACACATGGAAATGTAGCTATGAAGTGATGGATTGTCATAGTTCATTGAACAATAGTCATTCAACAGACAGTTATCAGTTGTAGCGTGTTTGAGGAGGTACAGACACACCATAAGTTTGGAGCTCTCGGTGAGGAGATACATCAAACCCTCCACGCCATGCTGGATGCTCTCTGATGGCACATTCAGCTTCCCTACGATAACATTCAACAGATCAACCAACATCAGCTCATCAACAACCCATCATATTGCAGTAATAATACTACACAACTTCACTCACGTGCCGCTCCCTCGTATATTTTAGGGTTTGAGCCCTTTTTCAGAAACTCCACAGCAATTCGGCCAAATTCTCCAACAACTGCCAAACATAAAATCACACTGAAGATCATATATGATGCTTTATTGTTATATTGATTGCAGTGAAGTTTGTTTGTTTGTAACATTATGTCTGACAATAAGATTCTGACTCTATAATAAGTACCGTTAGTCACTAGTCTCTCACATACAAGGAATATATATGTTACATTATACAATGCTTATTTCTGACACGAAATGAAATGTATTAAAAAGTTTATATCTCAGAAAGTTTATATCTCACAATTCAGGCTTTGTCCTCACAATTCTAAGAATAAAAGCCCGAACTGTTAGATATAAGAAATCGCAAATACATGTCTATCTTTTATTCCGTGGCGGAAACAGAGCTTCCAAAGTCCATTTTTAACTTGGAAATAAGAAAATGTTTTTGCATTTTGAAAGATGTTAAACTAATAAATGTTATGTCAAAACGAAGAAGAAGAAATATTTATGATTCCGGCTGTATAAACGCAAAAGATCACATAGGCTACACGAACCATACGGTTTTGGTCATATTAGCTTGAGATCTGATATATATTAAAACAAAAAATAGAAGCTAATTGTGGTCTCAAACTTTCGAACCCCACTGTAACTCACAAAAGGCATGACGTTATAATCTTATATGAAGGATATCTGTTTATTTATTATAGATAAATAGATACTATATATAAACAGTAACATACTTAAATATATACACAAGTAAATATTATGTGATTTCCTGCTGTTTTTGTATCACTTACCCGCAGGATCCACTTCTGATAAGAATCCTAAATGCTCCTTGTGTTCCTCAGATAAAACTAACAGCATTTTATGATGCTTTTAATATATCATCACACAAAATAAACCTTCAGGTTATATTTGTAAATTAAATGTTTAGTGAAGCTTTTCCTGAATTACAGTCACATGATCAGCTGTGCGCGCATCTCAATACAGTCCGAGTGAAACAAACGAGAAGAGCTACAGTAGTTCCACAGCATCCACTCACTCACTTTAACCAAAGTCGACGAAAAAAAAGTAATTTTCTGCGACAAAGTGTGATTTTCTGAATTTAACATTTAGTGGTTGAATCATGCTTTATACATAATGTACATCTAAAATAAGTAATGCTTAATATTTGTGAAAATACATCAAAATTACACAATAGCATGTTTAAATTGCATTTCTATTCATATTGTTTATTTTGATTCATTTTTGTACGTCACAGTTCATAATGGATGTCAAAATACAGATTGTTTCAAAGCAACTTTACAGTGAAAACACTAACAGGGAAATTATGCATTTGGGCAAATATTAATATTATTTAGTAACTAAGCAAGCCAGAGGCGATAGTGGCAAGGAACCCAAACTCCATCAGGTGACAGAACAGAGAAAAAAACCTTGGGAGAAACCAGTTAGTGGGCCAGTTCTCCTCTGGCCAACAAATGGACATGGTGTCATTATGATTTAGGATTCATTACGCCGGTATGGAGCCGAAGCTGGTCATAGGGTATGTGGAGAGGACCTCTCTGGTTCTTGTGGTCTCTGCTGAGGATCTGTGCCAATGGCTGTCATGTCAACGAGGCCTTCACAGGGGATTGCCTAGTAGACATAGTCTCTGCTGACATTCAGGGCTGCGTTTTGGTGCAGATCCACCATCTGATCTGGATATGGACTGGATCCAGCTGACTACAGTAACCTCTGGATAAAGATGAGACAGAGTTTGTCTGCTTCCCGAACAATGCTAGGAAGACTGTTCCAGAGTTTGGGTGCTAAATAGGAAAAAGATCTACCACCCACATTCATAAAATAGTCAATGTGACAACAGTGGTTCAGCCTTAATGTTATGAAACTATGAGAATACTTTCTGTGTGCAAAAACAAAACAAAAATAACGACTTTATTTAACAAATTCTTCCTTACCCTGCAGACTCGTACGCAATTCGAGTATTGGCCGGCTCCTGCGTCAGCATCACACACATGTGTCATGCTTCTCACATGAATAGCCTTGGCTAATACTGAGCCAGCGTTCAAATGTAAACACGGAAGCGCTGAACTGCATTCACTACGTCAACTGCATACGAGACTACAGGGTAGAGAAGAATTTGTTGAATAAAGTTGTTATTGTTGTTTTGTTTTTGTGCACAAAAAGTATTCTCATTGCTTCATAACATTAAGGTTGAACCACTGTAGTCACGCTGACTATTTGAACGATGTCTTTAGTACTTTCCTGGACCTTGAATGATGGTAATTACTTTGCTTTCTATTGGGGATATAAAAAAAAAAACTCTTGGATTTTATCAAAAATATCTTAATTTGTGTTCCGAAGATGAACAAAGGTCTTACAGGGTTGGAACGACATGAGGGTGAGTACTTAATGACAGAAATTTCATTTTTGGGTGAACTAACCCTTTAAAGGCCCCCATATATTACAATTGAAATCAAAAAATGAACTGGTATGACATCATTTTTAAAAAATCAGGCCAAATCGAAGTTCGAAGTACCATGGGTCAAAGTAAAAACATGAACACAATGAAGAGCCGCTTTATAGTAAAAAATGTTGTAATTCTAATTGAAAGAGACACTGACACTGTTTTTTCATGTTTAATATTGTAAAGCTTCTGCTTTAAAGCAATATACTGTATAAAGTGCTTTAAAAATAAATGTGACGTGACTTTACTGGAGTGCTGAATTGCAGAGCTGGTGCAAACATATCAGATGCTTTCTTAACTGCTGTTTTCTTATCGCTGTCATTTTTTTGTGTGTGTGATTATTTTGTTATTAAGAGGAAGGCACAGCACATATTTGCATATTCATCTAAACACTGCTCTCAGCAGCGTGGATGCCGTCGGGATGTTCACTAACAGTATAGCGTTAGTCTCGTAATGTCTTTTTACCCCTAAGTGAAGAACGAAAAAGAACTTTGCTATGAGTATAACAGGGCCTTATGGTAATGGTTAGCATTTAGTTTAGGGATTAGTATTTGTTTGAGCTTTGTATAGGCCTTTATGGAGTAGTTACCAACAGGGGTTACCTAGCCAAACACAGGCCCAGAGCCACCGTTTTTACACTTTTCAGCAAGTCAACCTCCAAATAGTCTCGCGTAGCCAGACCTTCAGGCTGACGGCAGAAGGTCGGGACTCTAACGCAACTTTCATTTGCCAAGGACCGCCATGAGGATGTTTGAAAACGTGGAAAAGTAAAGTCGATGTCCCTGCAACAACAGACCGATGTGCATCTAATAAATTACTCATTTAAGAAGTTTACAGCAACAATGGAGCCACGAACTTCACATTCTTTTGAAAATCCAGTGTTTAGTTGATCCTGGTAAGCGCTCATCGTCACAGTTGTAAACACAACCGCGTTCTTCTTCCACAAGGGGGTTTAGCGTCACGGCATTTGTTTCCAGGCGGACTGTTACAGAACGTGACACACGTGTCTCCCGGCCATCCTGTAGAATTCAACCAATCAGATGACGACTTCGAAACTACTGAAGTGTTTCCAGATAAGTGTGCCATATGCATCAGACGTTTAGCCAACAGTTCGTGGGCGTGAGGCTGAGACTAACCTCCAAATGGCTTACCCTTAGTCTGAACTGGGAAACAATAACATTGTTATTATCAATAACTATAACCAGCCTAGCAATGACCAAGCAGTAAGTGGCATTTGCTCTGAGAGTTCAGCCACAAAGCAGTTTTCCTGAGGGATGTCGACTATCTTGTCAGATTTTGAGGATCTATTGATGAGGAAATGCCTGCGACTGATGTCTGGAAAGGAATGGGGTAGTGGAACTTTATTCCGTCAGGCTTCCATGCTCCCGTCACTATTTTCAGCTGGCAGGATTTCCTTTGGGATCTTCCTCCCACATGCCCTGTTTCTGGTGAAGTTCTGCTCTCGTCTTGTACTCTTGATGGTCTGGGGAGGATGCAGCTGTGGCAGCGCAACTGATGCACTCTGGGAAGGTGGAGCAGCGGGTGATGACAGACACAGGAAGGACCCACAATGGATGATGTCATTGGAAAGCCACAGGATGAGTCTTTGACCTCTATACATCCTCTTAATGCTCTGCCTCTGGGAATTGAGGACATCTTATGCATGGGAAAGCCATCAATATCCACAGGATCACCAACCTTTATTCCCAATGGATGGCATCATCTTGCTTGAACTTTGTGTATCCATGTCTTGTTCTGAAGATAGATGTGCATTAGTAGAGAGCACCAAGGACAAGTTTTGAAACTAATTAAGTAACACACTCTCTGCATATATGCCGAATTGCTATCTACATCAGTTTGCTGCCACCGGGATTGCAACAGGCCAGATTTGCAACACACAATTTTAAAACCAGGAGTTGTCTGGCTTCGACCGCTGCATGTGTAGGAAACTTCAAAGAGTCTGGATGGTTCATCTTGTAGCACCATGTGCAGTACACAGCTATAGAAACCTGTGTCACAGGGCACATAGTCTGAAGTAGTGAGTCTTGGTATAAGTGTGCAGAGCCAGTGGTTGTTATTTGATGTGATCGGCTATTGGCAGCCAGTGAAAATTGATGAAGGTTCGTTAAAGACCACTCTCGCTGCTGACTGACTGTCCTGGAAGGAGTTATGGTTGATGAGCTTAGCTGAATGGAGAAGTTGTGATGAAGTGTTGGATTGGCCAAAACCACAAGCAGTTCTGACTTGGTAAGGTTGAGTTGAAGGTGATGGTCCTTCATCCAGCAGGAAATGTCTGTTAGGTAGGCTGAGATGCGAGCAGCTACCATTGGATCATCCGGCAGGAATGAAAGGTAGAGTTGTGTGTCATCAGCATAGTAATAGGAAAGAGAGATGACACTGAACTGTTTGTTTGAGTCCTCTAAAACAAGCTCTCAGAAACTCATTCCAGCCTTCCCAAGTTTCCAGGGGAAAGTTGCCACCTGTAACAGAAAATCTTTATTAGTGCCATTTGCTGAGAAAGTTTGCTTACTAATCCTCAACGATGTGCAGTACATTATTCAGGTACCCATTCAATCACCCCCCATGACGGATTGATAATATGAAAGAATTACTGGAATCTTCAGAATATCATGTGAAAGTGGACACAGAACCGAAGAATGCCATTCATAGCAAGCCGTTTTCATTGGCTATCACAGACCAATGCCTCTTACACTCTCCATCAGACAGGAGTGCAATTTGAGGTAATCAAGCATAATCTGGTTGTATATAAAGTTGTATAGTGCCCTAAGAATTGGACATTCGGCACCTCCTTATAGTGTGATGTCCTCATTTATATCTAGTCAGTTTCCTGAAGTCTCAAGGGACAATGAGAAAGTGCTAAATAGGGTAGAAATCCACTATCTTTGATAAACAAATAAATGAAAATAACTTTCAACACCAATTTGCAGTCTGGACGTCTCAGTACTAGTTGCTGAAAGTCAGAGTCAGTCTTCAGATTTTGGCCAGTCGAGTTGATAGATTGTAGTGCAATAAAGTTGATAGTGTAATAGTGTATGATGGGCACACACTCTGTTTTTTTTTTTTTGTTTTTGTTTTTTTTTTAACCCTCAGAATATGATTCTATCCAGATGGAGGAGATCAAACATGTTTGATATTTTGAGCAGATTTTAGAACACATGTTGTTTTCATATGTTATGCATCTCCTATAAACGAGGTGCATGTTTTTGCGTGAGTTTTTTTGTGTTCGGAATGATTTGAAAGTCTTGTAGAATGTGACCCTTAGTTGTTTAGTGTATAATGCCCAATTTGTCTCTGTCACCATTTGCAAAGCCAGAAAGTGCATGATACCTACATTTTGTATCTGTATAACTTCTGTGTCTGTATCAGTGATTAGATGCTTTTACAGATGCAATTTATTAGCTTGCACAGCATAGTCCCTGAGCAGGTTACAGTCATAGAGGTGAAGTCTGCTTCTGGTGGACAGTCTGAAATCGCTATCACAACGCGTTTGCATTTCGCTAGCTTGTTAACTTGTCAACATTCTCTTGCGCGCTCCTTTTTCTACGCATTCATCAAACAGCTGTGGTAAGTCAGATCAGTCTACAAACACGGTGAGTCATGTCATCCTCTCCTTCTATTGTTACTTGCTCTGCCTGTCACATGCATAGTATAGCTTTCTCTGTCAGCGAGGAGGGATTTACATGTCATAAATGTAGGGAAATAGTCAGGCTGACAGAGAAAATCTCAGAATTAGAGACACGCATCCAAACTTTAATCGAGGATAGTAAGAATGCAAGGGCTTTAGATACTGTTTTGGATGCGACTAGCTTAGTGAACTCTGTACATTGTTCGGTTCCGGCTGTAGAGCCCGTGCAGCAGGGCAACTGGGTAACGGTGAGGCGGCATAGTTGCGGGAAACACCACTCTTCCGTTCAAATAAGAACATCAAATAGGTTCTCCCCACTCAGTGACGCACCCACTGAGAATCCTGTTGAAAGTGCCCTAGTTATTGGCGATTCTATTACACGGAACGTGAAAATAGAGACACCAGCCACCATAGTCACATGTTTGCCGGGAGCCAGAGCACCTGACATCAAAGCAAATTTAAAAGTGCTGGCTAATGCTAATCATAAATACTCTAAAATTATTATTCACTTCGGCACTAATGATGTTAGACGTCGCCAGTTGGAGATCACTAAAATTAACATTAAAGAGGTGTGTTAACTCGCAAGTACAATGTCAGAAACAGTAATTTGCTCTGGTTCCCTTCCTGTTTGTCGGAGTGATGAGATAGTTAGCAGATTATTATCACTCAATGGCTGGCTGTCTAAGTGGTGTCCGCAGAATAATATAGGTTTCATAGACAATTGGAAAAGTTTTTGGGGCAGACCTGACCTGTTGAAAAGAGATGGTATCCATCCCTCCTGGGATGGTGCTGCTCTTCTCTCTAGTAATATGGCACATAGTCTTAGAGCTGAAACATGACAAACTGGGGCCCAGGTCAGGAAGCAGACAAACCGGCTAAACCGACCATCTGCTAGCTGTCTCATGTCACAGAAGTCAGATAAATCCGAACACATAGAAACTCTTTCACCTAGATATTATCACATAGAGACTGTGTCTGTACCCTGAATTAGTAAATACATAAAACTTCCAAACCCATTTAAGGTTAAAAATTTAATTGATGTTCAACAAATAAAAAACAGAGATAATACTGATAAACAAATGATAAAACTTGGGTTGCTGAATATTAGATCCCTTTCTTCAAAAGCACTTATTGTAAATGATATTATCACAGACAATAATCTAGATGTGCTGTGTTTGACAGAAACCTGGTTAAAACCAGACGATTACATTACTTTAAATGAGTCTAGCCCTCAAGGTCACGATTATCGACACAATCCTCGTCAGAAAGGCAAAGGGGGAGGTGTTGCTGTAATTTATAGTAATATTTACAGTATTACTCAAAAGTCTTTCAAATATAATTCATTCGAAGTGATGGTGCTTTATGTAATGTTATGTAAGTTGACATTTGTGCTGGCTACTGTATACAGGCCACCAGGACACCATACAGACTTTATCAAAGAATTTGCTGATTTTCTATCGGAGTTAGTACTAGCTGCAGATAAAGTCCTTGTTGTTGGTGATTTTAATATCCATGTAGATAATGAAAAAGACGTATTGGGATTGGCATTTACAGACATTCTAAACACTATTGGAGTTAGACAACACGTGTCAGGACCCACTCATTGTCGTAATCATACTTTAGATATAATATTGTCACATGGAATCGATATTGATGCCGTTGAAATTCTGCAGCAGAGCGAAGCAAAGGCAAAGCATCTCAGATCATTATCTAGTCTCGTGTATACTACATTTAGTCAAGGCTGCTAAACTGCCTCCCTGCCACAAATATGGTAGAACCATCACTTCTACCACTAAAGATTGCTTTATAAATAATCTTACTGATCAGTTTCATCGCCTTAGCATACCAGACAGCTTAGAAGACCTCGATGTTGCAACAGAAACTATTGACTCTGTCTTTTCCAGCACATTAGACTCAGTTGCTCCTTTGCGCTTAAAAAGATTAAGGAAATTAGTCCAACGCCATGGTACAACGAGCACACTCGGGCCCTTAAGAGAGCAGCCAGAAAAATGGAGCGCAGCTGGAAGAAAACAAAACTTGAATTTTTTCGCATTTCGTGGAGAGAGAGAATGATTGAGTACAGAAAGGCCTTAAAAACTGCTAGATCTGCTTATTTTTCAAATCTTTTAGAAGAAAATAAACACAACCCTAGGTATTTATTTGATACAGTGGCTAAATTAACAAGAAATAAAGCTTCAACTTCTGATGTTTCCAAACAGCACAGCAGTAATGACTTTATGAACTTTTTTACATTCAAGATTGACAATATTAGAGAGAAAATTATAACCATGCAACCGTCTACTACAGTATCGCGTCAGACAGTGCATTGTAGTGTCCCTGAGGAAAAATTCAATTCATTCGCTGCTTTAGGAGAGGAAAAATTGTCTAAACTTGTTAAAACATCAAAATCAACAACATGTATGTTAGACCCTATACCGACTAAGCTATTGAAAGAGATGCTTCCAGAGGTCATAGATCCTCTTTTTAATATCGTTAATTCATCTTTATCACTAGGATACGTACCAAAAGCTTTTAAGCTGGCTATTATTAAACCTCTTATTAAAAAACCACAACTTGATCCTAGAGAATTAGTCAATTACAGGCTGATCTCATATCTTCCTTTTCTGTCAAAAATACTAGAAAAGGCAGTATCATCACAACTATGTTCCTTTTTAGAAAGAAATGGTATCTGTGAGGATTTCCAGTCAGGATTTAGACCGTACCATAGTAATGAGACTGCTCTCATTTGAGTTACTAATAATTTGCTCTTATCATCAGATCGTGGTTGTATCTCTCTATTAGTGTTACTGGATCTTAGTGCTGCTTTTGACACTATCGATCACAACATTCTTTTAAATAGACTTGAAAAATATGTTGGCATTAGTGGAATTGCATTGTCATGGTTCAAATCATACTTATCTGACCGTTATCATTTTGTAGTAGTAAACGAAGAGATGTCATATCGATCACAAGTTCAATATGGAGTACTGCAAGGCTCAGTACTAGGACTGTTGCTTTTCACTCTGTACATGCTACCCTTGGGAGATATCATTAGGAAGCATGGCGTTAGTTTTCACTGTTACGCTGATGATACTCAGCTCTATATTTCTTCGCGCCCTGACGAAACTTACCAATTCACAAAATTAACGGAATGCATAGCTGATATAAAAAATTGGATGACCAGTAATTTCCTACTACTAAATTCAGAAAAAACAGATATTCTAATTTTTGGACCAAAAACTTCTTCACGTAATAACCTAGAATACTGTCTAACACTTGATGGCTGCTCTGTTAAGTCCTTGTCGTCAGTTAGGAACCTGGGTGTGCTCTTTGATACCAATCTTTCATTTGAAAGCCATGTTTTTAGCATCTGTAAAACCGCATTCTTACATCTTAAAAATATATCTAAACTACGATATATGCTTTCAATGACAAATGCAGAACAGTTAGTTCATGTGTTCATGACCTCAAGGCTAGATTACTGTAACGCTCTACTGAGTGGTTGCCCTGCTCACTTGATAAATAAACTACAGCTCGTACAAAATGCAGCAGCTAGAGTTCTTACTAGAACTAGGAAGTATGAGCATATTAGCCCAGTTCTGTCAACACTGCATTGGCTTCCTGTTAAACATCGTATAGATTTTAAAATCTTGCTAATTACTTACAAAGCACTAAATGGTTTAGCTCCCCAGTACCTGAGCGAGCTCTTAATGCATTATAGTCCTTCACGTCTATTGCGATCTCAGAATTCAGGTCAGTTAATAATACCTAGAATATCAAAATCAACCGCAGGCGGTAGATCCTTCTCCTATTTGGCACCTAAACTCTGAAACAATCTTCCTAGCATTGTTCGGGAAGCAGACACACTCTGTCAGTTTAAATCTAGACTAAAAACGCATCTCTTTAACCTGGCATACACATAACACATTATCAATTTATGTTTTCAAATCCGTTAAACGATTGTTAGGCTGCATAAATTAGGTCAGCCGGAACCGGGAACACTTCCTATAACACCAGATGTACTCGTTACATCAGAAGAAGAATGGTATCTACGCTAATATTAGTCTCTCTGTTTATCCCAAGGTTTACCGTAGTCAGCCGGATCCGGGCCGTATCCAGGTGAGATCGAGGACCTGCACCTTGACACGACCACAACGCAGCCCTGAAGTGTCAGCAGAGATTGAGTCAACTAGATCATCCACTGTGAAGGCCTCATTGACACGACAGCCAGTGGCACAGTTCCTCAACAAACCGTCCATACCGGCGTAATGAATACGATCATCCATCCTGGATGGAACTGGAATAAATATTTGGACTGTTGCGATCCCATCGGACTTATGATAGCTGCCTGAATCATAATAAAGCACTGTTCGCTGTTGGCCAGAGGAGAACTGGCCCCCCGACTGAGCCTGGTTTCTCCCAAGGTTTTTTTCTCCATTTTAACACCTGTTTGCCACCTGATGTCACCTGTTGGAGTTTGGGTTCCTTGCCGCTGTCGCCTTTGGCTTGCTTAGTTGGGGACACTTGACATTTGATATTCAACAGTGTTTTGATCTACCTGCATTGATACCATTGTATGCGAACTGAGCTGAGCTGGATGATGACATCACTGTTTACTCCAGTGCTGATATAGATAAATTAACTAAATTAATAACTATTGATTCTTACAACGGAATGAATCAATACTGAATTTACTTAAGATGGATAATGACACCATTTTCTTTAAGAGCTGCTGTGCAGCCAAAATTATATACCAGTTATCACTGTAAAGCTGCTTTGACACAATCTGCATTGTAAAAAGCGCTATATAAATAAAGGTGACTTGACTTGACTCTGAAGGAACTGACTGGAATACCAAGCTGCAGGGACACCACTGACTTTAGTTTGGACACAAAGGATCTCAGTAAAGTTACAAGTCCCATTATGGGAAATGTCTCTTTCATTATGGCACTGAACACGTGTAGAATGGCCTTGTTGACTTCCTGTGTAAGGCAGTACTTGTTTACTTGTATCAAAACAAGACAATCAAGTGTAACATTTTCATTTAAAGCAGAGGTCTTCGACCCTGCTCCTGGGGACCTACTATTCTGTAGAGTTCAACTCCAACCCTAATCAAACACCCCTGAACCAGCTAATCAAGCTTTTCGGGATTGCTTGAAAATCACATGCAGGTCTCCAGGAGCAGGGTTGAAGACCTCTGATTTAAAGTACACATTTGCCACCCAGTGGTAATACCTGCTAACTACAGCACAGAAAATGGCACATTCCACATGGGGTATGAATAAATGCTTGAAACTCCCCCAAAATAAGGTAAAATTTATTTATTTCAACAAAGTGTGGTCAGGAGGTCACATTGAATATTATATGAGCTTTATTTTTATATTTTATATGTATATGTTTATTTTATATGAGTTTTATTTTACATATTTGTTCAAAATAAAGCATTTGGAAGGATGGGTAACAGAGTTGAGACCACTGAGGTGGGACAGGCCAGAATCCGCATTTTAAAGGGGCTTTTCACTTTTTACTTTTCATGGTGTTAATTTTATGTTAGATAGTAGTTCACCTAATAGTTCTCTCTCTAACAATGGTACACCAAATTGTACTCTGTTAATAGTGTCATGTATGTAGATAATATATCAACTTTATTTTTTAAACTTGGTCTTAAATGCATGCATTTCCATTAGCTGACTGTACATAAAAAAAAAATTAAAAAAAAACATTTTTTTTTTTTTTAAAGGTACTTAGAGACATTTATTTTATTGGAGGAAATTAAGACACTACACTATTTTCACCTTCTGAACTGGGGGTCTTATTGCGGGTCCAATCATGTCTAGCCAATAACTATTTCTTATGAGAAACACATTAGTTATTCCTCCAGGGGACACTTGATGGCTCAGAAAAACGACGATGGTTGGATCGACGTCTTGTTGGATAGATTGTACGCTAAAAAAGTATAATATTTAAAACAAAACAAAAAAAATATTTTCATATTACCCGCAAATGTTTAAATATATAGATAGGACTACAATTCTGATTTGAAGAAAAAAAAAACTTCTACATTCACATTCCTGAAAGTAGCATTTACACAAAATAATAAATAATTTAAGAGCATAACAAAAATCTACCCGCTTATTCAGCAGTCAGGTTCTCTTTTCACTGCGCATGCGCGCGTATTCAACATGGCGGCCCCTGTAAAGCTGCAGTGTCTTGATGACTTTCCATCACATATTCATCCTCTGCACGTGCTTATCAACAAATCACAATTCACTCAAAAGTTTCCAGACTACACTGAACCAACATACGCGCTGTTATTTTCATCGACGGACAAGCAGTCACCCTCTTATCGGGGCTTTTTGGTGTGCGCGCACATCACTCCAGATGAAGAGACCGATGTAAACATTCACACGTGTCTCGCTGTTTATGCGAGTAGATATTTCCTTAAACACTACGGATTGAAGGAGCATTCACTGGGAACAGTTCGTCCACAGTCCCTGTTGCCTTTAAAGAAGATTGTGATCGGTGCTCGGACAAAGCAGAGCTTTAAATGGGCTTCTTCAGAGAAGTTCTGCAATGGTCTGCTGGTCCTGGCGTCCTGTCACGGACAGACTCTGCTGGCGAGACAGGGCGACTCGCTTCTGATACCCTACCATCATTTACTAGGTGAAGAAGCAGCGCAGGTGCAGATGTCAGATGTGATGGTGCTGGAGTGCGCACCTGTCAGCCAGGGCATGATAACAGTGGACACGAGTGTGGTGGTGTCAGACTGCAGAGATATGGACCTGACCAACACCAGCATCATGAGCAGACTGTCAGTTTCCTCTCTGTTCGTCTCTGATTTCGCCCAGTATGCCAACAGTTTGAGTTCTGGCAGCTCTTTGTTGAACAGCAAAGTATTGGACTTCAGTACTTTTTTACAGGCTCTTGAATGCAGACTTGACATCCGGGTGGTTCATGTCTCAGATCTTCAGAAACCAGGAGGAATTCTGTCCAGACTAGAGCAGAATGAAGGCTTGGACATTGACAGCACTATATTCGTGAGCAAAAGCTTGTTACTGAAGCTGGGTGTGTTTAACGGGGAGTGGGTCATTGCATCCGTCCCAGCAGACAAGGCCAAGAAGACGCTTCTGGCTCAGAGTCCTGTCCCGGGTCAACGTGAAAGCAGTTGTAAAGTTCCCTATAAGAGGCAGGGGCCTGTTCATCTGGCTGCAATCAAGGCCTTTGACATGGTTAGACACCAAGACATGGATGGAAATGACAATGTGGGCTTCATTTCACCAGTTCAGTGGTTTAACCTGTCGGATGGGATGGCAGTACCTGTCGGAAATAAGGCCATTAAAATTAAGGTGACGATGTTTGGAATAATTCTGATAGTAATGCTCAACTAATTTAAGTTTTAAAATATTGAATTCACATTTTTAAAAATGGAAATTAGCAAATGAGTTTTTATCACAATACTATTAAGTGAACATTTGATGAATTTTATATAATTTCATTACTTGGTTTGAGCAGATTTGCCATGAGCTATGGCTATTTTCTTGCTTTTGCATAATTTAGTTATAATTTATCATGTAGGCCTAGGTCTGGCATGCCCTTTTATAAAAAAAACGTAGTTAATTTTATTTGCATTCCAGCTAAAAAAAATATTTTTTAAGAACGTTTTACTAACGTTCCTATTAAGTTGTAAAAATTATTTCTTAATGTTCTATTAACATTTAAATCATCCAGATTTTTAAATGTTTTAAACATTTAGCACCCCTATTCTTGGTTATATGAACATTAAACATTCCATTTCATCATTCTTCAACATTATGCGTTACTTTTGAATGTTCGCTGAACGTTCTGAAACAAGAGTAACATTTAAAAATTTTAGATGAACATTCAATTAAATGTTTCAAGGGAAAAAATGGATAAATAATGTTTTTGCGCTAAGTTTTGAGAACATTATCAAAGACCTGGGGCTGTATGTATAAAGCTGCTCAGAGTAAAATTTTAGTCTTAAGTGTGTCAAAATTCTAAGAATGACATAATTTTACTCTTATTTAGTCTTATTCCTAGACTTAAGAATAAGAGTGATTCATAGAGGTTCCTAAGTGTTAAGACTAGGTCTCAGGTCCTAAATTATTTTAAAAGTGTTGGAAAGGTCTCCTAACCTAGTTAGGAGTAACAAGATGGCAGCAGAGATGAGGAGGCTACACACTTTCCAACGAAAATATAATGTATTGGAGTTAAAGGTGCTGTAAGTGGAATTTGAACTATGCTGTTGGACATTGTTGATATTTGAAAACAACCCAAACAAACCCACCCCTCTCTTCATTGCTCCGCCTCCAAAACTCACACTCCAATCCTAACCACCCTGCTCTGAGTCGATCTCAAACCCCTGCCCGATCGCTGCTGACATGTGAGGCGAGTGCACTATCAATGACACTAAGCACCGCATTCTCAAGCGTTCGTCAGTGTGCAGTGGTTTACCTGCACAACTCTCACTATCGGGCCTCTGTTACACACGCAATGCGAGTGGATGTCTGTTTATCACAGCTGACGCTCAACAAAATGCTTCACGAAAAATAAAGCACAGTTGGTGAACGAACGACAAGGAAGCACAAAAAAATGAACGTACAGTACACAAGAGTAAATACAAAGTGTTCGTTGTTAGTCGCAAACAGCACAGCAGCTCCAGACAATTAAAACCCAGTGTACTCACATGATTAGCGGGATCAAAGCAGCCTCCTCGTCTGTTTTCAGGCCTTCCACTTAGCTATCTCCAGCGCTGGAAAGCTTTTCTAATATAAATGTGGGTCCTAAAGCGTTTTGCCCAGGCATAAACCTTCATTCCAGTTATATTCTTTTGAGCTCTTTTGTATTGTGTCCCATCTCTCGTTATGCAATTTTTTTTTTCTTATTTTCAAATCTCCCTCTTGCTCGTTCTCTCTCCTCGACCGTCATACGCCCCCTAATGCTGATTGGTTAGACGTTTGTTGTTGGTGTCGGCCCGACTAACCTCCAAACAGTGTATTTGAAATACTACTGAGTCCCCCTTTAAATGATGATGGAGTTGATAAAACGATAAAAGCTTGTCAAGGTATTCTTTTTGTAACTGACCTATTAAGAAATTTAATAACTTCTCCTACTCTACAAATCAATGTTCTCACTGTAGAAATGAAAGTCATAGTTACATTTTTGTGGACTGGCATTTTGTTTGAATGCAGCAGTCCACCGATGATGACTTCAGTCCACAGTAAGCAGGGTCTTAAATAGCACTATTGTGGCACTGACCTCACCAAAGTGGCCAAAAGTGATGTGCGGATTTTTTTTTTAATTGCCCTGTTTAAACCATCAAAATATGAGGAAAATATTTTTATATTTATATTTTTTAAATATTTTAAAATGCAAGGGAAGAACAAAACACTAAACTTACTGAAGGTATATATCTGACAAAATTGTTTGGCAAAAAAGGAAAACTACAGCTACAGGTTTTAGAAAAAAAAGCTCACAGGAAAAAAACATACATTAACAGCAACATAATCAGTTATTAATATATCGTTGGTCCACTCTTCTTTGTGTTCATAATTTCTTTGTATGACAGCCTGGCCAAAAATGATGTTGCACAATTTGGCATGTTTCATTGAGTTATCACAAATAAAACAATTGACTTCAAGCACAGCTACGCAATATGCTTACAAAATATTTAACACATTTTTAATAATATTTAAATAAAGGATGAATACGTCAACTTTCTTATGCCGGACGTCACTTTTGGCCACTACTGTGTGTTCAGTACAGTTCATTGACTTGCCAATTGATCTTCAAACCATGCGGCAAAAGCAAGCCACTTTTATGAAAATTTCAGGGCTTCCCTGGAGTTGTTGGAGCCATTGATGATGGAACTCATGTTCATATTATTGCTCCAACTGTAAATGAGGAGACATATATAAAAAGAAAAGGATTCCACAGCATCAATACTAATTCGTGATAATTTTGCACATTGAAAAGCAAATTTTCAGCAAAGGATTTTTCTAAGAGTAGGAGACTTTTATAAAGAAGCTAAAAGCAACCTTTAGTGAAGTCTAAGACTGATTCTTAAGTGCTGACTTAAGTGTTGTGAACTAAGGACTACAATGATGTCAACTCTAAATTGACCTCTGAATCAGCCAATAGCAAGCCTGCAAGGGTGAAGTCACAGCAGCACAACACCAATCATTTAATGTAATTATATAAAAAAAATAATTTAAAAAGACACTGAAATGTTTTAATATTTAAATTTATTTTGAAAAATAACTTTGCATTGTGCAAAATTATCACAAATTAGTATTGATGGTGTGGAATCATTTTCTATATATATATATATATATATATATATATATATCTCCTCATCTACAGTTGGAGCAATGATATGAACACGAGTTCCAGCAATGGCTCCAACAACTCCAGGAAAGCCCACAATCAACATAAAAGTGGCTTGCTTTTGCCGCATGGTTTGATGGTCAGTTGGAAAATCAATGAACAGACATACAGTAGTGGCCAAAAGTGATGTCCAGCCTAGGACATCTTCACCCTTAGATCAAATATTTTTAAAAATATGTTAAAAGATGTAAGCATATTGCATAGCTGTGCTATGAGTCAATTGTTTTATTTGTGATAATGAAATGAAACATGAAATTGTGCAGACATTATTTTTGGCCAGGCTGTCATACAAAGAAATTATGAACACATGCAAAAAAGAAAGGACCAATGAAATGTTAAAAATGTATTATGTTGTAGTCAATGTGTGCTTTTTTCTGAAATCTGTAGCTGTAGTTTGGATTTTATTTTGCCAAAAATCTCAAGCAGTTGAGATTTGCTATATAATACTGTATCACTTTATGTGAGCTTACACTGTATGTGAATAAACTTGGACAAACTTATATATCCAAGTTCCAACTTTATATGTAGAGTTTGGCAACAACAAAGTTTGTTTTTGCGAGGTTATAAACAATCAAGCAGTTGAGATTTGCTATATAATATAAATCACAAAAGGTTACTTCATAATTGGAATGACCTATGTAATTTATTTAGTATTGAAATAGCTGAAATATAAATGAATGCTTATTTTATACAATTTTTAAATCAGAATTACCAAAAACAGCTCTGGTTATTGACTGCTGCTAATCTCAAATGGCCAGATATCGGTCTATTTATTTATCGGTCTATCAATGTATGGTGATATTCAGGGAGGCCTGATGGCCGATCATGTGAACGGATGTGCAATGAGCATTTCTTTGTAACTTGATTCAAGCAGAGGTGGAATAAGGTGTCATGGCACACTGAGTCTCAGATGTCCGCGAGCGCGTGTCGATCTGCAGGGCCGGCGTTTGCTAAAGAGCTGCACATTGAAGCCATCATATCGCCCAACTACAGCTCGCACGGGCCGTTCGACAGCATCCTCTACAAACACTTCAGCATACCCAGGTGCTCAGAGCTCATTTTCAGCCATTTAGCAAAGTCTTGCTCTCTCTATCTTTCTGTTTTTCCTGAATGTTGTGTTTGTTTTCAGGCTTGTTCAGCAGGGGAATATAATGGGAATCCCATCGGAAGGACATCCTGATCTTATAGAGAACAGCTCTGAAGGAATCCTCAGGTGCTGGTTTATTTTCAGTAGCTCCTTTAAAGTCGTCATGAAACTGAGGATGCAATAGTCTTTTCTTCCCATTGTGTGTACACAACCACCATATAATGGTAAAAATCCACCCACTCTTTTTTTAATCCCCATAAATCATAAGCAGTGTCTCAGAACAAGCCCTTTGCAGATTCTACACTTTGTGACGTCACATTGCTTAGGCCCTGCCCACGACTGCTGACAGACTCTGCCCTATTAGCATAGACCCCGCCCTGAGTGAGCTGTACATAGCTAAAAATCGTGTTCCAGGGGGGTAAAATCCACGTTTTTTTGACGGGGATTCCCTGGTAAAATTTGCATTCCAGGGGCTAAATATCACGTTATTAGGGCTGTTTTGACCCGCGGACATGAAAAACAACCCACGGCAACAGTGTTGAAGTAGCCCAATTCCACGGGAAAACCACGGACTTGGCAACACTGGATGTGTGTGCTCAGAAAACTATATATCAGAAGTTTAAACTGATATGGCTTTAAAACGCACACAGATAATAAACTTTCATGATGATAAAGAACTGCAATGAAATCAAAACCAAACAGATGTTTTGTTAGTTTTTGGCAGAGATCTGAGGCATGAGCTGTACAGGCTCTGCCCTCTTCTTGAAAGCAGGGTGGGGAATAGCAGCTCATATCAAAAACAGCATGTTTTTCCTTCCACTCAAAAATGGGCCTTTACAACATGGTATAATAAATGATCTGTGGGGTATTTTGAGATGAAACTTCACAGACACATTCTGGGGACACCCGAGTCTTATATTACTTGTAAAAAGGGGCATAATAGGTCCCTTTTAAATGATCTTTGAAAGTCAAACCTCATGCAGGTTTTGTGATTTGCAGGTGGCCAGTGCTGTATTTCAAAGTAAAGCAGGTGTGTGGTTTTTCTGCTGAGGAGGAAGAGGTTTCTTCATATCTGGCTGATTCCAGTCACACTTCACTATACATGGTGAGAAATTAAGACATTCACGTAAGTCAGAATATTCTCTGTTATATCATACAGTTCTTATATGCAGATTCAAGCTTTGATTGGCTGTCCACAGGGAGGCTCCGCTCATAGCCCATCTCCCTGCTCTGTGCTGCCAAAGGGTTCGTCTTTCTGGACGAGTCTCTGTCCTCCTGGTCTGTCCAGCACTGTGGAGCAACTGGTCACTATCATCCAACCGCACCTCACTGAAAGGTACGGAAGCTTGTTTCCACCATGGTTCAATCTTACAATTATGACTTTATAACTTAAAATTGCGAGTTTACATCTGCGAAAAAGGGACAATTCTGAGAAAATATTCAGAATAGCGAGATGTAAACTCGCAGTTGTGAGTAGAAAGTCAGACTTGTGAGTTTATATTTCAAAATTCTGACTTTATTTCTTGGAATTGTGACTTTATTACTCTCAATTCTGAATTTATAACTCTGACTTTATAACTATTTCTGATGTAATTATTACAAAGATGCTCTTGTTGAAACATTTTTATTAACAGAACCTTAGAATATTTATATATTAAATAAATTAACCACGATTTTGTAATTCTGTAATGTATAATCTTTAATAAAAACAATAGTTACTAACTTTCCCCGCCATTGACAGAATTTTCGGGATTTCTGTGTTTTCACTATTACATGATGGGGGTGCTATTATAGACCTTCTGAAAGAGTACAGAATCTCCAGACTAAAACACAGGCGAAGAAGAAGCAAACAAGTGATAAAAGCATTGCTTACGCACGTTGTAGTCTTTGGGAAAAAGAAAAAAAAAACGTGATTTTCTCAGCTGTTTGTTCAGAATGTTGCTTTTTTTTTATTATACTTAACCACAATAAAGTGGTGTTAAAAAAAGAATGTATGAAGCTATAGGATAAAATGGCTTTTGTTGTTTAAAAGCAGAGGCTCTGTTCTTTCTTTTGATATATTGCATGTTCAGGAGCCATATTCACAAAACATTTTATCTTCCCACTAAATAGCAGTAAAAGTTCTTTGCTAAGAGTTTTCTCTTAAAACCTATTCACAAAGCTGCTGAGACCGACTTTTACTAAGGAATAGAGAGAAATCTTAAGCTAAGAGAATGGGCGTGGTTGACCTTGTTGCTATGGATACATCCGTAAGACCTTCGTTCATCTTCGGAAAACACAAATTAAGATATTTTTGATGAAATCCGAGAGGTTTTTTATCCCCCCTAAGAAAGCAACATAATTACCACATTCAAGGTCCAGAAAAGTAGTAAAGACATCATTAAAATAGTTCATGTGACTACAGTGTTTCAACCTTAATGTTATGAAGCGACGAGAATACTTTTTGTGCGCAAAAACAAAGCAAAAATAATGACTTTATTCAACAATTTCGTCTCTCCCCTGTCAGTTTCCTGTGCTGTTTACGTTGTATAGACAGTGTAGGCCACCACAACTCCTCAGGATACGGTGGAGTACTCTGGGTTTGGGCTAAATTCCAAGCTAGATTAAAATGCCATCATAGATTAAAATCTATAAATCAAAATATTGATTGCATTTATGAAGAAAAGGCTCATCACCCAAGGCTCTGTTGTCTCAATGGTGTCTTTGGGCAGATTTCTGAGGTGGATTGCTGGCAACAACCATTTTAGGATTGTTTGTGATTTGGTATTAGGATTCCTCTTGACTACTCCTAACTTTTCACAGATTTAGGAGCTAGTTTTAGATCTAAAATGATTTGTGAAATACTCTTAGAGCAAAAATTTAGGAGTCCTAAATTTAGGACTGACACGTCCATTATTTTCAAGAGTTTCTTCTAAATCTGCAAGTTAGAAGCTACTTTTAGCCGTACGATTTTTTGTGAATACAGCCCCAGATTTTCATACAACAAAATATTCTGGGGGCCATGGTGGGCAAAGAGTTAAGGAGGGAAAAATAGAAACAAGATTTCAGTTTACATCTTGATTTTATGTGTTTTTAAGGCTGGATTTAAATGTATTTATTCATGCTAATTTATTAATTGAAATACTTTTAAGTTATCCTGCTGCTCCCTGGTGGAGAAGTACTGTATTAGAAGATGTTTTAACTATCTGCTACTATATATACATATACATATTGCTGGAAATGTTGACAAGATGTTGACAAGATGTTAAATATATTAAAATACTATTACTTTTTTTTTTTTTTTTTTTTACATTGTTTTACATTGTTTTACATTGTTTTATTGCAGCTCTCTTACATTAAAACGAGGCTGTTCAGTTCTTCTGATGAGTCCGAATGGCACTGGTAAAGTTACGGTGGTGAAAGCAGCTAGCAGGAGGCTTCATCTGCATCTGATTAAAGTAAACTGGGATTTTTTTTCTTCATTATTTTTCTTGAGTCTTGTGTTTTTGAGCATCAAAATCCTCTCTTGTGAAGCACACAAGAAACACAATTGATTCTGCTAGAGTTTGATGTTAGCATGTAGCTAAGCTAACAAACGTGATGTTCTAATAAGCAAAAACACATAAAACACAAATATTGGGTAAAATTGTACATTTTAATCATAATTTAACTATTTTCATTGATAGTTTTATGCACTGAATTAAATATTTGTATATATATTTTTTAGTCAACATTTCTTTATTTTCTCTTGAGCCCTACACATGCTATTTCGTCCACGAATTAAGAATTCATCCTCAGAACTTATTTAGTTCACTCATTCAGTTTAATTCGTTAATTCTTTTCTTGTTTTTTTTTTTTTAAAATCTAGGCCACATTGTACTAATTAGTTCCCATTTTATTTAAATTGTGACCACATTTTACTCATTTGTTTCTTCATTTTAGTTTAATCATAGCCACATTGTAGAAATTTGTTGCCATGATTTAACTAAATTATAATGAGGGAACGAATGTCACAGCGATGACCCATATTATGGCCATATTGGATGGTCTAAAATTATGATATGAGTAGATTTGTAAATGAGGCTGTATATTCCTGCTAATGTGTGCAGGTGGACTGTGTCACACTCTGCGCCGACACTGCAGCTGCTTGCGAGGCTAAGATGAAGTCTGTCTTTGAGAGAGCAGAGCTCCATCACCCATGTGTTTTGTTGCTAAGAAACCTGCAGCTGCTCGGCCAACCACGGGACGGCACTGAGACAGACTCCAGGGTCACGTCCACCCTCTGCCAGCTCGTAGCAGCTGTTCATGCCAGGTGAGGTGCCAACATGCCAAATGCCTGCAGCATAAAGAGAAATAGGGAAAGGTAAATTTTACTGGTATATCACCCACCCTTTCCTTCTCCTCTGCTTCTGCAGCGTGGTTGTGGTGGGGTCTGTGAGCAGCCAGAGAGAGTTGTCCTCAGATGTGATGGCAGCGTTTGTGCACCAGGTGGCGATAGAGAGCCTGTCTGAGGAGCAGCGGAGGACGATGCTGTCCAGCCTCAGTGAGGACCTGCTGTTGGGAAAAGATGTCAGTCTGGGCAAGATAGCCAAACAGACAGCTGTGAGACAACTGACTAATCATCCATCTTATCTGTGCAGTCAGATTGACCATATGCACTTTTTAAAAAAAAAAATTTTATACACGTTCCTGGTCAAATTGCAAACAATTTATTGGAACATGTTATTGCAAAGAAGAAAATGTTTGTAAATGTGTAAATTGCTCTGCTTTCATTGGAAATTGCTGCATTATATCACATTACGGGAGTAAAATGGATTCCCAGAACTGTTTCATGTTGACTTTGTTCGGTGTTGTTTCCGTAGGGTTTCGTTTTAGGAGATCTTTGCGCACTTCTTAACAATGCTGGAAGAGCCGCTCACAAAAGACTTCTGAAGACGTAGTAAGTCTTTACCTGGCTGCAGTCAGTCACTCCATCCATGGTTTTTGTTTAAGAAAGTGGTGTGGTGTTTTTGGTGTATAGTTTTCCAGAAGCGGCGAGTGAACAGGAAGAGGAGGATCTGTGTGTCTCTGGGGTGAGCGTCTCGTCTAAGGACTTCAGCACGGCACTGGATGTCCTGCAGGAGGCACATTCACAAGCCATTGGAGCGCCAAAAGTACAGTTGCCTTGATTTTCTTTCTTTGAGGCCTTTGTAGAAATGAAATACTCTTTAGCATACTTTAAAAAACAGTACTTATTATGGAAAAATACACTTTTAAAAAGAATATATGGCTACACTTTATTTTAAGGTGTCTTTGGTACAATGTATTATGTTTAAGTACCTGAATAATAATAATTAACTGTCATGTACTGATATAGGGTTAGGGTTAGGATTAGGAATTGGTTTAGGGTTAGTTGCATGTAATTATGCATAATTTACTGTTATTGCTATAGTAAATACAAACATATTACAAAGACGCTAAAATAAAGTGTTACTGAATATTTAAAGAGATAGTCCACCCAAAAATTTGCTGTTAATTTCCTTACCCTCAGGCCATCTAAGATGAAGGTGACTTTTTTTCTTCAGTAGAACAGAAAAGAAGATTTTTAGCTGAAACCATGGTCCTCTGTGATTCATATAATTTATTCTATTGTCTTTGAAATATGGATAAAGTGTACTGCTGACTGTACTGACAAGCATTTATGGTAAACTAAAGTATATTTTAATGTCATTTCTATTGAAACTTGTATGTATTGAAATACAGTCAAACCAAAAATTATTCAGACATTTTTTATATTTTTGATATATTTTTACTAGTGGGTGCAGGACACTATAGTTCATTTATGTAAGTGAGGATATCAAAATAAAGTAAACTGTGACATATTATACCCAAAAATTCTTCATACAGTGGACTACCAGTAAAATTGATAAAAATTTGGAACCAAAAATTATTCAGACACTTTGACCTGACCATGTTTTGCTTAAGTGTTATCTGACATAATTATGATTAATGTTTTCTGACACAGTTTAACTCTGAGGTCTTGTCATATTTTATTACCATTTTTTTAAACTATAGTGAATAAACTGTATTAATGAATGAAATGTTCAAGGTGTCTGAATACATTTTGGTTTGACTGTATATCTGTAATTACATAGTTGTAATTTAGTACATTTTAAATTACTTTAAATGTAATATCAAATAACACACTACAGTTGAGTGAGTTATTTGATGCACTTTTTAAAAGCGTACTTAAGTGTACGCTACTACAGTTAAAGTTCCCCTGTGGTGAAAATCAAGTTTTTAATGTTGTTTATTTCTATGTGGTGTTTTTAATATGCTTTAAAACAAACCATGTGCAAATTCATAAATCAACACCATTGCTGAGTATTTTCTGTTTAAAACTGCTGTGATCTAAAGACAGTTTCAAAAACGCGGTTTGAAATCGCTGGTGTTTGTAACGTCACAAACTACCTTGTAATCAATCACGTCAACGTGCGGGCGGGCTTTAGCATATCATTAACCATGACCGCTCAGAAGCAGGAGAGTCTCAAGAAGCCAGGTTATCCCGGTATATTTTTCTGTTGATATAAAAAATCTGGTAGATTTAGCAATATAGCGGGTGTATGATGTATATTACGATGTTATGATGAACTATAGCATATGCCTTTCTCCACTGACTCTTTGAGTTGTTCAAAGCGTTTCTAAGGATACTGTTTTTTAGAAGGCTGACTCAGATGGCAAACAGGAATATGGTTTGTGTAACATTAGCAACAAATTATTAGCAGCTGTTTGATAATGTAGTCAAGCAAAAGGTTAATCATATTAATTACTGTCATGTGTCCGATTGTGCAGCGTGGGTCAGGTGGGTCAGACCCGGCGTATTTTAGGTCTGCTTTTATGCGGCATTACGTCTTTACACAGAATTTTGAGCAGGTACAGACCCTGCTTAACTCGGCTGTGTAAAGATGCCTTAAGTTGACCCAGTGGTTCTCTAGGCTTGTGCGAGTGAGTGGAGGCGGGGGTAATTAGCATATTCAGACCCGCATATACTAAAACATTTTAAGAAACATAGTCATGAAAGTATACTTCTTTTTCACACGGGTATTGTTTTCATGTTTAAATAGTTTGGTAACACTTTACAATAAGGTCCCATTTGTTAACATTAGTTAATGTATTAATTAACATGAACTAACAATGAGCAATACATTTGTTACAGTATTTATGAATCATTGTGAATGTTAATAAAAATACAGCTGTTCATTTTTTATTCATGGTAGTTCACAGTGCATTAACTAATGTTAACAAATAGTCAAGTCAAGTCATCTTCATTTATATAGCACTTTTTACAATACAGATTGTTTCAAAGCAGCTTCTCAGTGATAATAGGAAAATTAATGGACAGAGATTATTTTGGCTTTACAGCAGCTCTATGAAAAAGTTATTATCGAGCTAAAGTAAGTTTTTGATTGAATCACTTCCGTTGTAAAAATCGTTAATTATTAACTTAGGGGCCGCTCAAATGATGCCTATTTAACTGAAAACAGAAGACTTTTAATGTGTTCTTGCCGTTCATTTACGCATTTAGTCTATAGGTATGCGCGTTTGAATGTGTATGTGTGCAGATGCGTAGTCTTTTTTACAAAGTGACATCGCTAAATTACTTGTCTGGCCCGCATAATACAGAATTATTAGTCGTTTCCGTGGATCCATGTGAACTGGAATCATTTTGATAACGTTTTATCTATACATAGGGAAAGGAAAGGGAAGGAGGCCTTCGCAGTCAATAGTTAATACAACATTTGATTTTAATAATGTATAAGTAAATGTTGAAATAACATTAACTAAGGTTAATAAATGCTGTAGAAGTATTGTTAATTCTTAGTTCATGTTAACTAAAATAGTTAACTAATGAAACCTTATTGAAAAGTGTTAACAACAGTTTTAACAAATTGTGTTCTTAAAGACCTAAAAGTTCACACAGAGATAAAAATTCTGTCATAATTTACTGTTTACTTAACTAGCAGTAAAATCTCATGCATTAGAGCTGTAGGTGCATCTTAAGGCTCAGAGTTTATCCTCTCTTCTGTATCTCAGATCCCGTCAGTGAGATGGCAGGACGTCGGTGGACTGCAGCAGGTTAAGAAGGAGATTCTGGACACTATTCAGCTTCCTCTGGAGCATCCAGAGCTGCTCTCGCTGGGGCTGCGGCGCTCCGGTCTGCTGCTCTATGGGCCGCCCGGCACTGGAAAAACTCTGCTGGCTAAAGCTGTAGCCACCGAATGTACCATGACCTTCCTCAGGTGAGTAAGTGAGAAGTATTGAGTGCAGTGAGAGAGTAGTGTACCAAACTGAATGAATATGTTTTCATATAATGAATGTGTCTGGTGTTTGTTTTCAGTGTGAAGGGTCCTGAACTCATCAACATGTATGTTGGTCAGAGTGAAGAGAACATTAGAGAGGGTAAGAGTAACCAAATAAACTACCCATCTCAATCTTGTGATGCATATGAGCTAATTTCCACTATATTTATTGTATTGAGCTTGTTAACGTTTCCCTCTCTGTCTCTGACAGTGTTCAGTAAGGCCAGAACTGCTGCTCCCTGTATTATTTTCTTTGATGAGCTGGACTCTTTGGCTCCTAATAGAGGCCACAGTGGAGACTCAGGAGGGGTGATGGACAGGTCTGAAAACCTTAACTCTACACCACATGTGCAGATTGTTGCTGCTACACAAAAAAAAAAAAAAATGTAACCACACTAGGGCCGGTCACACTTTTCATTCCATTAACTTCCATTCATACACATGCATACGAATGCTGGAGACCGGAAACACAAGCTCACGCGAAGAAGTTTTGCATTTCAGCTCGTTCCATAGTTCAAGAACTCTGACCTGCGAATTCATATCACGTGAAGATTTGTGACCAATAGAAGATCGATAAGTCATGGCACGACCTCTTGGCTGTATTAAAAGAATGCAAATTTTTTGCAGTAAATTCAGGTAGATTGTATCTTTTTACTTTCTGGATTTATTATTATTTGTTATACGTTGAATTTATGTTTATAAAAAAGATGCCGCAGAGTTTGACATGTCATGAACATTGCAGTGTCTATACAAATTTCACGTTCAAAGTGTAGTGTGACCGCAGTTAGTTAGTTTGTATGACTATTGTAGTTAATTTTTTAATGCTGTCTGACTATTAAGGCCCCGATATACTTCAAAAGAAATCGAAGAACAAACTTGTGTGATGTCATTTCAAACAAAATCAGGTCAAAACGAAGTTCATTTAGAGTTCATTTCGGGAGTTTGAAACGGCTTCCAAAAACTCCTTTGAACTACCATTGGTCTGTGGCGATTACCTAATAAGTAGGAGTGGCTCTGAGGCTCCGCCTTCTTTGAGTTGTAAATCTTCTCTGGTTCATTTCTTTTGTTCAGGCCATTGAGGTCAGACGACTGCGAGTAAAAACATAAAACACTGGAGAGCTGCTTTATAGTAGAAATTGAAGTTGTAATTCTAATTGAAAGCAACATTGACACATTTTTTCATGTTTAATACTGTAAAGCTGCTTGCTTTTAAACAATCTGTTGTATAAAGTGCTTTATAAATAAACGTGACGAGACTTTACTGGGGATCCGAACTGCAGAGTTGGTGCAAACATAACATCGCTTATGATCGCTATGATCAGATGCTTTTTGTCACCGCTGTTATTTTTGTTGTGTGTTTATTTTGTTATTAAGAGGAAAGCGTGCAGCGCATATTGACATTTTCATCTAAACGTCGCTCCTAGCAGCGTGAGCGGCGTCGAGTTATATTTATATTTATATATAAGTTATATTTTGTATTAGGTAGCGTAGTAGTGCTGCTTTTTCCCTTCATTTTTTATTTTTTTGATAATCTGTTACACTTGGATGTACTCCACAATAAGTCGCTACTTCTTTTTCATTGTGCAATTGGGCAATTCTAAATCCTGGTATTTCAGAAGGCTGTAAAAAAACCTCATATTTTAAACCAGGGAGTTTGCTTTGTGTTCTAAAACTTGCAGTATGTATTTATTGTAGAGTAACCTCTTTTATGTGTAAATGTCAAGGGGATTTAGATTTCCCATTTCATGATCCCTTTAACTGGAGACTCACTTTGACCGGATCATTGAGTTAGTTGTTGACTTGAGAACAGATGCAATCGGATCAGTCCAATCTGTGAATGAATCATTCAGTGTGAGTTCATTGGAAAGAATCAACTCAGCTGTCAATTTCTTCAGTGCAAAATAACGGGGAACAATATGTTTTCATGAAATATACTGGAGTAAAAAGTAAGATATTATACTATGGAATGTAGTGAAGTTAGTAAAATTTTGCCAAACTAAAAAACTCTGTACAGGACAGTAGTTCGTATTCAAAACAAGTACATTTTATTTGTATTGCGCTTTCACAAGACGCATTGTTTCAAACAAAGCAGCTTTACAGAAAATCATGATATTGATGTTTATAATATCTTAATATCTTCATGCATTATAGTCGCATTTAGCAAATTAGACCTGGGCGCTAATATTGTTTACATTTTGCAATAATGTAAAGAATCAAGCAGTTGAGATTTGCTGTATGCAATAGTATATATCGCTCTACGGTGGATAAAGTTGGTGTTTAACTTTTGAAAGTTGGTGATAAAACTTTGTTCAATTGAGTCAATTCATTGGTTTTTGCATTTACAATTCATATTGTTGAACATACTGTTGAGTTTGAAAGGAAAAGTGGTTTATTGCAAGAAATTCTGAATCACATTCTGTGTTTTGGGTCAGATTAAACATCCAATTGTATTTCTTTTTGTACATTTGGGTTACTGAATGTTATATTTTGTTGAAGGTTTTATAATTGTAAACTACTTTGCTCAAGGTGAAAGAAACAGACACACTATTGTTTTTTTTTTGTTGTTGTTGTTGTTTTTTTTTTGTTTGTTTTTTTTTTTTTGAGAATTTAGGCCTTTAGACTTTATTTACACATTGTGTGAAGAGTGTGAAACTCTGTCAAATGGAATTGAAGCTGTTAAGCTGTTGAATTCTTGGTCCTAGAAGAAACAACAGAAGACTTGGAGTTAACTGTTTTGATTTACTAACTGTTATTAATCAATTGTTCGTATCTGTAATTTATCTAATATAAACAAACTACAAAGAGAACAATTTCTTTTATCAATATAATTTTCTATCTGAATCAGAACAAAATAGTGTCGACCATTCATTCACCTGTTGCATCATTTCCTCTCTCCAGTAGACTTTCCTTGCTTCTGATTCAGTTGGCCCATACTGAAAATCATTATTTGGTGTAGCATGTTACGTTGCGTGCTACATAGGACATATTTATATATTCAACTTTATAGAGCTGTGCGATAATATAGTTAACATTATGCGATGATGAAAATAATCAAAGAGCAGAAATTTTCTATAGAGTATATTTTGCTTTATGTGAGTACACTGTATGTATAGATCCATATACTTATATATTCAACTTTTATAGAGCTGTGTGATAATATAGTTTACATCTTGTGACGAGATTTGCTATATTTTATAAATTGCTTTCCATGGTTATACAACTAAATATATAACTACTTATAGTAGTTGAAGGTTGGAGTTATTCATTCGTTTTGCTTAATTCATAACAATTTGATGACCAAGTCTAATTACAAGTACAGCAGTAAAAGTTAAAAACTTTGTTCCTGTCCACCACCACTAGAGGCAAAGTTTACTTAAGAAATTTGAGAAAATTTTAGAAAATGTAGTTTCTTAGTATCTATATTAATATAAAACTTTTTAAAATAAGGAGTGTGTTCAATAGTGTATTAGTTTTTCTTTGGTGTCGAGAATAAAGAAAAGTCAATAAGCTAAAGAATTGTTTCATTGGCAGACACTTTTAACCAAAGTGACTTACATTACATTCTTGGTACTCATTTAATCAGCTCTTGCTTTCCCTGGAAATTGACGTATATACCTTGGCGTTGCTAGTGCCATGATATACTGTTTGAGCTACAGGATGGCTTGTTGCATCATGATAAGCCAAGTTTTGTCACTTGTATCTCTAGGGTTGTGTCGCAACTTTTAGCAGAGCTCGATGGTCTTCATTCATCTGGAGACGTCTTTGTGATCGGAGCAACTAATCGCCCCGATCTGCTGGACCAATCATTGCTCAGGCCTGGCAGGTAAACAGATTCAGATAATAGCTCCTCAATTATTGTCTTGAATGAAATGCTTGCATTCTAGAAATTTGCCCTTTTACAGATTTGATAAATTGGTGTATGTTGGTGTGAATGAAGACAGAGAATCACAGCTGCAGGTTCTGAAGGCAATCTTACGCAGGTGAGTGTCCATCATGACGTTCCTCTCTTTTAGTGTTCTAGCATGTTATTGGTAGTGACTTTCTGCTTTCTGCTTGGAGGTTTAAAGTGGATCCCAGCGTGTGTCTGTCAGAGGTCGTGGAGTCCTGCCCTCCTCAGCTGACCGGTGCTGATCTCTATGCGCTCTGCTCGGACGCCATGATGTGCGCCATCAAAAGGAAGATTTCGCTCATCACTGAAGGTATGTGATGAGCAAATATTCAACAAATGTGGAAAAATCAACGAATGAAAGATGAACTAGCTTTTTTGATTACGTGACGCAGGGGTGACTAACAATGTCAAACTAAATGGCAAATGTTCAATGAAAATGCCATCACCGTTACTTCAGATCATTACATCTTTCATTACACACTAGTCATTACATGCAGGGTTTTTCATGGAGTGCATGAATTTTGCATTTCTGATTATTATCAATGTTGAAAACAGTTGTGCTGCTTCATAGTTTTGTGAAAACTGACACACTACCATTACAAAGTTTGGGGTAAGTAAGGTTTTTTTTTTTTGTTTTTTTTTTGTTTTTGTTTTTTTAAAGAAAGAAATTAATACTTGTATTCAGCAAGGATGCATTAAATAAAGTTACAGTAAAGACATTTATAATGTTACAAAAGATTTCTATTTCAAATAAATGCTGTTCTTTTGAACTTTCTATTCATCAAAGAATCCTGGAACAAATCATAGTTTCCACAAAAATATTGAGCAGTAAAAACTGCTTTCAACATTGACAATAATGAATGAGCATCATATTAGAATGATTTCTGAAGGATCATGTGACACTGAAGACTGGAGTAATGATGCTGAAAATTCAGCGTTGATAACAGGAATAAATTACATTTTACAATATATTCACATAGAAAACAGTTAATTTAAATTGTAATAATATTTCACAATATTACTGTTTTTTTACTGCATTTTTGATTAAATAAATGCAGCCTTGGCGAGCAGAAGCCAAACGTTAAATACAAAATGAATATTTATAATATAAATTATTTATATATATATATATATATATATATTATTAGTATTATTATAAATATATTTATTAAATATATTAATATATTGTCTAATTAAAAAAAAAATCAGTAATAAGTGAATATATGACACTTGTTCATTACTCTTGTGTAGGAACCTGAAAACAACCTGAGAAGTGCATACACAGACAGACTCCAGTGCAAATATTTGCAGTATATTAAGAAACAAATATCAAAACAGTGTCTGTGCATTTGACAGTTCTACAGCTGAGATCTTTATTTGTTAAGATTAGAGGATAAAATTTTTAAACCAAGAAAAAATTAAAACGTCACATTTTATGCTCGAAACCCATGTGTCCATATTCCAGCTACTCTCTCTGAGCCTGAAACAAACTCTACACAAGTACGTGAACACAAACGCTTCTAGCTACGCAAGCTTCGATTCATACTGCATGCAGTGCATGTACACTTGCTGCAGACATTAGTGTAAGTTGTCGTCTTTTACGGTCATTTTTTTTATTTCAAGCAAGTTAGTTTGTTAGTTTATTGACACAGACATTTATAGGAAACCTTATCGGCCTCTGGTGTGCTGAGATTTATTAGCACTTTGAGTATGTGCTCCTGAAATGCGTTGGTCAAGCATTCACGTTTGCGTTTGTCACGTCTGCGTTTGTCTACTCGAGTAAAGGATGTTTCTGGCCTGACTCTCTTGTCTGTCTCTCTGTTCTTTCTCGAAGTCTGGACTACTTTCCTTCATCTTTCTTCATCTCTCTGTCTGCGGTGCAGGTGAGGATTCGGAGGCTGGCACTCTGACTCTGTCTTCAGAAGACTTCAGACAGGCTCTGTCAGGCCTTCAGCCGTCCGTCTCTGAACAGCAGCTCAACAGATACAAACTCATCCAGCACAAATTCACCACAAAATAACACTCTGCCGACTGAAATCATTCCTCCAGTGGTAACTGCTGAAGCTGAAAGCTTTGCACCATGTCCTAACCAGACCTGATATGATAAAGCTACTCTCATTGGTCCATCTAACTAAATATTAAACACAAGATATCTTCTGATTGGCTGTGATTGTGTCATGTTGCATTATCACCTTCAATGTGCACCAACAGATTGAACGTTACAAGAGACTTGGTGGTTAGGACACAGCAGAATATTTTTATGTAATGTTTTAAAAATGAAAAACTAAATAAGAGCGTAAATTATGTAGTAAGTGGAACCTGCTCATGTTCACTTTCCTATCCCGCAGGATTTCTTTGCATCTTCCTTAATGGGTTTCATACTCAATGCTTGAACGGAAATCAGTCAGGCTGAAAAATGCAGAATCAGAAGGCCATTGACTTCATGCCTATAGATGAGATTAAATATAGCAAGAGATGATTTATGACTAGCACTGCAATAACCACAACTAAAGAGAAACCGTTCAGCTAGACAGTGTGAGTTAATAGCTGTGTGTATGTGATGGAGGACACCTAATTACAGTATTTTTCATAAAGAAAAAAAAAACACAAAAGAAAATAGAACGATTCAAATTAATCTTCCTCCTCAGGGGTTTGATTTTAACATGCATTGGTCACACTTTATATTAAGTGCTTAGTTTTAGATCATTTAAGTAATAATTAATCAATTAATTTGCTATGCAAATGTTAAAAAGAGCTGATAACAGTGGTTTATATCTGTACATTTTTAGAAATGTTAATGAGAATATATTTTTTAAAGGTTTACATTTTCTGGTTTTATAAATGTGTAATTACTACTTAATTACCATGTTGTTACTACATATATAACAAAGGACAATTGGGACGACTTAATATAAAGTGTTACCTTGTTTATTCAAAGAGTTACTGAAACGAAAACTCTGAAACTAAACGTATGTGTTTCTTCAAACAAATCTATGTGTCTGCTTTGACATACTAGCTCAAGATAGAAGACAAGATGAACACAAAAGACAAAATTGATTAAAAGAGAAATTGTGAAAATTTCAAACTGTTCAAGCATATATTTTGACTCATTGTGCTGTAGCTTGTTGCTGAAAGCAAGTGCGAATGGGTGAATCTCATGAAAATCATCCAGAAATGTAATATTTCACCCCAAAATCAGATGAAAAGATGAAAAAATTGTAATTTATAATTTGAAAATATAATTTTTTAAAATATTTAATAATTCATAAAATAAATTATAGTTTGCTTAAATTGTAATTGTATTACTACATTATATATATATATATATATATATATATATATAGTAATTTTAATAATTTGCACTCAGACAGGAGGCAGGATGATATTTATTAATGTACTATATTAATGAGAATCTAATGGGAATAACTATTGAGAAAAGAAATTGGGCAGATATGTAATGAGTAATGAGAATTTGAGTAAAATGTGCCTAATTGTCCTGAAAATAATGTCACAGTGTAAAAAAAATGGCAAATATAATTTCTTATAATTTTTTTTATTCTGATTTTGAGGCCATTTATGAGCCAGATTTGACATGCTTCGTGAGATTCACCTAACAAATAGAACAGTTTTTAATCAAAATATTAATTAATAATTATGTGGATGTCTTCTTAGTCGCATAAATGTCAAATAGCTGCTTGAAATAAAAAAAAAAATCAATCATGTTTTTTTATGATTTTTTTTTTTTTTTTTTAAATGACAATAGGGCCACAAAATGATTCATTTGGATTGTGATATAACTTGTTAAGAGTGTTATTTTGTTTTTCAGTGGATATTAACATTTAAATGGATGAATTTACTCCTTATCAGGACACAGTAATGGACTGTCAGCTGTCAGTCTGAAGGCTCAACAATATGAAAAACCCACTGGCATGCTAGTTACTAGGTAATTGGCAATTACTAGCTGAAAATTATACATTTTTCTTTCTATTTCTTCTTTTTTTCACCCATACACATCATTAGGAAAAATAAAAATCCCTGAAATCCTGAGAACCAGAGAACACAGGAAAGGAAAGCACTGTCAACCAAAGGCACTTAAAAGAGCAATAATGTACTGTCACACGCAGTGTGGTGTACTGAACCATGACAGATGTGTATTTGAGAGAAAGATGAACAAATGTCAGTGTGAGGCTCCAGATTTTAGTCAGGGGGTCTGGATCTTTGTGGAAGATCCCTCATTTTCACAACAAATTCTGAAGCTCTTCTACTTTTGCTGTGGCATTTAGTTCGTATGTTTGGTTGAGACGGGTAAGATGGTTTGTCTGTGTCTTGATCTGCGTTCATGTTGGCAGCAGGCGGAGCTTCTCTCTGTGTCAGTGACTCAAGTGAAATGTGGCATACGACTGCAGGTTCTGCAACACAAGGGAACGCATGTAAGATTTCTGGTGGAAAACAGCCTAAAAAGCACCTCATTCATTATATTTTGGTAGCACTTTCCATGAATAGGGTACAAAACAGGGCTCGACAGTTCCACCCCAGAGGATCAGTGAACATGTGAGAGTTTGTTGTGAATTTTCAAATTAAAGGGTTAGTTCACCCCAAAATGAAAATTCTGTCATTAATTACTCACCCTCATGTCGTTCCAAACTCATAAGAGCTTTGGAACACAAATGAAGATCTTTTTGATAAAATCTGAGAGATCTCTGTCTCTCCATTGACTGCCTTTGTAACGAATATGAGCTTCTGCTTGTGAGTAAAAACCTAAATTAAATCTTTTCATCATAAAAAACAATCGAGTCTCTTCAGAAAATTTGGACTAAACCGCTCAATTCATATGGATTAGTTTTCCGATCTCTTTATGATCTTTTTGAAGCGTCAAAGTGTTAGTTACAAAGGCAGTCAATGGAGAGACAGACATCTCTCAGATTTCATCAAAAAGATCTTCATTTGTGTTCCGAAGACGAACGAAAGTCTTTCAAGTTTGGAATGACATGACAGTGAGTAATTAATGACATTTTTTTTTTTTATTTTAGGGTGAACTAACCCTTTAATAACATTTATAAAATCATAAATTAACCACTAATTGTGGTTAATTTATGATTTTATAAATGTTATTTAGTTTTTGGTTTGAAGTGATTTTGGTAAAAATTATAATTTTGGTAACAGGGTTGAATGCTTGAGCTTATTAAATGCTGCCAACACTACGATTTGTTGTAGAAAATTAAAATTAAAAACTGAGAAAAATGTACTGATTTACTTGTTTTCCTGCCATGCTGTAGAAAGGTTCCAAATGATGTCACTTCCTGGGTGTCACACATTTTGTTTAATGGGGGAAAATAATTTGGTAAAATGGTTGCATGCAAGACGTTGGACACAGCTAAACATCAACTTTTGGTAATTAAAATGTTTTAATAATTAAAAATATTTTTTCAATACTCTGAATGGAATGTGAATTCAACAGACCAAGGGGCCGTTTACACGACAACATTTTTTTTAACTAAAAACAGAAATCTTATGTGTTTTGGCTATTCATTTAAACAACAACAGCGTTTTGGGGGCCTAAAAATTCAATCTTTTTTTAAGTTTTAAAGTGCAAGTTTTTGAAAACGATACTGTTATCGTCTACAAAAACGTGAATTTGTGAAGATGGTGACGTCATGCGTATTGCATGTTCAGTCTATAGGTGCATAGTGTTTCTTTACAAAGTGACAGGCCAGGCATGAAAGTGTTTTTAGTCGTTTTCGTGGATCCGTGTGAACAGGGATCATTTTGACAACATTGTCATCTGTAAGGAAAATTGTACATTGTTGTCGTGTAAATGTAGCCTAAAGGTGTGGTCACATTAGAGAAATATCGTGGACAAAAATGTCCATTGTCAGTAGTGTAGAATACGTCACTTTCAAACCAAACAGCTTTCTCTTGGTCAAAGCAGTGAATCTGTGTTACCAGCCCGAACACGTTGCAAAAACTGTTGGGAAATCTTTCACCCTCACGCGAAATTTCCACACGGTTTCCTATTAAAACGAGTGGATTTCGTCTGCGAATATTCATTGAACAACAGTAAATGTGAATGCACCCAAGTTGTATACGAACATTTGAAGTTGTCTTATGCCTCTTAGAAAAGTGATGGGATATCAAACTACACCCTATTCATGGATGTTGCCTGGTCATTTATACTAAAATCGGTTCAGAAGGCATAGTAATTTTTTATCAACAGTTCTTCAATCAGAGTTCTTAGAGTGTTGACCTGTTACGCACTCTTATTCCTTTTTCTGTGATCATATTACAACTACTTTTCCATTTCATTACAATTCCATGAGGCACAGTACAATCAAAATCCCATGAAATCACTATAAAGTCTAAATGTGAGCTGCTGTAAGTTCATTTCAGAGGAAGATATTCTGTGCTCAGGCTGAGTTTGAGAGGTCACTCTGACATGCAACAATAACCATATTTACCGCTTACGTGGCCTTTGCTACTTTTGTGCGTTTCATCCTTTTCCTCCGCATGAGGGTGACCTGAGGCCTCTTCAAGCCGGCGATGAGCAGCAGCAGTCTTGGTCGGGACTTGGTGAGCCAGCTTCTCAGTAGCGTCCCCTTGGGAAACCTGTGAAATATCAGAGCGTGTGAGTCAAATATGTCCGCGACATAGAGACAAATTGAAGCTGTAATTAAAACTGTGGTAGCACTTCATTCACTGATGTCTATGAGCTACTTTATTATACTTGTACTTGAAGTTGTACTTTATTAAAACAACTGATTCTTGAAACTATTTGGTGACGCTTACACTGAATTTTATTGTAAAGCTGTTTTGAAGCAATTTGTCTTGTAAAAAGCTCTGTATAAATAAGCTTGACTTCAATGTAATGGCTATTGAGTTATTTATACTTTAAAACACATCTGATTGTGAGAGCATTCAAACCGCATGTGCAGCACTATTCTGTCAAAATTAATGTATTTTATTTTTATTGACTTAAAACATAAAACAGAACGCAATGCAATGCACAATTCAAAATATGGATAAAACACCTGTGAAAAATCAGTACAGAAAATTCCTCTACAGAAAACAGACTCTTAGATAGAGTGTAACTACTACTAATGTGGAGGTTAAAAGCAAATTAATTTTTCTCTGAGTTTTCACAGCTGATGAGGCAAACAATAATGAATTGCTAAGGCCTTGATTAAATGTGCTTCAGAAGTGGACTTTTACCCTCGCACTCAAGCAGGGCTCTACAGTGCGCCCATTTCACTCGCATTTGCGCCTGAAAATAACTGCGTGCGACTGTGAAAAAATATTTAGGCGCACTGGTGCGAGTGATCTGATCAGTTTTCATGAATAGATCTACAATCGGAATAAAAACTCCCAAAATGCATATAAACTGAACAACAGTTATGTTTCGTACTGCAATTGGCTGCTTTTCATGCCTTAATTCAAAGACTTTGCTTCAGTCAGCACAGCAGAGCAAGTGCAAAAGACACTCCAAAGATTGTTTACAAGGTGCAACCAGTGTGACAGCCACACGCACTTACCAGACTGTCTCATGATGCTGTTTCTTCGCAGCCAAATTAATTGTAAATATTACATTTGGATTATCGTGATCAAGGTCGGAAATTAACGGGGGCTTGGGGTAAAAATGCCACCAAAAATTGATTAATAAAAACACACGCACCGTTATGAATGCCCGTGCGCATATTACTTTTACTTTGAAGTAACGTTAGCAGCAATTCGGAGGCGGCAATTGATTTAATGGTGGGTGGGTTCATTATTATTCTTAATGAAAAACACAACAACAAAACAGTACAATGACAAACTCGCTTAAATATGCGCTTTTACATTTCGCTTGTCAACCAAATTTTCATCCCTCGTCTTGTCATTCAGAAAAATGAAGCGAAATGGGCGAAGTGAGGTGAAATCTGACTCCTGCTGCTCTCTGAATTGAACAGACGCGTTCAGTTTTAACTGTAGTGTCTTTTTTCTAACTAAACTAAATGATTATTATTACTATAAAAAAAAGCAAAACGACGGTGGGGCCGGTGCCGCGGTCACGGTGGGCAAGTGATATAACCGGTGTTGCTGCTGAACACCAGTAACACCGTCTATCACAGCAAGCCTAATATCTGTAAGTTAAGTACTATCACACGAGTGTACTCCTGTTTCTCCGAGTATTGGCATGATAGCAAATGTGATACTTACTGATATGATTGAAGTCCAATAAACAAGCTGATATTAAGTGACAAAATTTTAGCCACAATACTGTCTGTTTTTGCTCGATTTCGTGAAAATAATTTCAAACAAAGCCACACCAGAACTGTTGCGCATCTCCAAGCAACGGTAATTCCTGAATGAATCTGCGTTTTGAACGACTGAATGAATGACTCACACTTTAAAATTTACCGTCACCTACTGGCGGTTTTATTTTTTATATTTACATTTATTTTCATATTTACACTTTACATAGATTGTTTTACTTAAAATATTAAACATTTAAAGATTTTTTTTTTTTTTTTTTTTTTTTTACATATTTCTAAATTCAAAAAATTATATTTAAAAACATCATACAACATTATTTACCCATGAGCTTCATTAAGCAGTCTATGTAAATGTGTAAATAATACCACTTCAGATGGAGCTTCTGTGTCACTTCTGCAGTGCAAAGATGGATTTTTTGATGATTGCTTTTGATTGGTAACAGTCTGATCAGGTCTTATTGTTGTAATTGCATTTATTGTTTAACATTTAAAAACAAATTTTCTATTTTAACTTAAGAAATTGATTAAATATGATGCATACATTTAATAGGATTAGAAAAATTGCTCTTATAATGGTACAAATGCCCCAGGAAATTAATTTAAAGGGGCAAATATCGCCCTGTAATGGGAAAGTTCATGTCTGTTATTGATCAGAAAGTGCTCCTAAATTTTTGACTGTGCTCCTATTTTTTTTTTTATTAGGAGCACAAGTGCTCCTAATAAAAAAAAAAAAAAAAAATAGGAGCACAGTCAAAAATTTAGGAGCACTTTCTGATCAATAACAGACATTAACATTAACTTTCTGATCAATAACAGACATTAACATTAACATTAAGAAAAATGTTACCGTAGAGCCCTGTCAAGAATTGAGTGCGAGGGTAAAAGATGTGGGATTCCTCCTTAATACACACACACACACACATATACATATAGACATAGACACAGTGCTGGGTAGATTACTTACAAATTGTACTCCATGACTGATTCCAAATTACATGTCAAAAATTTTAGCTATTAACGTAATATAATCAGACTACTTTTTGATTACACTTTTAGATTACTTTTGACCCAGCTCGTTTATGACATTGAACTGAATAGGTTAATTTTGTACCACATTGATATAAAAATACAAAGAGGAAGAAATTATATTCCTAAAAATGATAATAAAAAATGTGTTTGAAAGACAAAAGCCTTTTAAAAGACATTAATGTGTTTGTGAATTGAATAGATATGCAATGTTGAGAAAACACTTTTTAAAAGTGAAATGATTTCTGTAAATCCACCGCTTTTGTGGTGTTATTATACTGAATGGACATTTCGGACTATAAAGGTAAGAATGAAATGGTCTCTTCTTCACTAAAATTGACGCATTTTCTCTCAGCATTTAACATTTTTTCTCTCAAATGCTGAATTTACTGTTTATATACATAGCGAGGTGTTTCCGTGACTGTCGGTGAATATGAAGCATGTGATTGGTTGTCTGTTGCTCAGCGTTTAGCTGTAACATTCTAACACAGCATCGTTTCACACTGTACAGGTTTGGCACCACAATGCAGGGTTAACACCGCAAAACTGGTGCTAACCCTGCCCAGGAGCAGGGTTTCATAACCCGGGTAAAAAGCTGTGCTAAATTACAAGTGTGAAACGACTTTACTTGGGGTTAAAAGCGCTGTTTAGAATGAAAATAACCCGGGGTTAAGCGCAGTGTGAAAAGCCCTATAATTGCCTGCTTTGGACAGTCACGGTCACGGAAACACTGCGCATTGTATATACCTTAAACAGTAAATTCAGCGTTTAAGAGGAAAAATTTCAAATGCTGACAGAAAACGCGACAATTTGAGTGAAGAAGAGACCATTTTATTCTTACCTTTATATAGTCCAAAATGTCCATTCAGTATAAACTCGATAGTACAGGCGGCAATAATAGGATGCTCATTGCTAGAGCTATGTAAACAGGTTCGACCACATGAGTGTTTACACTACGAAAGCAATCCGGTCAAATGCGTTTTCGACTACCTTTGGAAGTGGTTGAAAGTAGACATGCTCAAAACGTTTTACCCTATTTACACCTGCGCTGCTTACGTGTGCGGTGTGAAACAGGCCTTAGACTGCACGGAATGCAATACCACAGAAAACACTCAGATAAAAATCAGACTATTGATGGACTCATCCAGCACGCCAAACTTTTGGAGCATTTGTGTATCGAATTTAAGCAGTATTGACTCTCATAATTTACTAAACACATTCAAGTTTTTCAAGTTTTTCCTTTAAAATATATACAAAGTCAGCAATGTTTGGAAAAAATAAAGTTGGTAACACTTTACAGCAAGGTCTCATTTTAACATTAGTCAATACATTAAAGGGATAGTTCACCCAAAAATGAAAATTACTCACCCTCAAGCCATCCTAGGTGTATCCTAGGTGACTTTCTTCTTTCAGACTAACACAATCCGAGATATAATTAAAAATATCCCTAGTCCTCCAAGGTCTATAACGGTTGTGAATGGTAGGCCAAATTCTGAAGACAGAAAAAATGCATCCATCCATAAAAAAATGAATCCATACGACTCCAGAGGGTTAATAAAGGCCTTTTGAAGTGAAGGGATGCGTTTTTGTAAGAAAAATATCCATATTTAAAACTTTATAAATTCAAATAACGAGCTTCCGGCGGACGACCGTACGCATACTGCGCACGTCAATTTGGGCGGAAGAGCAACCTTTGACCTGACGCAATGATGCGCGCGGAGGCGCAGAGGAGAGATAAAAAAAAAAACACTGGTCATGAATTAGAAGTTTAAAATGAGAAATTTTAAAGAGAAATGTCGGAGGATTTCGATATAAGAGAAGAGGAGCTTGAGTTTGTTGCCCAGCCGTATTTGATTGAACCATGAAAAGTGTCAAAGCTTACGCTACTCCTACATCCTGCGTCATACATCACATCAGAGGATTACTCATTTGGCGCAAGTTGACTTGCGCATTCTGCATGCGGTCTTTCGCCGGAAGGTAGTTGTTTGAATATATAAAGTTTTAAATATGGATATTTTTCTTACAAAAATGCATCCCTTCGCTTCAAAAGGCCTTTATTAACCCACTGGAGTCGTATGGATTAATTTTTTTATGGATGGATGCATTTTTTTCTGTCTTCAGAATTTGGCCTACCATTCACAACGGTTATAAACCTTGGAGGACTAAGGATATTTTTTTAAATATATCTCGGATTGTGTTCATCTGAAAGAAGATAGTCATATACACCTATGGCTTGAGGGTGAGTAAATCATGGAATAATTTTCATTTTTGGGTGAACTATCCCTTTAACTAACAATGAGGAATACATTTATTACAGTATTTATTAATCTTTGTTAATGTTAGTTACACATAAAATACAACTATTCACTGTTAGTTCATGTTAACTAATGTTAACAAATGGAACTTTTTTGAAAAGTGTTACAGAAAAGGGTAAAGTTACATTTTTAAAAGCAAGAGTTAAGGTTTAGCTGATGAGTTTCAGTTTGCTCCTGTTGGTAGATGCTATAAATGCAGTTATGTGGCCAAAAAGCCTGTTTTTCCATTGACAGCAATTCAGAAGTTGCTATATATATATTTGTATAGTAACCTAAAAAAAATCACCAACAAAATCTGATTATTGTAGATGTTTCACTAGTGACCATTTTTAGGGCTAAAAGCATCAAACATATACCTTCCTCCCCCCCACCCCCTGCCTGCTGCAAGGAGTTCTAATAGAGAATGAACAGTCACATGACATTTACAACTCAGGTGATTGGCTCTAAAACCTTTTCTGGAACCCATGAAGCAAACATGTTAGCTTCCAGGATAGCTTGTTCTCCAGGTATTTAAGACCTCCATGGATAGATGGCATATTAAAACTTTTGGAAACAGACCACAGACTTCATAAAAGATCTGGAGGTTGACCTGGTAACATATAAACAGGCCTGCATCCAATCAGAAAGCCCTGTGGATTTCCACAGAAACCAAACCCCAATCAGTTACGATGTTCTACACGTTCCCGCCATTGACGTTTATTAAATATTTTGTCTTCAGCTGCCAGTAAAATTCCACTGATTTCACAGAAAAATCAGTGCGAAAAAACACACCAGCCATTTCTAAATAAGTCAAAAACCTGTCCTTCTCGTTCTCTGAACCCTCCAGAACAGACTAAACCAAACCTTCTGTATCTTTGCGAGCAAAAAGCTTCATGGAAGAGTAGCATTCCCACAGAACAGCAGAACAGTACCTCAACCAGTAACACTCCTCACCGAAGCACCATAGCAACAGTTTTAGCTTCCTGAAAACCGGCACGTTCACTCACGAAACAGTCACATTCTGGGCTAATAGGACTTTCAGATGAAGGGTGACAGTATAACCGGCTGAGCTTTTATATTCATGTCTCGCACGTCTGACTGCTGAGCTCAATGGAAAATATAAAACTTCAATTGTTTCGACTTTTGCTGGTCGAGCACGACCCAACAGGCCAGAGAGAGATCTAGCAATGTGTAGATGCGCTACAGCCTTGCTGAAGCCATTGTTGTATCCCCCAGAGGGGCTCCATGTTAAATGTGGCGAGAGCAACATTGTTTGCTTTGCGGCCTTGTTTTCCTCTTTTTTTTTCTTCATCCAATTCTATCTTTCAGGAGCTTGACTTATGTTAGGGCAATATTTCTCCTACAGGAAATCTGGACAACAGTGTTTAGAGTCATCCAATTTGTTTTTCAATTTTGCCAACCAAATTAGCTAGTTCATCAAGCTGTCCAAAACAGATGTTACTCCACAGCTGGGAAGCTTTGTTACGGAGTTTGATTCGTCCTCGCACTGGTCCATTTATCTTTTAGTAGATTTCTTCTGCAACTTCAGGGTTTTCACATTGTATCCACACAAACATTGACTGTTGAGATTTCACATCCAAATATTATTTTCACAATATCATGACTTTTAGCTTGAGTTTCAATTACAGTGTTTCTAGTATGAAAATTCTGGCCTCCATTTGTCTAGCCACTACAAAGAGGCCAAGGTTATGTATCTATACCAAATATCTAAGAGAAACGTTGGTGTAAAAACTATCTTCTCTCAAAAAATTGCTAGTAAATTTGACAAACAATAACAAAGAACCAGCAAGTAATGTTGAATTAAACACCAGGAAAAACTGATATAGTATTTTCTTGTAAAATATACTCAAATAATCAGTTTTTTTGAAAAAAAAAAAAAAGAAAAAAGTGTACTACAAAATGTAACAGAACTACCACCTAAATAGTTCTAGTTCTTTTATTTATAAAGCACATTTTTTTAATTTTATTGATAAAACAACCTCAAGACTGACCAAAGTGCAGTACAAGAGCAAAATAAACAAATAAATGTCAGTCTATACTAGGCCAAAAAAAAAAAAAAAAACGTGGATAAACATGACAGCCCTACATCTGTCTTGTATCTAGAAATGAGTTTTGAAGACTAGAAAAAAATCCTGAACAGTATTTCAAAAAGCTGAAGAACTATAAACAAATACAGTATAATCTTAAACGAATCACAATCAATCAAACTTAAAATAATGACAGGAAAACGGACCAGAACAGCTGAAGTTTATCCTGTTGATCAGCATCTTAAAAATGCTCGAAAATTTCCTATGAAAAGCAGAAAGTGTTTCTTACCAATTGACTCCACACATTTGTTAGGCTATGCCCCCTGCGCCCTGCTAAGCCACATATATGATGCTAATGGACTTATTAGTGTCACGCTAGAAAGTTCAACCAGGATGGAAAAAACAAATCTGTGGGACAATAGGAAGTGCACTAACTCCATGGGGCAGAGAGGGGACAGGGAGGGGGGCTTTAACAGGAGGGTCCACTCAGCACTTCTCTCAGCGAGCAACAACGGATGATCCCGGCCTCTGCACCAATCAGAACGCTCATTGACACTGTTTCTATGACAGCCAACGCCTCACCCATATAAAACACTGTTACAATGTATAGAGAGGTCAGCCAAGCTACCATCCTCTGTTTCACTGGAAAATAAACTCTTCCAAATCCATATCAGCTGTAGATATGCTGTCTACAAAATGCATGGAACTTGGGCCCTAAATAATAAAAAAGGACATATTAAATTGATTAAAAGTGACAGTAAAGACATTATTACAAAAGATTTCTATTTCAAATAAATGCTGTTCTTTTGAACTTCTGAAAAATGTATCACGGTTTCCACAAAAATATTAAGCAGCAAAATCTGTTTTCAATGTGCACACACACACACACACACACAAACACAGATATATATATATATATATATATATATGTGTGTGTGTGTGTGTGTGTGTGTGTTACAGAACTGCTGGAAATTACAGAAGAAAAACGTGCTTAATTGTAACAAAAAAAAAAAATATATATATATATATGGTCCTTAAAATGTGTTTCAATTGCAAATTCATTTCTTTATTTTGATTTTGAGATTAAATATGCATTCTAGCCGTGTTCTTTACCCCTTACCGTGCAGTGTCTCTTCCGCTCTGTGAGGGGCGCTATGGTGCTGCTTGAGATGCGCTTGTATGAGACTGTAAAGACCCCAGTGGGAGACGAAACACACCAAGAGGATATTACCGCACATAGCCTACTGCAGAGGATGCCCATGCTAGAGGGAGGGAGAGAGAGCTGGGGAAGCCTGGCACTGCATTGCAGATCAACAAATGAGAGGAGGAGACTGCAGGAGTCTGCAGGGCTGACTGGCGCGATAAACACCACGGGATTCCCTCGTCTGTGTGTGAACTGTGAAGGCTCTGGAAGACACAACCCTCACTGGATGATGACATGTTACAGACAGGAGTAGATTTTTTTTTTTTTCTAGACATGAGCTGTTACTTAAGTGACATGAATAAATGCTTAATAGAAGTTCTTATGATGAAATTGATGCTATTTATGTTGTGCTGTTGCAGTCATTCACGCAAAGCAACGTGTTATTTCTTGCAGTCTATAACGATTTGTAACTAATTAAACAGTGGCATTAACCGTGAGCAATGTGAAGGTTCACAAATTACAATCTATAAAATACAAAAATGTACAGAACAAAATTAGTGTATCCTTGTTCTGTTCATTTGTTTGACACTATGAGACGTGATCTTGCATTAATGGGTTAGTGCACCCAAAAATGAAAATTATGTCATTAATTAGCTACTCACCCCCATGTCGTTCCAAACCCGTAAGACTTTCGTTCATCTTCGGAACACAAATGAAGATCTTTTTGATGAAATCTGAGAGCTTTCTGTCCCTCCATTGACAGCTACACAACTACCAATTTGGCGCTTCTAAAAGTTCAGTTAAAGATCGTTAAACTAATCTATATGAATTGAGGTGTTTAGTCCAAATTTTCTGAAGAGACTCGATCGCTTTATATGATGAACAGATTTAATTTAGGCTTTTTATTTTTGGGTGAACAATCCCTTTAAGATAATTTGACAATAGGCCTATAGCCGCAAAGATTTTACGTTTTGGTGAATTAGTGGTAAATTCGTATGATCTCCGTCGAGCGTTGTCAGATATAGGCTACAATCTGCTTATGCTCACTCACTCAGTTTATTGGTGGAACTAACGCTTAGGTTTTTTTTTTTTTTCTAAAATCCTACGAATTGATACGAAACCTCCAACTTGTAAAATAGTTATGTATTCTCGTGAGTTTGGATTGGCTATTTCATAGACCTCAGAGTGATCACAACATGTTTTCTCCACATCAGGTTGTTTGGCACCAAATTATAATTTCCATTGTTTTGTGACTGTAGTCTGGATTACTTTTATGATGTCTTTACCTTTCTGGGGCTTGAAAGTGGTAGGTGCGTAGCTGTCAATGGAAGGGGAGAGAAAGCTCTCAGATTTCATCAAAAAGATCTTCATTTGTGTTTTGAAGATAAACGAATGTCTTACGGGTTTAGAAAAACATGCAGGTGAGTAATTAATGACAGAATTTTAATTTTTGGGTGAACTAACCCTTCAAAGTACTGTAGGCCAATATGTGACAAGTTGTAGCTACATTAGATTGCCAATTGCTAATGATGTAACCTATAAGTTAAAAATTTATGGTAATGTTTGTTTTAAACGTTAAGATAATATATAAGATATAATCATTTTAAAGTCAAATAATTAAATATATATATATATATGTTTTTTAGGGGTGAATTCAGGTTGATTGGGACACTTTTCCCCATTCATCTCAATAGCAAAAAATGTCCCAATCAGACTGAATTAATTTGGCAAGTAGCTGTGTATGTACATACTAAGCGAGATTATGTATGGACATCTGGTCGTTAACACAAAATAAACCCCTTGAAGGTAGTAGACTTCCCGTTCACCCCGTTTTCGGCGATAATGACCAGCTGACTGTATATTAGCACTTACAAAATTTCCACCAGAAGTACAACTTCCCTCTAGAGAGAAGAAGTGAATATGAAAGTCTCATTCAGCTGCAGGAAGGATGATTAATATTTTGGTTTGACATTGAAAGTGGTAATTGGCTTCTTCCTCTTTTTGAATCTTGGGTCATGATTGTGGTTAAAGTCTTGCAAGTTGTAGTAATTACTAACTGTCCAACGTTACCACATGTCATTGTCCCTCATGTTAGCATATGTGTTTGTATGTTCTGTTACTAATAATGATCAACTTTGCATAATGTATAAAGTACCCAAGAAATGATTTTTTTTCCACATCTGCCAATGAAAGGAAAATTGAGTTATTTTATTAGGCATAAATATGCATGTCATATAAATGGTTTGGTGTATCAAATATGTTTTTACCAGCACAGTGTCAAGATCTGACACAAATCTGGTGAGGATCCCAAGAACGTTGTATAAAGAGCTGGCAATACGACCATGCCAAAATTGGTATTATTGTACTCTGCATGAACAAGACAGACAAACGCAAAAGCCATAAACATCTCAATTCACAATTTGTCACAATACATAAAAAAAAAGATGCGTTGGAAAAATACATAATTTTACATCAAAATGGCCTATGGTCAATATGGACGATTGTGGTAAATTTGGTATCGCTGTGCTCAGTATCCTAATCTAAAGAGACAAAGTTATCTACTGTAAGAGTCTCATGATTTCTTCACATTTCAACTGTGGGTAAGAAAAAACTGCACAAAATAATTTTGGTAGCAGAAGGAAAAAACTTGCGAAGAAGAAGAATCTTGCGAAGATTCATCTGGATGAGCCTATCCTCCTAACATTACAGTAATTGCTCATAAATATCTACTTACACGGTGTGTGTAATACAATTATGTTTTAAGTATACTGTACAAACTGTAAGGACAATGATTAAATTGTGAGGATTGATGGCCGTAGTTAGTGAAATCCCTCGCTGTCTGGCTGGCTGGTATAAACTGTACAGTGCTCAGCGTAAATGAGTACATCCCCTTTGAAAAGTAACATTTTAAACAATATCTCATTGAACACAAAAACGATTTCCAAAACATTGACAAGACTAAGTTTAATATAACATCTGTTTAACTTATAACATGAAAGTAAGGTTAATAATATAACTTAGATTACACATTTTTCAGTTTTACTCAAATTAGGGTGATGCAAAAATGAGTACACCCCACAACAAAAACTACTACATCTAGTACTTTGTATGGCCTCCATGATTTTTAGTGACAGCACCAAGTCTTCTAGGCATGGAATGAACAAGTTGGCGACATTTTGCAACATCTATCTTTTTCCATTCTTCAAGAATGACGTCTTTTAAAGACTGGATGCTGGATGGAGAGTGATACTCAACTTGTCTCTTCAGAATTTCCCATAGGTGTTCGATTGGGTTCAGATCAGGAGCCACTGAATCACTTTCACCCTGTTCTTCTTCAGAAATCCAACAGTGGCCAAATCCAATTGTGTGTTTAGGATCATTGTCATGTTGGAAAAGTGCACAACGACCAAGGGCATGGAGTGATGGTAGCATCTTCTCTTTCAGTATAGAGCAGTACATTTGTGAATTCATGATGCCATCAATGAAATGCAGCTCCCCGACACCAGCAGCACTCATGCAGCCCCACATAAGGACACTGCCACCACCATGTTTCACTGTAGGCACCATGCATTTTTCTTTGTATTCCTCACCTTTGCGACGCCATACAGTTTTGAAGCCATCAGTTCCAAAAAACATTTATCTTGGTCTCATCACTCCAGAGTATAGAGTCCCAGTAGTCTTCTTTGTCAGCATGGGCCCTGGCAAACTCTAGGCAGGCTTTTTTTGTGCCTGGGCTTTAGGAGAGGTTTCTTTTGTGGACGGCACCCATGCATGCCATTCCTCTGCAGTGTACGCCGTCATGGGAAATAGTCACCCCAGTTTGGCTTTCTACTTCTTTAGATAACTGCAGTGAACTTGCATGCCGATTTTCTTCAACCCTTCTCATCAGAAGATGCTCCTGTCGAGGTGTTAACTTCCATGGATGACCTGGATGTCTCTGTGAGATGGTTGCAGTTCCATCTTTTTTAAATTTTTGTACCACTTTTGCTACAGTATTCTGACTGATAAGTAAAGCTTTGCTGATCTTCTTGTAGCCTTCACCTTTCTGGTGTAAAGAAATTATTTTCTTTCTCAGGTCTTGTGACATTTCTCTTCCATGTGGTGCCATTGCTGACAGCATGAAATGGGAAGGGGTTTTAACACCCTTTTATAGTCAACTGTCTGCTGGACACCTGTGTAATAAATAATTAGACTCACCTGTGGTTGAATTCTTGTTAAATTTGACATTTGTAGTCTAAAATTTAGCTTTGCTCCAGAGACTTTCAGTGGGGTGTACTCATTTTTGCATCACCCTAATTTGAGTAAAACTGAAAATTTTGTTCTCTAAGTTATATTATTAACTTTACTTTCATGTTATAAGTTAAACAGATGTTATATAAAACTTAGTCTTGTCAACATTTTGGAAATTGTTTTTGTGTTCATTGAGATATTGTTTAAAATGTTACTTTTCAAAGGGGGTGTACTCATTTATGCTGAGCACTGTAGTTGGTAGGTGTACGTAGATATATAGTCTTTTGAAATCCATTCTTAACAACGGGAATATAGGGCTTGGCAGCAGTAAATGGTCTTTGAAATCCATCTTCCAGACTGCAATGATGCATGCGGTCTTCAGTCCACTGTCTGGCTGTGGCTGCAGTCGCCACTCAGCAACATAGAAGGGGAGGAAGTGAGATGCGAGGCTAAGCCTGGAATACAGAACCTAGTGACCTTGGGATGGGTTTTCCAAGGTAGAAACATGGAAAAACAAATAGATGTGGAAACAAGTCTCTTACGCTGATGTAATTTCTTGCTTTGACCAAAGCTGAATTTTCAGCATAATTACTCCAGTCTTGTGTCACATGCTGATTTGCTGCAGTTATTATTATTACTGAACAGTTATTATTGGTGCTTAACTATTATTGATGTTTCTTATTATTATTAATGTTGAAAACAGTAAGTACTGATATTTCTGTGGAAACCATTATAATCTACTATTCAAAAGTTTGTGGTAAGTAAGATTTAAAATATATGCAATGTTTTCTCAACATTGATAATAATCAAAAATGTTTCTTGAGCAGCAAATCAGCATATTAGGAAGATTTCTGAAGGATCATGTGACACTGAAGACTGGAGTAATGATGCTGAAAATTCAGCTTTGATCACAGGAATAAATTACATTTTAAAATATATTCACATAAAAAAGAGCTATTTTGAACTGTAATAATATTTCACAATATTGCTGTTTTTATTGTATTTTTAATCAGATGCAGATTTGGTGAGCAGAAGAGACTTCTTTCAAAAACATGAAAAAATCATTATCCGAATGATTTGGAAAATTGTTCCAAAATTTTGACTGGTATGTGCTCTCCAAAGACAATTAAAAAAAAAAAAAAGTTAATTGTATAGGCCTTTTATATTATTTTAGTACTCTCGTATGCAGAAAAAGAAGTTAAATATATTTCTGTAATGACAACTCTCTGAATAGTTTTGGATTTGACAATGTTAATGTATTTGGTTTTGGCGGACTGGATGCTGCTGCTGCTGCAGAGTAAGTATAGACTTGCTACTGCTAACAGATACACAGACATGCTGTTGTGAGCATGTAAGATATGCTGCTGCTGCTGCATAAATAGACATACATAAATCCCATAGGCAGGTGGAGCTGAGGGAGGTGAAAGGTTGCAGAGGAACGCACTGCAGGACTAGCCTCGAGCAAACAATGAACCAGACTATTTGAATATTGAGAGAGCAATCTCATTAGCTGATGGATTAAGCCAATCAGCTTGTGCCATGTAGTAAACTACGTGAATGTTAGCAGATTGCATTGTAAAGCCTGAAAAAAATTACATGCCAGCCTTCGCCCCCTAGAGTTTCATGTCTGAACTAGATGTGTACTTTACAGTTTAAGGCTAGCATTAGCATAACTACTAGCTTGTCTAAAATTCTGACATCAAATGACCCTTTATGTAATGAATATTAACTGCACTGTAAAAAATGATCATGATTTTAACGGTAAAAGACTGTAAAAATGCTATGGTGAAAAACAGTTAATTGGTTTACAGAAAGTTTCCGTACTATATACGTTTTTTGGAAGTGAAAAATAAGTCATTGTATAATTTACAATGAAAAACTGTAAATTGACATTCCCACAATTTCCTGCGTGACACTTCACATTTGATGTATTTTCGTTGAAATAAAAATGTTTCTTCTTAGTTTTTCTAATCAGTTATGTACATTGGGGTTTTATGTTACATCTAATGTTAAATTAATGTTTATTGCATTTTTAAAATGTCATGTGTGTTACCATGATGGTGTTTAGTGTTTGTGTGAATGACACTGTGTGCACCTTCTATATATTAGTATTGTCCTTCTCAGCTTTTGAAAAAGCTGCTTGTGATGAACTTTGATTCATCATGTGACTCTCATCACCACCGTGTTTGGTGGTTGTCAGTGTATTACAAAGGTACAAAACAGATATTAGTACTTCAATAGGTTGGTAAATTAACATTATATCAGTTAATGAAATATGAAAATATATATATTTTTTTACTGTAAATTTAAGTTAAATCTGTAAAACCTAAAATGTTGCTACCGTATTTTTTATGGTAAATTTCTGGCAACCACAGCTGCTGTTTTTTTTTTTGTTTGTTTGTTTGTTTGTTTTTTTTAACCATAAATTTAATGTATTTTTTTTTTTTTTTTTTTTTTTTTTTTTTTTTACTGTGTGTAAAATAAACAGTTATGAACTGTAATTACTACATTGTAAACTTTTAAATTATATGGTTTTGAACTGTAAAATAGACAGTAAATAAGTGCTGTCCCGTAAAACCTAAAATGTTACTATCGTATTTTTTACAGTAAAGTTCTGGCAACCACAGCTGCCATTTTTTTACAGTGTGTGTGTTTAGTTTACCTATCAAGGAATTAAATTAATTTGTAACTCAGCTTTAGTTGTATAGAAAGCATGACACAGGTGATTAGCATAAGACATCAACTCTAACTTTAATCAAATATCTGTCCCAGAAGTCTCTGAGGCTCAGAGTGGCTCTGTGGCTCTAATAAGATTACGAGACCCATCAGAGAAAGTAGACGGCTTTTGAATGTCTGAAGGCGTCAGAGCAATTACAGCGAAACAAACCTACCAAGAAAAAGCATGGCAGGATTCTACAGGCTAAGATGAGCTACTGCTACTTGTGCTGTGCTTGATGAGGATATATGTTATAGAAAATACACTGCCATTCAAAAGTTTTACTGTATTTTTTTATCAAATAAATGCTGCCTTGAAGAGACTTATTTTAAAAACATTAATCTTACTAACCCCAAACTTTTGAAAGGTATAGTGTATAAAAATACTTCACTTATCACTTAAATAGTGATAGATAGAATTTAAAGGTCATTTTATTTGACATGTATTCAAGATTGGCATGATCTGTTATTTTCTTCTGGAATATATACTGTATATATTCCAATAATCATATGAATAACCATATGTAATGCAAAGTATAAAATGCTTTAATATAAACATTTGACACATTTTAATAAACAGTTGTTTTTCTTGTCCTTTTATGAGATTCATTTATATTGATCAACATAGGTTGGACATAATAAAAAAAAATAAGTACAATTCCTGTAATTTATATTTCTTTTAAGATAGTAAAAATGAGATCTAACATCTGTGTCATCACCTGCTAAAAGTGATTTCACATGAAAGACTTTAGCACAGACTTTAGAAAAGACATTAACACATTAAAAAAATTAAACATTAAAAAATTTAAAATTTAAGACATTAAAAAATACACATTTGTGCACAAAGTGAAAACTCACAGCAACAAACAAAAGATGTTATTGTTCATTTTAAGTTTACATATATGCTACATTCATGTTATTCTCTCTTATTTATCTGTATTTGCTGTAATTGCAGTCTTCTACATTGATGCTAAAAGGCTTATATATCAGCGCAAAGGAAAATTGAACTGACTCAGTTTTCAATATATATATATTTTAAATGTTAAATCATTGCCTTGCATATGATTAGGGTTTTTATTAATCATATGTTGCACAATTGTAATTTTCAATTCCAAAGTGGGTGTTCCACACTTTCCATTTACTTCCATCATACTTTAATAATTAAGTATTTCAATTAATTTAGCTGAATCTTTAACAACATTTGTTAAAAGCTAATATAAACTATTATCTCAAACTTTTGCAAAGACTTTTTTTTTGATTATCTTCAGGCTTAAATCAGACTAAAAATCATACAATCAGTAAGTCCCATCAAGTCTTTCACAGTTTCACAGTGTGTACACTGATTCATTCTGCATACAGGATATACAATGAATCAAACATTAAAGTTGTGCAGTGCAAATTTTGCAAAACGTTCAAGAGTTTAACAAGTTTTGGACAAGCTATGATATACCACTGTCCTACACTTTCTTGGAAATGACATTTACAAAACAAAAGGGACTTCACACTTTTTAAAAGGGAATAGATTTTTGGCAAGACTGCTAAAAAGCACATGCTAAATGAACACTACTGTACCTATTTCATGCTTCATTTCTTCTGATGTAACTCCAGACCATGGCATATTCCTTATGTATATACTTAAACAGTTATCAGTATTGCTTATCCAACATCTAATTTGTTAGCTTCATGCATCTGCTAAAAATGATACTTAATACACGTTTTGATATTCCCAAGTTTAGCATAACAATTTCACTTAACTACTTTCTTTAACGTTGTTGAAGTTTATCTAAAACAAAAGAGCCAGAGTTATGAAGCAGTTAAAAATCAAAAACAAACAGTGCAATACACTTGTCATCCTGCAAGATTTCACAGACAGTGGAATTTTGGTTATTTTGCATTCGTCACTATTGCTATATTGCATGTTGTCACATTATTAAAAGCACAGCATTTTATCACAATAACAGGCTACATAGTATTTTATAGTAAAAAACAAAACAAAAAACAAGTCGAAAAATTTATATTCAGCATACATTTCCAAACGTACAATTACCAGGTTTATGATTTTTAGTAAGATTTTTAAAATGTGGCTTCAACAGTATGTGCCAGGTGGTATAATTTTACTAATTGTTGAAAATGCAAAGGGCCTATCCATAAAACAAGTGCTCATCAGTCATGATTCACAAAATCATTCATAATTTGTCACATTTATTGAATGCAATAATTCTACTCAGTAATTTCACACAGAAATTAATTCTGCTCTTGTTCATGAATGAGGCCCATTGTTTAAATCATTATAATCAGTTTTGTCTTTTGCTTGATTGACTGACAAATGATCTGACATTGAAATCTGACGTATGATTTGACAGATGCGAGAATAAGACAGACGGCAGTTGTACATCTTACAAATACAAATATATGTTGATTTAGATGACTGTACAAAAATGACATAGAAAAAATTGACAACTGGTTTTATAGTGATATACTGGTATATTCCATTATATAAGTTCCATATATTCATTAATGTGTTGCTTATTAAAGTTGAAATGTGTAATTCTTGTTCCAACAAACAGAACTGCAAAAATAGCGAGCCAAAGCAGCGTTACACCATATGAGCACTGCCCACTAGGTTATGGCTCAGACAAAAGAATAAAGTACTTTAACATAGAAAAAATTACACTTTTCATCTTTAAAGGTGAAGTATGTCTTCTGCAACATTAGTGGCACCTAGCGGAATTACAAAAATAAAGCATTTCTTCAAACAACCTTGCAAACGCCCCTTTTACGTACCGTGCCTCCCCCAACTCAAACATCACAAATGGGCGTGTCTCAACAGGTAAATGTTGGCTACTTTCAATAAAAGGTACAACATATTAAAAGTACTTTTAGTTGTGTTGCTATGTCATGAGTAAGCGATGGAGTAACACTCTGTCTAGAGCGAAAGCGAGCATCTTGCTTACAATAAACCCATTCAACATATCTGCACTGGGTGCATTTTTTGACATGATGCTGTCTACACTGGACACATCTAAATAAACGATATAAACCAGTACATTTATCTTTCTGAATGGGTGCATGATGATGCTGTGCTACTGAAGTACATTTCTGTGTCTACTGTAGTACATTACTCTGTCTGCCTGCTTACAGTAGCCATGCCCCAAACTCTCAACCTACTACAGTAGCCATGCCCCAAACTCTTAGCCAGCAACAGTAGCCATGTCCCAAACTCTCAGCCTGCAACAATTCATAGTTTTCAGTCACGTTACTGTCGCGGAGCCCTGGAGGGCAAAACAGCCATGTAACTGCAGCACAAGCCTGTCAATTTTCCATCTTAAAAACAAAAATATGTGAACAAGATGCAAGTTTTGGGCACTTGTGATCCATATACAGCACCTACAGTGATTTCAATCACTAAAAACAGCGGGACGATTTTTTAAAAAGCTAACGTGAAAAATACTAGGGTGGGTTGCACCAATAATGATTAAAATAAGCAAAGTTTAACACTAATCAAGGATTTGTTGATCTGGGTTTTATTTTAAATCGAGTTGTGTTGCACCACTTAATTTTAAACACAGATTAATTACGCACAGAAAGACCGTAAGAATTATAGGGCTGATCAAGCAGCATAGGTGGAAGGTGAACAGACGCCAGGCTAAAGAATCCTTAGTGCAACCCACACTTAAAGTGCCTTAATGTACTAAAATAGTGATATTAAAAGATCAAATTCAGTTTAACCCTTTTTGATGATGCCTACTATATACAGGCGAGCAGATGAGCCCAGCATATGAACGCAACGCGTTTTCTTTATAATGGTTTTTGATGGAAAAAACGCTTAACGAGAAACCTTGTGTTGCATTAATATTCTGTGTTTATTTGTTTGCTTGTACAAAGTATGCATAATCAATAAGGTGTATATTGAATTTGGTCTTTTAATATCACTGTCTTACTACATTAGATCTTACTACAAACCTGGTAAAAATGACTGGTGGGCAATGGAGGAAAGCACTGTTTTGACGTCACATGAAAACTATCAATAGCCACGCCCTAAACTCTCAGCCTGTTACAGCAGCCACGCCCCAAACTCTCAGCCTGCTACAGTAGCCATGGACGCTCTTAATGCTTTGATGGTGTGTGGGAGGCTCAATGTTTACTCTTTTCAGAAACCCATGAATGGCAAAATAACAGTAGTCAATCAACAATAAACTGGGTGAAGAGAATGTATTTTAACATAACAAATCTTGCATACTTCACCTTTAAAGTAAAATACTAGTTGAGGTCAGTTTGGCTTGGACTAGAACAGGATCAAAACGTCTTCCCTTCAGCCTATTGCATCAGACATGAAACACAGCTAGGAGAACATATCATCCTTTTCTGAATCTGGAGAGTCCGGCCTTGATATGTTAAACAAGTTCGAAGATCCTGAGGTCTTTCTGTCTTTGAGAAGTCGGAGCATCTCTGCGAGCTGCGCTTCAAGTGCGCTCATTCTGCTGCTGAGGGAGTGGATGTCTCCTCGTAGCTCCTGCTTCAGTTCCGAAAAGCAGGTCTGAAGACTGTGTTCAGGAATGGGGTGGAACATTCGTTTCCCCTCAGGCTGCATGGGGCTCCGATCCTGAGGGGTTCGAGTGCTACTGTCACCCATATTGTCGAGTCGCAGGTCACTCTTGGTGATGCCGCTGTCGCACGAGTCCGTCTTCTTGAGGGACAGTTCATCTTGCGACTTAGTCCTGTCTGGTAGCATCTCCATGGATTCGGCTTTGGACACAGGACACCAGGAGAGATCAGACTTGGCTGTGGCATCTTTAAACCGGCCCCAGCCTTTGTTTTTGAGTGGTTCTGCTGACTTATTTCTTGTATAGTTTCCATTAGGAGCCACGGGAGTGTAATGTTTTGCTCGACATGATGATGATGATGATGAAGTGGGTGAAGACGTAACTGGAGTGGCTGGACTTTCAGTGACCGTGATGATGCTAGTTGGCATCATAGTCTCCACTCTGCCTTTCTCGACATCCTGTTCTCCTTGGCTTGCTCTCTCTGCCGCCAGACGGGCCTCTTTCTGCTGGCGGAATCGCTGGAAGAGACGCCGCACGGGGTGATCTGGAGGAAGATTCAGAGGGGCTTCATTCTTCCTTCGCAGCATTTCCTCTTCCTCCCGCTTGACGTCACTTATTTTACGGAAGACGATCTATAGATTCAAACAAGAGAGTACATGTATATGTAAGAATGAACCCAGTTTATTATATGATTTATATGATTGCTTTATGTGAAGAACAGACCAAATTGTAACTCAATAAAAAAACATTCATTGTGGCACGTTCAAACATGGCATTCAAACACATTCAAACTGACTTTCAAATAAGATGATAAAGTCAAACATCATCTGATGACAATCATTACGTATTGCATTTGAATGAGTTGATTGCAACATGAAGGGCAATAAAGGACAATAAAAATTAGCAATGCATCATTGACCCAGAAATTTTTACAGCCCCTGGTCACTGTGTGCTTTCATTGCATCTTGAGCATCTCAAACGACGAGGAGCGAGTCACATGGTTCATTTTGAAGTGTTTGCTAGAAGGGTTAGTCACTGCTATCTTTAGCTTCATGATGCATCAAAATCAGGCATCGTAGAAGCAAGTGTGTACTGATTTCTGAAAGAACAAAACCCATTTATACAATAAGTTGATAAGCAGTTGTACCCAAAAGGTAAAAATGATTTTTCCTGGATCAACATGCTTGTTGGTCTTGATTCCACTGGTCCCATTCATTTCAATGGTTATGAATCCCATCGTTTCTTAGCTGCCAATAGACCCCCTTGAATTATGTTATCTGCATGCAGCCATTTTTGCACATGGTCACTCATTTCCAAATACATGTTTGTTGAGCCAATCACCTGAGCAATGTACAGCAGTGGTTCCCAACCACGTTCCTGGAGGCACCTCAACACTGTACATTTTGCATGTCTCCTTTGTCTGACACACCCATTTCAGGTCTTGGAGTCTCTACTAATAAGCTGATGACTTGAATCAGGTGTGTTTGATTAGGGAGACATGCAAAATGTGCAGTGTGGGGGCCCTCCAGGAATGTGGTTGGGAACCCCTGATGTACAGGGTTGTAGACTCATTACAAGAACACACACAGTCCCAAGAGCTTCTCTAACACCCACGTCTAGAGAAAACATCTCTGTAATAAACACGGAGATGTTAGTCTCGTCCAAATAGTACATGAAATCACAGACGTCGGGTGATAAGAATTGTAACTCAAACATCGTTTAGAAAACTACTCCTATCTAAATAGGGTTTTAGGCTCATTGGAAAAACGTGCCTCTACCAACATTTTTGCAAATCTCCAAAAATGTACCTATACACAGTTTAAAACCACCCATTGGTGGTTTACTTCAGTGAATTATTACATTTTCATATCCAGCTCCATATGTATAGCTTTTCTGATGTAGTAAACTTGCTCGGCAGCTCACCTGGTACAGCATTGCACTTGTGAAGTGGATACGAGTCCAGTGAAACATGAGTCACGATAAAAGAGAAAAATTGCAGAAGCAAGCTAAAATTACATGGTTGCTTCAGTAAATGTGTTTTGTTTTGTATTAAGATGCATTTTGGTCGATCGGATCATAAGTGCACAATGCTAAAAACAGGTGTAAACGGGGTCTAATACGTTTTGAGCATGTCCAATTTTAACCATTCCCAGAGGTAGTCGAAAACATATTAGACCAGATTGCTTTCATAGTGTAAACGCTCATGTGGTTAAATGTGTTCAGACAGCTACAAAAGACCACCTACTGACCTAACACATAAACATTATGGGAAGCGTGCTAGCCAGGCAGGATTTAAACTTTGTTGGCTGGAGATCCAAGTTTGGTTTGAAGACAAAAAACGCACCAAGCACAATGTTCTCTCACCATTCCTGATTTCTGTTACAGATTTATATGTTGCTTGCAACGTGAATACGCGGAAATGTTTGAAATGGCTTGTTGACCTTGATCATGATGTCTATGGTGATAATTTCATAAAACTCAAGGTCACATTTCCCCCAAAACCAAAAGAAAAAGGCACCTACCAGCAGGTGCTAACTGGCCAATGATAACCACACAAATCTTGACCCCTTGGATAAGATTGTGTCTGTTTGTTTATAACAAGATTGTTGTTCCAGGACCAACAAAAGATGCTGATCCAGAAAACATGTCTTACTTGGCAAAACCTCAGTCTCTTTCTTCAAACACAGAGGGTATCACATCCCGGTCTACATCCAAGAAAAATTTATCTGGGTCTACAATGTGCCTTCAGCTTAGAAGTGATGGTAATTTTCCAAGTCAACATGGAAATGGGAGAGGACTATAATATCCTGCAGATATTTCATGCTGTGTTCATCCAAAATGGTGGACAACAGCTTTCCATACCCTGAGAGAATGATCTCTCATGTTTTTACTTAATTATGAATGAACCTGGAGGCTGAATGAAAGCAAAATCCCTGTATTGCTTCTTTATGTTGGAAAGTTTTTTTTATTTTATTGTATATACTTTGAGTATTCCTACCTTGTTATAAGTGTTAACTCATAAATGTGATGAGAAAATAATTGACAAATTATATTAATTGTGAAATTGTGAACTACTGCTTTACAAGGACATCTTATGAATCTTATCACATCCGATTATTGTTTGATTATTCCTGCTTCCAATGTAGATGTTTTCACAATTAGGGGAGAAGACTATTAAGGTATTAAGTTTTGTTTGTCTTGTTTAGATTAGATTGATCACAAGGTGTTGGACACTAAATGGTACTACATTTAAATGTAAAAGATTAAAATTAAGCACAGGCCGTTTAGAACTGGCAAACGTTTTTTGCAAACCTAATTACAAGCAATATGTTCATGCATGCGGAAGCTGTACTAATGTGTTAATGATGTTGGTTCATGAATTCATTCCTGTCCACAGACTGACTCAGCGAGACTTTGTTTACCAGGTCACATGGATATGCTTCCTGATGAAGCCACTTAGATGCATTGTAAAGTGCAAAAACAAATGGATTTTCTATCAGGTCAGACGGATGACTGTGAGATGTACGGTGGGAGCAGCACTGGACTGGAGGCGGACAATATTCAAGAGTGTCATTTTTCTGTTTTTTTTGTTTTTTTCTGTCAAAGTCTAAGATAATGAGTTTTGGAGGTTAGAGAGGTTCATAGTTTATTGAGAGTCTGAACACTCTCCGATAACAACAATGAACATGCTTTTCTTAATGTAGAATCTTGATCAGCCAGCTGTGGAGAATTACACTATTTTGAAATAACATGAAAAACATAACATGCTTCATTGCTGCACATCCAAGACAAATACGCATCACTATACAAACTCCCATGAGTCTGGAAATGTATCCGGCAAAACACACTTCCATCTTCATTTACTTGCTCCAGTGAAGGTGACTAGTGACAATTTACTGCTCATGATGATCAATAGTGTCACGGGACTTTTTTTTTTTTTTTTTTGTAGTGGTGAATAATTTAATTTAGAAATTGTAACTATTTCATTATATATATATATGATGAAATAGTTACAATTTCTAAATTAAATTAAACTACTACAAAAAACAAAAAAACAAACAAAAAAACTCTTTGTTGTAATAAATGGTATCTGGATACTGTGCATAACGTAAATATTCTGTGTTCACCAATGCACACAATCAATGAACTAGAAGTATAATTTATTACCTATTATCCACATGTAGCATCATGAGGTCATGTGACAACAATATAGCATACTACATGTAATTTATCATGAAATAATGTCTATTGTTTCACTTAGCAAACAGTGTATACTGCACATAAATAAGCTAGTATTCCTTTCTGAACAAATGTGTATCTTTGATTCAAAATACACTTGTGTGTTTGTGAGTCTTTTGAGCAATTCATTAAAAAAGCTCAGAATCATTTGTTCACGAATTGGACTACACTGATCATGCTGAATGTATTTGAATGCAGCAAGTAAAGACAAATGCTATAGAAATAGGAACAACTCTTTTTGTCATGCTGCAGCTAAATGGTTAAGGAATTACTGCTGCAGACTGTATTTTTGACCTTTATGTGATGAAGGTGAAGTAAATTGTTGGTCTTATTAAGTGCCATTTATTATAAAATGACATGCTAGAGATAGTTTCCAAACCTGCCCAACAGCAGGATCTATTCACAAGGCGAACATGCTTCTGTAATATAATATTTCACAAGCAGCCACTTGCCTGAACTGTTTCAACAACCTCATTCAGCACTCTTTTTTGGCAAACAAGAGACTAGATACTTTTTCCTGGGTTGGATATGACCTAAACCAACGGTAATGAGGACTTCTGAGAGCAATGTATCACTAAGAAATTAAGACCCTGTTGTCCAGCTGTGTGGTGTGATCATCATACACAGAAAATCACACTTGTAGCGCAAGCCCAGCCACAGATTGATGAAACGAGAGACAGACAGGAGCAGAAAATGTATGTATATAAATGTAAAATAAATGAGTCAGTGGGATATAGAACCATAATACCAATGAAGATTATGAAAAGTCTGGCTGCGTAAACAAATAAAAGGAAATATGTTGTGAAAAGGATAAAAGAGAAATTGGAAATCAGTAAAGTATAGCTGCAATGAAGGTGAAATGCAATAGAGAGTTGTCTGAATTGAAAGAACACAGAAAGATTGTAGTGTCATAAGCAGCTGTTACTGTGATCAATACCAGCACCCAGTGCACAGATCTCTGCTGTGCGCCACCCCCATCCAGAGGACTTTGAAGGATACAGATCTGTCCATTCCAGAACACAATCAATACCACTGACCAGTGACAGAGTGCTTCAAGCATCCCAACATGTCACTGTCAGGACGCTCTGGCATTAAAGGTTATAGTTCATCCTAATGGAAAATTCTGTCATTACTGTATATACTGACAACAGGAGATTGTTGATATTCACTCTTCTGTGTCTTTCTCCTACGCTATTTACGTTCAGCGCTTCCAGGTTCTATGTCAGAACGCTGACTCATTATTGGCTGGCTCCTGTGTCAGCATCACATGCATGTGTCGTGCTGCTCACGTGAACAGCCTCTGCCAATACTGAGCCGCAGTTCGGACGTAGAACCAGGAAGCGCTGAATGTAAACAGCATAGGAGAATGACACAGAAGAGAAGATTGACTAAAGTAATTATTTTTGTTTTGTTTTTGTGCACAAAAGTATTCTTGTCGCTTCATAAAATTAAGGTTGAACCATTGCAGTCACGTGGACTATTTTAATGATGTCTTTAGTACCTTTCTGGACCTTGAAAGTGGTGGTTAAATTGCTGTCTATGGAGGAGTCAGATAGCTCTCGGATTTCATCAAAAATATCTTAATTTGTGTTCCGAAGATGAACGAAGGTCTTACGGGTTTGGAACGACATGAGGGTGAGTAATTAATGACAGAATTTTCATTTTTGGGTGAACTAACCCTTTAACTTTATGATGAGTTGGGCGAGGCTTAGAACTGTGGGAGCGAAGGGACAGAGATTGTATATTATAGGGAGATGAGAGGGTCTGTATCTCTTACCATTGGAGAAAGCGTAACGGCTAACTTAATCACGTGCGGCACCTCTCAGCCTATCGTGTAATGGTCTCCTTCCCTGCGTACCACCACAGCCGGAGCATTAGCCGTTACGCTTTTTTGGCTAAAGGTTGCAGGCTTGCCTTTCAGTGGCTTTGGAAGGGATGCTGGTGACGTGATTGTTAATGAGAGACACCTGTGCACCACACTGGCCACACTGGCGCGCACATAAAGCCGCCTCTCAAACAGCTCGCATGTACCAAATTTTTTTGTAGCTTATTGTGCTTAAATGGTCGAATACAAACAAAATTATGTCAAAATGCCTGTCTTGGTGGGTATTCAAGTGAACACAGTCAGTTTCGGAACGTGAATAGTTGAGAAATAAAACAGTCTTAAAGTGACAGCAGCCTAATAAACCTGCTGCCGTCTGTCATGTTAATCAAAGAACAAAAGACAAAGAGAAAATCACTCACTGCTCTTGACTGAATAATTTTTGTAACTTTAATTGTAAGCATTAATCTGTATTTCATTTTTACAATGAAGACTATCCAGTGTTATTTTTCACACTTGATTACTTTATTTAATTTCTGTGGTATTTCTTACCTGAATACTGTTAGACCCACCTGAAAAACTTAAAGCCATGGTTATTTCATTTGTCTTTTTATTCTACTGTATTTATTTGTGCTATTGTTTGAAATTTGCTCAATTGTTCTTATTTTATTGCTGACTGTTTTTTTTTTTTGTAAATTCAAAGTTTCAAATAAAGCCTCCCTGTGCTGTGGGAAAGCTATTGCAAAAAAATCTTAGAAATTATCAAAAAAAAAAAGAAAAAAAAAAGAGCTAATAAAAATATATGTATGGCAGTATATAAGGCATGTTTTCCCCATGGTATTGAAAATGGTATCGAATATCGATATTTTTCAAAGTATCGTATCGAAGACAGACAAATAGACAGACAGGTAGATGTAATGCTAACATGAGTCATGTGACACAACCCTTAAACCATGCTTCTTTAGTGCATTCTTTACAGAAAGAGACATGGAGAGAGAGAGAGAGAGAGAGAGAGAGAGAGGGACAAAGGAGAGGGGGTTGATGATGAAGATACTTCTGTATCAGGTTTCTATTTTCTGTTCTTAAGGTCAGTTTGACTTTGTGTTCCTCTGATTCAGCTCTTGACTCTACATGGCCATTTTCTGACCATTACAAAATGAAACGGCCAACTTTGATCATGGTTATATAATCTTTGCCTCTGTCTCTCTCTTCATCATGCACTCATACAGAGAGCAGGACCACACTTAAGATATGAGCATTAGTACATTAAGCTGGATCTGATTAGGCTGTATCTGGATAATACAGCCAAATACACAGAGCAGCTTAAGCCGACAATCTCACCTGAACAAAGAAGGCCATTACTCTGATGATAGCCATGCAATCACTGAAACATGCACACACAGGCTGTAACTGCTTCGGCCCTCAAACTGTTCCATATGCTGAGTGAACCGAGAGCCTTTTAGCCTTTTTATTTCATAAATCACATCTATTATGACAGACTTGACCAAAGAGAACAACCAATCATTCTTTATTCTTTCATGCTGTTGGCTCACCTCTGATTTATAATCTGATCAATTTGGGAATGACCTTGAAATGTCAGCAAACCTCAAAAAATAATATATATATATATGCAGTTTTTTATGAAAAAATTAACTCAACTGTCAGTGATCTCCCTTCATGCCTATGGAAAACATCATAATTGACGGTTACGCTTTATTCCGATAGTGTCATTGTCCAGCTTAGTAAGTTCAGTTTTGATTCATTTCCATTGTAAAAATCATTAGATATTAATTTAGTTCATTTATCTAAAAGCGCTGAATGAGTTAATATATATATATATATATATATATATATATATATATAATTGGGCCTGAAAACATTATAGTAATTATTGCATTAAAAAAGTAAAGTTTTATTACAAATAATAATTAATATTATTTTTATGTCATTTTTCCAAAGACACACAAATTGTGTTATGAAAAAGTCAATTTGGGAACACTTTATTTTAATAGGCCACTTTAGTCATTCTAGTAACTTTGCAACTACATGTCAACTAACTCACATTAGAGTATTAGTAGACTGTAGTAGACTGTTAGTAGACTGTTAGGTTATAGGGTTTGGGTTATTAGAATAAGTTGACATGTAGTTACTTATAGTAAAGTTACTTATAATCAGTAGAATGTCTGTTGGGGAGCATCAAAATAAAGTGTTAGCAGATATTAAGCAGAGAGTCTACTAATACTCTAATGACTGCTAGTTGACATGTAGTTGCAAAGTTACTTATAGTTAGTAGAAGGACTAAAGTCCACTATCCATTTAAAAATAACACATTTGAAAATATGAACAAGAAAACACAAAAGAGCAGTGCATTCAGCATTCAGAGCCGCTCACTGTCTCTACAGCCACAAGAGTGATGGAGTGCTAGGGATTGTGCCTGTGAGAGGGTATAGATCTTCCAGCTAAGTTGGCTTCATAATCACTTCACTGTAAAAAGTGCTTACACAGAAAAACGAGACATGAATTTAAACTAAGCCGTGTGCAGTCCGGCTCCAGCCCCGCCTCCACATGGACGCAATGTAGCTGACAAATTCTGAGACAAAAGCAGCATTCACCCACACCAGCTATGATATTAATGAAAAGCTGTCAAAATCGTGCTCGGAAGAGCAGAGTAATTGAAGGACTCCTCAACAGCAAAAGGAAGAGGAAAGAAAGAGGAAAACATAATAACTAAATGATTGAAACATCACAAAGCTTCAGGGGTTTGATCATTCGAATGAGATATTCAAATAAAGAGGTTAAATCATTTTTACAGTTTGGAGATGTGTGAACTGGCCCTTTGAGAAATATCAGTAAATAAGTCAGGCAATTTTTTCAAGATGAGAAGTTATATCTTAACCAGTAAATTACTGTTATGATGCTTGTGTGAACAAAGCATAAAGGCCCGCTCACACCAAGTATGATAACTATAATGATAAAGATATAGTAATTGTTCTAAATGTAAAAGAATAGCAGGGTCCACATAGCACAACTATAACAATAATGACACAGAGGAATGGAATTACTTTCACAACGATTCTTTCCAGCTAATGAACGATAAAAATCATTGACAGCCAATCAGAATCCATCCCGCTTTAAAGAGCTTGAGCATTTAAAGTGGCAGCACATGTTTATAGTAAACATATCATGTGCTGGTGTGGACGCTAATATAGTTATCATTATAGTTAGCTTAAAGTTATCGTTCTTGGTGTGAATGGGCCTTAAAACTACCAGTATAAGTGCAGTAAAGGCCCCCATATATTAGGGTATATAGATGTTTGCACAAGCTCTGTAATTCAGCGCTCCAGTAAAGTCTCGTCACATTTATTTATATAGCACTTTATATAACAGATTTTTAAAAGCTTACAGTATTAAACATGAAAAAGTGTCAGTGTGTGTCTCTTTCATTTAGAATTACAACATCAATTTCTACAACAATGCAGCTCTCCAGCATGTTCATGGTTTTATAGAAAAATAAACTGGAGAAGATTGCCAAGTCAAAGAAGGCGGAGCCTCAGAGCACACCCACTTATTATGTATTTGCCACAGACCAATGGTGGTTCGAAGGTATTCAACAGCTGGATCTAACTTTTTCTGTTAAGTTTGCATTGACAAGCTGTGACTACTATGAATACTATGAATGCACGTCTCTTTTTTTTTTTTTTTTTTTTTTTTTTTTTAAAGAAAACAACTTTATCCCTGTCATTTAGAAGTCAAAAAATTTTGTCAAATAGTACACATTGTGAAACTAAGACTTTTCATTTGAGGTTGAAGAAAATATTGCAGCATTTAAAGTTCCGATGACTGACATAACAGATTCTACCAATATTTTGGTGCTGTTGTATAATTGGTATCTCAAAGAAAAGTCATTCCTTGTGTGAACACCACATAAAGTATGGTATTTACCAGAAAAGTCAATCTGGCAATATTTTATTTATTTTTTTACCAAGTTTTATGTGTAAAAAGCAGCTATAGTGACTCCAGTAACTGGAATGTAATATAGTACCATTTATACTGCAAAGGTGGCACACAAGCGCTTCTAATGTGGCATTTACTGTAGGTGTCTTTACAAAGACTAATTAATGCTGCTTAGAGGTTATATGTGTGTTAATTAAAACTATACTTTGATACAAGGGGCAGAGAAGGGGCAGAATAGGCATTATTTAGTCTGACCTTAAATGCAGCATTGTGTACACTTCATTTTGAGCAGGCACAGGGCAGCCTTAACTCTGTTGTGTAAAGATTCTTATAGAGTACACTACTAATGAGTTTGTCAGTTAATTAACCATTCAGTGTGTTAAATAAGGGTGACATGCAAAATGTGTAGGTTGGGAAACAGTGCTTTAACAAGAGAATTCTCGTCAAACTCATTTGGAACTTTGGGGTTTAAGCTATTTTTATTTTTCATGTAAAGTGGTCTAGGCACTCACCCTCTTCCTCAGGTTGTAGGTTAGCACCAGATTCCGTGAGAAGTGGCCGGCGAAGGCTGTGTAGAATTCCAGAACCTTCTGTAAGGCATCACGCTTGATGATGTGAAGATCACAGTAGGTCAGTGCACGAACGTTTGCACAAGCCTGAGCTAAATTCACCTCTTTCCAGAACACATCCCCGAATACGTCTCCCTTTCCTGAGAGAAAAAAAGAGGGGGACATTGAAGAATGAATTCCATTAGGCTTTCTAATACTTTCAGGGGAATGTCCCGGATTCGTGCATACAGTAGGTGCAAATTTTCATGGATCACAGGAAACTCAATTTGTACTTCAGGATAAAACTCGTCAGGTTGAGAATGCCATTTCAGGGGAACATTAAATAAATTCATGCATGTAAATAAGACTGACAATTACTGTAATGTGACCCAGAGAGGGCAAATGTTTAAAATTGGCACAAATACCTTGACATAAAGTAAAACAGTAAAACAATGGTAACATTTACCATTGTTCTGTGAAGTTTCACAGAAAACCAATGGGTTTGCAATGGGTTGAAGTCACATTAATTTGCAGTATTGACCAACAGAAAACTGCTTGGTTTTAAATGGCTTCTTTGTGAGTTGTGCTTCATACATCGCTACACTAATGACAATAGACAATGGATTTTTTGCCAAGCTACCATGACTGCAGATTAACATTGTGTTTACACTTGTACCGACCACCAGTGCCACGTCAGGATAATTTATTACAAAAATAAAATGCCTCATTTTGTTCCAATTTCTTTCTTTTGTGGAAAATAAAAGAAGACGTTTTGAGAAATGTCTTAGTGTTTTTTTGTCCATACAGTTGAAGTCAATGAGGCTACAATGCTTTCTTCAAAATATATTCTACTGTGTTCTGCAAAAGAAAAGGAAAAGAAAAAAGGTTTGGAATAACATCAGATTGCTCAATATCTGTTGTTCAAATGTCTTTAAAAAAAAAAAAAAAAAAAAAAAATTCCTATTCCAGAACAAGCAAACCAGTTAATTTTTGAAAAGGCTTCCACTGTGCTTTCATACAAAATTCACTTTCTTTAACTCTTTAAAAAATTTTCACACTGCATGTCACGCTAGAGCAGATCTCATCCCCACAGATGACTCTGCTTTGTTTCTAATCCTGCAATGACAGATTTACACCTCCAGTAAAATGACACACTCAGCTAGAGACCTGCTGCCCCTCACAGGCTGCAGTGCAAATATTTATCTCAGCATAATACTTGACCCCCACTGGACACTAAATCTTTATCGGCTGTGCCGCTTTAAGCTTATTAGTGGCATTTGGTAAGGCAAGCATTGCTTTTGGTATTGCTCATGCTTAATATTATTTAATCTTCCTAACACATTCAAAAACTGACAACACCTTTTGCATTCCTTGGCCAGTTGTGACCCAGTGGAATGTGAGGTTTTAAAAACAGTCATAACTTAATTTTCTAAGTTAAAACAATATTGTATTTGATCAATACATAAAATGCATAAAAATTTCAGTCACACTTTAAATTAAGTGTCTTTAACTACTATGTACTTACGTAAAAAATAGTTGTTAGTACAATGTATTATTGTGTTGTATTGCAAAACACTTGTGCTGCTATTGAGGTGGGACACAGGTAAGGTTAGTACAGGTTTAGTGGTATGGTTAGGTTTAAGGGTTGGTTAAAGGGTGAGGGAAGGGACAACAGTATAATTATAGATAGAATTACAGAAATTAATTACAGCTGTGATTATATGCAGTTATATTTTTAAATATAAGTACAAGGTAAAACATGTATGTTGTACACAATAAGTACACAAAAAATTTAGGATGTTACTGTGTAATTACCATGTTATTACTACATTATCATTTTTATTAAATACACTTTTTTCAAATTTAATAAGCTATTTGGTCTTTGAATTTTTGCTCTATACCCTTTTGGGCTGTAGTTAATTTGATGTAGATTATTTGTTATGTCAGTTACATCTTGAAACTTTTTTTCTATTTAACAAATTCTATTTAAACAAATATTTAAAATCTGCATGATATCATGAATAAAGCCTTAGTTAATAATTGTATCAAAATTGACATAGAACACAATAGGTGTCACAATGTACAATGTAAAAAAATCTGAAAAAAGATGTGTATTTTGATAGTATTAACCAATTTCCAAAGTTTCGTTTCCATACTAAAAAATATTGAATTTTTCTTTTTGTACCTCTTCCGGGTAAAAATAAGAGGGTTAAACATAACCCTAACCTTAAGTACTGACCTTCCTGCATGGATTGAATGATTCCTCAAGTCATATCTTGTTGAGAAGAGGTGTGCAATTACTTTTCCAAGTGATCAGGCTTATGATTTTTACCTGCTGCTTGATAACAAATAAACAAATCTTTTATATATTTTGTCTGTAATGGTAGCGATGGTAATTCCAAGAAAGACAAGCTCATTACTGATTACACCAATCCTTTCAGACTATACTTACACATGCACAATCAGACTAGACATGAGCTTAAGTGAAACTCATGAAGAAGAATCCAAGAGAGACATACACCTTCAAGTAGTACACTGAAAACTTTTAGAGATAAGGAAACCAATTCAGGCATCTGACAGAGCAGCCCTGGCCCAAGTAAAGCTACTGTATAAAATAATAATACACTTAGCCAATATGAACAGTACAATACAGAAGGCAAAATAATTTTTATATTCAAAGATTCATTTAAAAAGTGCACATATCGTAAAATTTGGTATTCCAGAAAAATCGCATACATTATACTTGTTTGCTGTTGTGGAATTGATGACACAGATGTTCATCTCACCTGAAAAGGACTTCACAGATATCTAGATTTTGAGATATGATTAAAAACAATGGAAATGGTTCTTATTCAGGTGGATACTGGAACTACATGATTTTCATGATGTTTGGTTCCATAAACAGATCTTGAACTTCTGTTGACATGGACAGAACACTGTGCTAAAATACTGTAACAGCAGCATTATTCACGATAAAATGTCATAGTCATGTAAACGCGTTCTTTTATCAGGATTTTCAAAATACTACGACCACATTTTACACTGTTAATCAATTTCAATTTCATTTTTTACAGATATCTGGCCAGGGATGCGTTTCCCAAAATCATCATTAGCAAAAAATTTGGTCGCAAGTTCCATCGTTACTGTCAAGATCCTTGTGTCGTGGTCATTCATGGTCATTCGTGGTCATTTGTTGTATTTATGAACTCTTATTTTGAAGTGTATTTTCTGTTAACTTTTTTGCAATGCTTCCCCTTTCCTTGTTTGCCTATAGGCTTGTTCAAGATGCATCGGCGGTACATCGGCGGTACTTTGATGTCACATGCCGATCAGTCTGCGCAGCGCCGATGCATCTCGAACAAGCCTTTTGTCACTGTAGATGCCTTGTTTTTAACCTCTTGTTATCCTGTGTATATATACCCCTGTGTTTCAGTCTTGGTTTCTCGGTTGTTGTCTTTGCGTGTTTGTAAAGCTGTTGCGTTCCTGCTCTTTTAATTATGTTTCATGTTCCTGCTCCTGTTTCTGGTTTAGGCCTCAGTTTGGATTATCTTTGTTTCTGGTTTTGAATTAACTTTGCTGCAAGTGGATTTTCACCTCTTTTCGTCCCTGACCAAACATTACATTAACGACAGTCCTATATTGTTGAATCAATGTGGTTCAAACGACAAAGGTGCGACTATGTTTCGGGAATCAGTGGTGACTAGTTGTTTAGTTTCTCCAACAGTGCATTGTACTATGGTAGTTGATCAGTGAGTTACATCGTTGTGTTGGAAACACACCCCACACTGGATCTTGCTGCATGCATAAACAGCAAAACATTAATTGATGAATCAGATTTTTTGGCAGGAATTTTGACTACTACTTTTGATCTAAATCAATACATATCTGACATTGAGACCCCATTTACATATTTTAAGGTCTGTAAAGTGCAAACAGGGTCAAAAATATTTTTCTGATCCGATCTACATCTAAACACTATATATACACTGGTTACACTATATATATATATATATATATATATACAACTTTTCATTTTCCGTCGGTCTTAGTACACGATGTAACTACAGGTACGGCAGCAAAGTTCCTTGATTATTATGCCAGAATGAGAGTATAGTTCCTAGCCATATCGGCCTAGAAAATCACAACTTTTCATTCATGTAACTACAGAAGAGTCAAGTTTTAAATCGGAAAAATATTGAAACTCTTTGATCATTTTTGAGCGAGATGCTAGCGGTTTAATCAGATTCAATGAACTATGATAAGCTATGCTAAAAGTGGTACCGCCAGACCCGGAGATCGGCTGAATGGATTCGAAAATGGTAAAACTCAACTGTTTAACTCTAGGGGAGTTGGAAAATGAGCCTATTTTCCAAAAAAGTGGAGTGTTCCTTTAAGTGAATGTTAATAGAATGGTAAAAAATGTAATATAATATAATTATGTTTTGTGATGGGCTCTGGTCAAGTAAACCTCAGAGCACTGGTAGAAATATACTCACCCAAAATAGCAACGACTTCATCGTCCTGGATGACCTCCAAAGACCCTGACACCACAAAGCAGAGGCTGTCCACGCTTTCACCAGCGTGGTAGATGAGGTCGCCCGGGGCACAGTGGATGGTCTGAAACTCCATGGCAAGGGCTCTTAAACAGCCGTCGCTGGCCAGACGGAAAGCCGGATGTTCTTTGAACACCTTCCTGTTGAGATGAACGCAGATGTCTGCTCGCATGTCTTTGGGGCAAATTTGCAACACCTGCAGAGAAATTTTTAAAACAATAAAAACAATCAAATACACATTTTTTGCTTTGTGATCCCACACATGAACATTAGCGTTATGCTAAAACAAAACTGGAGGTTGTCCAAGCCTTTCACTAATAATTCATGAGATTTTGAGAAGCTGTTCAAAGCCTTACATAACCCTTAAGTTAGACTGTGATCTTAAACATTAGAGGGACATTATTCACACATGCTACGGATGTTATGGCAAAGACAGAACAAATGACTTTTAAAATGAATGAAGAAAATAAGCTCCCTGGATAAAGATCGAGATCTTCAGTCTGCGAGACTCTGTGCCAAGTACCTTATCAGTGTCAATTCCTCTGGACATAGACCATGTCGAGACGATATAGTCCATGACCCTCTCACTGAGGCCCTTGGGAACCTGGTAAAGCTTCAGGAAGTCTCTCACGCTGTTTAACATCTCGTGGTAGCGGTTGGTGTTGGCATACATTTGCTGGAAGATGGTGGTTACATTACCAAAGATGGTGGCATAAAGGAGAGCTAAAAGAAAGAGATACTGGGTTATCCTGACTCTGTACATAAAAACAGTACTGAACAAAGAGAAAGCTACAAATAAAGTGGTTTGGTAGGTGCTCTTTAGTTTTTTGAGTAGTATCTTTAGGCAAGACTGAGTACAGTTGCTTTAACATTACCACAGAAAAACTGGTCCCACATTATTTTAAGCGTCTTTAACTATGTAATAACATTTAAATTAATCATTTGATATAATGCATTTATGGTGTACATACATGTTTTTACAGTTTTTTTCAACTGCTTACACACATTTTCAAAACTTTGCCTCTTTTTTTCAAAACTTTACACACAAATCCAAGAATTACACACACAAAATGCAAAATGCCTCACATCTCTTGCAAAATGAAGCACTGCATTCAAAATATCACAAACACATCTCAAAAGCAAACATTTGTCTTACGTTGCAAACACCTTTGCCATAATATTCTATTTTTGGATATATCATATACACACAGTTATTCAAAACCTAAAGCTCTTCTTTCATGAGCTCCTATGTACATTTCTGTACAAGACTGAAAGTAATTGGCAGAGAGATGTTGAAAAATTCACGGTAAACACGAAAGCAAGATTGAAACCAAACTTCTTCTTTTTTTTTTATTGTAAGCATTTGTGGTTGTGAATACAGTTTTACACAGTACGAAAGAAAAGAAATACATCAACCATGTGTAGTTGGACAGAAACAATGGTTGTGTTTGAAAAAGGAAATCAAGATTTCTGTAATCACATCTATACTGTTGACCTTCCCTTACACCTTAATCAACACCTTAAGTTTTTAAGAGCAAACTTTTAACCATGGACAGCAAGCCAAATCTGTTTACCTATATTATGCCACAAAAACATATGATCAAGCAAACTCGTGAATCAATGTTAAAGAGGGGTTGAAGTGAACTTCTTACTCATAAAAATTGTTTAATTAAAGAACCTTTAAAATTTCCCAAATTATTGAAGACACTACTATGGTTGGAGCAAAAATCAAAGGTCAGGTGCGATGCACACGCAAGTTATTTAACATGTGTAACACTGTCCATCTTCTCCCACTGTACTCGGCCTATACTAAACAGCTTTTTTGGCATCAAATGAATGCTCAAGACATCTCAAAATGTAGGCAGTGAATTATGATGCCTTCTGAGACACGTAACTTTGCAATGAAACTATCCAGCTAGTATTATAAGAAGTGTCTAAAGCACCAACACTATAAACAAAGACAGGGTACCTTGTGAAATAAAAGTTCACTAAAGCATATTTTTAAAAAGAGTACTTATTATGGAAGTAATATACTTAAGTGCAAACTGAAGTGCATTCTGTTGTGGAGTGTGTGATATCCATGAATGTCCATTAATGAAGAACATCTCAAATCTGCCACTTAGGAGGATCCATTTAGGCTGGAATATTGTCTATGTAGACAGTAGACATTGAGCCTACATGTCCTGGTCAAGGACATACAGCAGGGCTGTAATCTCAGAAACCAGACACTTGCTTGCTCTGCAACCAACTGAAACTCTGACCTAAAGTATCTCAACTACTATGCTCTAAAAGCTGCTGTCTTCTTCAGGTCCTGTGTCATATAGGCTACAATATTGATCAAAATCCTGATTGAAGCTGCTCTAAAGCATTTCACCAGGTGAAGCTGAAATGCTCAACCTCAGCATGTCGAGTTGCATACATGTACAATTTCCCCAATAGAGCAATGCAGATGTGCTGGCAAAGATTTACACAAAAGCCTTAAATTTAAAGTGAATCATCCAGGTAGAATCAGAGGGGTATATGCAGCACTGTGTCAGGATAAATAGTTATTCAGTGTTTTGTGTTTTTTTTTTTTTGAATAGTAAGCCTTCGCCTGCACCTCACAACCAGTACCAGTCTTAATGACATGTCATTCGTGAATATCATCACTGCAGCCGATTGCAATTTTTGAGACCTCTCGTCTCGCTCCATCAGCAATACGACTACATTACAGCCCTGCTTTATTGGATCAGTTACATTTCAGGCAATTGGCTCCACGGTCAGCGCTTTTTTTACCGGTCCGTCACCCTCTGTCGCCTTCTGAGGCCTCCCTGCTCACCATAGGTGATATTAATCAATCCCAGCTCTGCATGTGCAGAATGTTAAGGATCTGGTGAAGTGAAAAATCTTGGTGGGATTTAAGGCAGCAGATAGCTGATTTATTACTAGTGATGGGCATCTATACAATGGTAGAAATGTGATTTTGCAGTACCATTTACACAGAGGTATATTTGCATTGCTATCAGTGGGAAAGACTGATTTACTGCTAAATGTGAGAGTGGCATGGAGGAATATAAAGTGATGCAAAAATATAACGTCAAAATGAGCAGGTTATTAAGTTGTTATTAAGGGGTGTTGTTAAGCACAAGCACAACATTTTAATTGTTTACAGTTGCCAAGCAATGTCAAATTGTGCTCATTCACAATTAGCACAATTCCTGCCCATGAATTACTATTAAAGGAACACTCCACTTTTTTTGAAAATAGGCTCATTTTCCAACTCCCCTAGAGTTAAACAGTTGAGTTTTACCGTTTTCGAATCCATTCAGCCGATCTCCGGGTCTGGCGGTACCACTTTTAGCATAGCTTAGCATAGTTCATTGAATCTGATTAGACCGTTAGCATCTCGCTCAAAAATGACCAAAGAGTTTCGATATTTTTCCGATTTAAAACTTGACTCTTCTGTAGTTACATGAATGAAAAGTTGTGATTTTCTAGGCCGATATGGCTAGGAACTATACTCTCATTCTGGCATAATAATCAAGGAACTTTGCTGCCGTACCATGGGTGCAGCAGGCGCAATGATATTACGCAGCGCATGTGACCCCCTGCTTGCACAGGGAGCGTGCCTTGCAACCATGGAAACATTTGTGAGAGACGCTGCGTAATATCATTGCGCCTGCTGCACCCATGGTACGGCAGCAAAGTTCCTTGATTATTACGCCGGAATGAGAGTATAGTTCCTAGCCATATCGGCCTAGAAAATCGCAACTTTTCATTTTCCGTCGGTCTTAGTACACGATGTAACTACAGAAGAGTCAAGTTTTAAATCGGAAAAATATCGAAACTCTTTGGTCATTTTTGAGCGAGATGCTAACGGTCTAATCAGATTCAATGAACTATGCTAAGCTATGCTAAAAGTGGTACCGCCAGACCCGGAGATCGGCTGAATGGATTCAAAAACAGTAAAACTCAACCATTTAACTCTAGGGGAGTTGGAAAATGAGCCTATTTTCAAAAAAAGTGGAGTGTTCCTTTAAGTTAAGTATATGTTTAATGAAAAACGGAAAAGTTTTTCCTTTGGATTTTTCGCGTATAGACGACAACTTTGTCAAAATGATTACTGTTCACACGTATCCATGAAAACAACTAAAAACTCTGTTTTTTTTCATGTCAATGATTCATGCCAAGCCAGTAGTAGTCACTTTCTAAAGAAACACTATGCGCCTATAGACTGAACATGTAATACACATGCGCATGACGTCACCATTTTGTAGTTTACATGGAGACGATAATGATATTGTTTCAAAAACTTGCACTTTGAAACCTGTTTTCAAAAGTTTGAGTTTTGAGGCCCCCAAAACTCCACTGTCATGTAAATGAATAGCCTAAAAGTTTTCCATTTTTAGTTAAAAACAGTGTCGTGTAAATGGCCCCTTCATGTTTATGGCTACCCAGTGCAAGAAACCAAATGACCAACAGCTATAGAAACCAACAGATATAGAAACCAAATGATTGTAAAAATGTCCTGCAGCTTGTCATTTGTGACTCTGGTGGCTGGTCAGGATAGAAACTCAGATTTGCGTGGAAGAGCTTTTAATAACTGATGCTTTATAGCATCTGGTTAGGTCGTGGTGCAAGTGTTACACTGCAGCCACACCAGGTGTCTCTTAATTATGAAACACAGCATCTATCCTCATCAGTGGTTATTTCTAGAGAAGTTGTGTGTGTGTGTGCGTGTGTGTGTGTGTGTGTGTGTGTGTTTGTGTGTGTGTGTGTGTGCGTGTGTGAGAAAGAATGGCACTCTGTGCGGACACTGATCACTCATCAGGTGGACTGCTGAGAGGAAGGCCACTGGGACAAAAGGAAGTGTTCATCACAGCCAGAGAGTGTAAAGCATAAATCTAAAAGAAAACACACTAATGCACCTGTGATGACAGCAGGCAGTGACGACACAGAACTCGGAGCTCAACTTCACACTTTGTAAAAGCCTGAATGAATGTTGTAGACATCTGAGGTGGACAGTTTTTTTTTTGTTTGTTTTTTTTTTTTACTTTAGCCACGTTTCCACCGCAGAAACTTTCCCCAGGAACTAGGAACTTTGGGGTGGTACTTTGTGTGTTTCCGCCGCAGGGACCAGGGTCTAAATGAAGTTCCAGGTAAAAATTTCCCCTTAGAAAAGTCAGTTGCGAGCTAGTTCATGCAGCATTTTATTTCAACCACCATTTTTAAAAGTCTGCTGCGATGTTTGCAGTAAGAGTTGTTTGCCATTCGGAATCAACAATGGAGTTTAAAAAATATGAATCTGTTGAAGTGGTTCACAAATCATACTGAACGATTCATTCGCAAATCAGACTGATCTGACTGCAGTTGTTTTTAAGTCAACAACTCACTGATTCAAATGATCCGTCCAAAATGAGCCAAGAACTGGGATATCATCAGTGCTAAAAGTTATAATGCTGAATTTTAGCATTTATTATTGTAAATGAAAATCATATTTATGTCATGACTGTCAATTATTGCAGCTGCAACAGTTTCAAATGACATACAACTATGTTTGCCTAGCGTTCCTCCTAAAATATTATCATATTTTCCCCCCTGTGATGTCTGTACATTGTATTTTTATACTATTTGTCACCACATATTTACACAATTCTTTTAAAAATGCAATATGGCATATTATTTCACTTGTTTGCACACTTGAATTATCCGTAACTTAAATTATTTTAGAATTTTGAAGTTTAATGTTTTTATAGTGTATAATAAGTTTTAGTAATAAAATAAAAGGTTGCTTATTTGCAAATCAATAGGCCTACATATTAAATGTCTGCACTAATATTTCTTATTATTGCTGCTGACTACTGACTAGCCTGACTAGTGCTGGCAAGAAAAAAATAATAAACAAGGTCCATAGATCAGTATTGTTTCACTTTTAATAATTAAGTACATTAAAAATCAAGTATTTTTACTCAAGTACTTTTAATCAAGTTTACTCAAGTACTCACAATGTAACCAAATACAGAATCAAAAGAATCTTAGGCCCATTTCTCATATATGCAGGCTGTTTTATACCATACTGTATTTTTCTTCACCATGTGGAAATGAAAATCAGTCATGAGGTAAAGCCACAGCTGTCTAGAGGATAAAAAGAGAGTTAAATATGTCTGTTTGACTGTAAAAAATGAACTGAAAGTTTTCTGGTTGAACAGAGAGAAATTCAAAGGTCCACTTCCTCCTTATGATTCAACTATTCATTGTTATATGTTTTAATAATGCAACTATTGCAAAACCAGAATATTCTATGCAATTATATAGCCTCTGATTGTTCATTTCAACAACACGTGACCAATAACCTTGTCATCGCATTTATTGTGCCAGTAAAAGTAAAGGTTTGTCAAAATTAAAATACTCTAATAAAGTACAGAAAATGTATTTAAATAGGTAACAAAGTCAACTATTACGAAGAAAAAACTACTGTTAAAAGCTACTTCATTACTGTCCACAACTGCATGGTTACAGTTAGTGTTACTACAGAAAATCCATTGTAAATCTTGGAGTTTTGTGTATTGAAAATAACTGGATTGTTCATGACATAATGTTTCTCCTGTTTTTCGCATCAGTGATGTTGAGAATATCAGCACTGTTTTGTTGGGTTTACACTAGTTTCAATCACTGAGACATTTGGGTTTTGTAACAGAGAATTCTGCACTGAATTCAAATGCTTCCCATTGGATTTAACAACTCTATTTAACATGGTCACTGAATCTGAGTTTGTACTGCAAACAAATGCACTGAATCTGAGTTTGTACTGTGCTGTCTATTGGGCTGAACTGATAAATGGTCTGTACAGCGTGGTTCAAATGAGTGGTGCTCTTTCGTTCCACCTTTGAAAGCGTTTGCTGTTTGATGTTTCTCATGGTTTGTGCTGAAGACACATACCGAGTTTAGCAATGATACGCCAATGTGTTCGTTAAAGACAATTTTACGACAAAATTCAAAAAGGATGACACAGGAAAACTGAAGATGGTTTGCCTCGGTATGCTGCACTTAATCTAAAGAGATGGGTCTTATGGTTTTTATGTCAAAATCAAACTGTTCAGAAGATGATCTGGAAAATGGATGCATGGTTGGATGGGTATTTCCTTCAGATAACTGAAAGGCTTGTGTTTCACCGCAGTTTCTGCTTTAAAGGGATAGTTCACCCAAAAATGAAAATTTGATGTTTATCTGCTTACCCCCAGGGCATCCAAGATGTAGGTGACTTTGTTTCTTCAGTAGAACACAAATGATGATTTTTAACTCCAACCATTGCGGTCTGTCAGTCGTATAATGCTTGTCAATGGGAACTCCATCTATAAGAGTAAAAAAAAAACATGCACAGACAAATCCAAATTAAACCCTGCGGCTCGTGACGACACATTGATGTCCTAAGACACGAAACGATCGGTTTGTGTGAGAAACCGAACAGTATTTATATCATTTTTCACCTCTAAAACACCACTATGTCCAACTGCCTTGCGCATCCGGTTGGTGAGGTCTGAAAACGCATTCTGATGACAGAAGTGATGTCTCGCGCTTATACTTCAATGAGTGCGAGACATCACTTCCGTTGTCAGAGTGCGTTCAGACCTCACCAACCGGATGCGCAAGGCAGTTGGACATAGTGGTGTTTTAGAGGTAAAAAATGATATAAATACTGTTCGGTTTCTCGCACAAACCGATCGTTTCGTGTCTTAGGACATCAATGTGTCGTCACGAGCCGCAGGGTTTAATTTGGATTTGTCTGTGCATGTTTTTTTGACTCTTATAGATGGAGTTCCCATTGACAAGCATTATACGACTGACAGACCGCAACGGTTGGAGTTAAAAATCATCATTTGTGTTCTACTGAAGAAACAAAGTCACCTACATCTTGGATGCCCTGGGGGTAAGCAGATAAACATCAAATTTTCATTTTTGGGTGAACTATCCCTTTAACATCCAGGGAAGGTCCCAACAAATATTTAGAGCAAGTCACATCATAAGACGACCCTGCCATCACAGCTCAGTAATGCGATAACAGCCTCCATAGAGACAAGACTCACTCTCCTGCAAAACATGCTGTTGACAAGCTGTACGAGACTCTGTAGTTAATGATCTAACCACAGTCACAGTCTGTGTGAGTCTGTCACCGCATCCGAAATCGAATACTTCCCTATATATATAGTATTCGAAAAACAGTAGGTTAAAAGTCCCCAGATGACCTACACTACTACTTTCCGGTGAGATTCTGAAGTGTGCATTTGATGGACACTTTACTATCCCATGAGGGCATGGGAGAGGATTTGTGAATGGCAGTGAAGTGATGCAACTGACGCTGGTAGGTCACGTGACAGTAACAACATGGCAGATGTAGTACATCAGGATTTCATTCATACTATATAGTACACAAAGTAAATTTAAATCCAAACGCAGTATCTACTAAGACTACACAATTTCGGATGCAGCGTGTGTTTTTGTCCTAACAAGCGACGATTGAGATTTTGTTGCTTGTTTGTTTTCTATTTTAGTAATGTAGTACTGGATAGCTCTGCCCACTGTGAAATATTACTGGTCTTGCTCCACATAGCTGTATAATATTAAACATTGTGGTAACACTTTATTTTACAGTGTCATTGTTACATATGTTACAATGTAGCTACTATAGTAATAACTGTAAATTATGCATAATTACATGCAACTAACCCTAAACTAAACCAAACCCTAATCCTAACCCTATAGTAAGTACATGTAGTTACTTAATATTACTCAGTACTTAAATGTATAATTACAGTGTAACAAAGACACCTTAAAATAAAGTGTAACCAACATTGAATATATTCTGATATGGTTAATATGGTTATGATTGTTTGGCACCACACAGACTTTTTATTTCAGAGTGGACAGACAAATCTGTTCTTGAAAGTCACCCCCCCCCCCAAAAAAAAAAAAAAAAATCAATAAACTGCATCTTTTACATGTTCTCAAGCATTTGAAAAAACAAACAAACACCCGGTAATGGCATCCCACCCACTCTCAGAGGTGTTTTCTAATGAAATAATCATCACTTTAATGGTTTCTGTGTTCTCACTGAAGTGTAACAAGCTTCTAATGAGCCTCCAGGGTGAGAAGAGACAAGAAAATAAGTAACAAACAGAGAAGAGAAGAGTGGCTGACAGGCCCTATGAGAGCTCTCTTTCTCTCTAATACAGTAAGTCAAACTACAGAGCAGAATCACAGCCAAATACTGCCAATAAATGATTCTGCCAAATATATAGAAACATTGACTTTAAGAACATATGGAAGTCTACTGATGGTACAGTTATTAAGGTAAAAGTCATTAACACAGTAACATATTTATAAGGTCTTGAATGTGAGTGTACACATCATAATTAGTTCAATTATTTTCATGAATTTAATTCTTATTGACCTTGACTCAGTCATGAGGGTCTTCGGGGCTTCACTGTGTTATATATACTTTTATTGTTTTCTTACTTCATGTTGGTTGTACTTCGATTTTACAGACAATTTTTTATATTCATAATATTAAGCAAAACTACAAAAAGATTAATAGAAAATAATAATAATAACAACTATAATAATAATAATAATAATTGTTCATGAGTGTATTGTTATAAAAATTGTGGCAATGAATTAAACACAGCAATTTAGTGCTCATATATGTCACGCTCGGGTTGTGTAAACACACAAAGATGGAGATACTACACAGCCGTAGTAAAGAAGAGACCTGACAATCATGAACAGAAACAATGGAATTTAAATACAAATGAGGTAACTGATGACAAAACAGCTGAAAGAAATGACAAATCAAAACTGTAACCATGACAACTAACTCAGGTGAGAAACAAAGTCCAAACTGAGTGCAACTGTGACATTATACGCCCCCCTCCCGGAAAGGTGCGACCTCGTGCCGGCAGATGCATGGAGGAGGTTCCGGAGGAGGACAAGAGTCCAGAAGAGGGACCAAACACAAGAAAATCCAGGGTGGTGCAGGTGGAGGTGTGAACCAGGGAATGGCCTTAAGCAGGATCCGCTGGGTGGTGATCCAGGCCACAGCTAGGAGTGTGACCCACGGTGGCGTCACTGGAGGGAGGAGCCATGGTGGAAAGAGTCCTGACGCCGCTCCTCGCAGCTGGAGTGTTTCTGGCTGGGCGCTGGGTTGGAAGTGGGGCTGGTGTCGTCGTCCTCAGTTCCAGTAGTGAGTGGCGATTCACAGGATACCAGCACCCACTCCACAAAAGCGGTGAAGGTCCCTCAAGGACCTTCCCCGGACAACTGGGCCTTTGTGGTGTTGTTAGGTCCAGTGAACAAAAACGTGCTGAGGCAGTCGTCCAGGAAGAGTAATTGATGGGCCAGGTTGAGGAGTTCTTCTAAATGTTCCTCGAGGGAGCAGTTTCACTGCTCATGGCACAATAATTTGACAACGGGTATGTCCATTGTGCAGGGGGCGGATGGGGGGTTATGGGGGGAAGGGAATGCACAAAAGCTGCTGCTGTAAATCACTTTAAGGTCGGATCTTCTGTCACGGTCGGGTTGTGTAAACACACACAAAGATGAAGATGAGAGTTAACAAGCAGTCTTTAATAATCCACACAGGGTAAATCCAACATAGAGGCAAGCAATCAAACACAACTGTAGTAAAGACGAGACCAGACAATCATGAACAGAAACAATGGGACTTAAATACACTTGCAAATGAGGTAATTGACCCTTCGCCGGGAGTTTGATTGACAGGTGATCTAATAAATCATAATGCCAAAAGCAGTGAGGGGAGTTAGTAGATTAATGTCGGTGGACTTGAACTTGAAAAATGGTGTGTACGTCTTTCCGCAGTTGAAACAACATTCCTTCTGATGTTCATTCATGTTTATTTGATTCTATAAATCAACTAGTAGGAAGAGATGATCAGTTCACGAGCCGCTTGAACTGAGGTGCTACAGCGATCTGTCACGACACATTAAAGAGCCACAAAACGGTATTTATTGTTTAAATTTCTTTAAAAAGTTACAATGAAGACTTTTACATTACAAAAGATTTATATTCAAATAAATGCTGTTCTTGTAAACTTTCTATTCATCAAAGAATCCAGGGGGGAAAATGTATCATGGTTTCCACAAAAATATGAAGCAGCACAACTGTTTTCAACATGGATAATAATCAGAAATGTTTCTTGAGCAGCAAATCAGCATATTATAATGATTTCTGAAGGATTATGTCAGTAATGATGCTGAAAATTCAGCTTTGATCACAAAAATAAATTACATTTTACAATACATTCACATAGAGAACAGTTGTTTTAATTTGTAATAATATTTTGCAATATTACTGTTTTTATTGTATTTTTGATAAAATAAATGCATCTTTGGTGAGACTTAAAAAAAAAAAATTAAAACATTGAAAAATCTTACTGGCCACAGTGTAGTGTTTTAGTGTTGTGCATATAAAAAATTACCATGGTAATACCTTTTGTTACCTGGTACTAACACTGTTTTTTTTTTTTTTTTAAGGTAAGCTTTGGCTATGACCGTCTCTCAGCTTTAATTAGCCTGTATGTGAAACAGTATGTAAGTATTCTGATAGTGAGAGAGAGAGAGAGAGAGAGAGAGAGAGAGAGAGTGGTTTAGTCTTGGCCTGTATTCAGACACACTCTTGCAGTGACCCTAATTGTGCTGCTCCCATTTACAGACCAACTGTTTCAGCGTTCACACACAGAAACACTGAGCACTGCACACACACCGTGTGTGGGCTATATGTATGTTTTTATAACATACACACGGGTATTGTATTAAACATAAAGAAAATGAAGCCTATTTTTATGACCAATAAGGCTATAATGTACATTTTCTCTTTAAATTTGCATTATTGTAATCTGAAAGGCTTTATTTTCTTTAAACAAATTCTAATTTCTTATTCTCCCTGTGTGTGTGTGTGTGTTGAGAGAGTGTCATGCTGACTGAATGTGTGCCTGCTGTGTTTCCTGTGCATCAGCAGGATCACACTGTGATCTTCTGTCTTTCTGTCAGTCTCCTCCCGCTTTTATGACACTCCACATCACCGTCACCCTCAGGCAGCCAACAGCATTACTCACGCCTTGAACGGGGCAAACCCGCAGAGACCCTACACAACAACGCTATGCTAACTGTGCCGGTACCCACTAGCACAGACACCCATACACGCTGAGATGAAAGCAAGGTGTCATGTCCTGGACAACAATTTAGAAGGTGATCACAGTCACCACAAACACTCAAACATTTAGGTTTTATGCTGGTAAAATCCAGTTACAAATAGGCACCTACATCAAGAAGACACATATAAAAAATACCAAGATACAGTCTTTTCTCAGTTTAGCTGTATTATGGTGCAGTCATATTACATGTCAACAATGAACTGAATTGAGCTGAATAACGACTATTGGGTAACACTTTACTTCAATGGTTCACTTTAGACATTCTACTGACTTTAAGTAAATTTGCAACTACATGTCAACTAACTCTCAATAATTTGCAACTACATGTCAACTAGCTCTCAATAACTTGCAAATATGTCAGCTAACTTGCAATAATTTGCAACTACATGTCAACTAGCTTGCAATAATTTGCAACTACATGTCAACTAACTTGCAATAATTTGCAATTAAACATGTCCACTAACTCTCAATAATTTGCAACTACACGTCAACTAACTCTCAGTAATTTGCAACTATACATGTCCACAAACTCTCAATAATTTGCAACTACATTTCAACTAACTCTTAATAATTTGCAACTACAAGCCAGCTAACTCTCAATAATTTGCAACTACACGTCAACTAACTCTCAAAAATTTGCAACTACAAGCCAGCTAATTCTCAATAATTTGCAAGTACATGTCAACTAACTCTCCTTATTATCATTATTATCAGTATGACTGTAGTAGACTTTTAGTATACTGTTAGGTTAGGGTTCGGGTTCGGGTTAGTAGAATAAGTTGATATGTAGTTGGCAAGTTACTTATAGTTGTTAGTAGAATGTCTAAAGTGGGCCATTAAAATCAAGTGTTACCCATTATTCTCTTTTGTAGAGCTGCTTATAGCTGAATTTCAATTTGTCTCATATTTGATGAAGTTAGTATCACTGATTCTGTTATCTTCCTGTTTATTACTGTGAAGCTGCTTTGAAACAATCTGTACTATATAAAACACTGTAGCAATAGAGGTGACTTGACAGTAGTGATATTTCAGTGAAATCTTGCAGACAAAAAAGGTTATCCATTGTCAATAATGTAGTAATGCATAAAGCATGGCTGAATTCCACCAAACAATGGTAAGTGTGACCATACCTAAAAACCAAACCAAAAATGTTTACATGTTTACATTAATGCATTAATACATTAATACAAGACATGTTTTTACAGTCTAAATTATTTTCTATGGTAATCTGCTTACCATGCAGTTGTAGTTCAGCAGAATTTTACTGACGATATCCCATCATTTAAAAAGGAATCTGCATGATTGGAAGTTGTCCCCACAGAGATTTCATCACACTCTAATAGCAATTCATAACTATTTTATGTTTTTGCAAATTGGTGGCTAATTTATATGAATTCATACAACCTGATTTGTACGTTTTTGTACAACTGCTTATGCACCATGGTTAGGTTTAGGGGTAGGGTAAGGTTGTGGACCTTCATGCCTATTTTCAAAAACCATAAATTTCTGTACAAATAACATTGTACAAATTCATTCAAAATCACCATCTTGTAAAATAGTTTCATTATGAGATCGTTTTGGAAATTTAACTCGAGTTTAAGTTGGTCTTGAAAATTAGCCACATTGACCAAGAGAAAGCGCATTGGTTTGAAAGTGACTTCTGTGCACTATTGACAATTGACCTATTTTTCTCAAAATTTCACTGAAATGTTTCTATTGTGACCACACCTTTATTATATTTAATTACTTAACAAATAGCAATAACTATGTGTAATTGTGAGCAGCTCCAAAAAAGTACATGTAGTTAATTAGTATTATTCCATAATAATTTATCTAAATACATGAAAACATGAACAGTATAAAATAAAGTGTGACCTAGCATTTACAGGTGCATCTCAATAAATTAGAATATCATGAAAAGGTTATTTTTTTTTTTTTCTGTAATTTAATTCAAAAAGTAAAACTTAAATATATTCTAGATTTATTAGACATAAAGTAAAATATTTCCAGACTTTTTTGTTTTCATTTTGATGATTACAGCTTGCTGTTCAAAAGGAGTGGACTGAAGCTGGAGTCAGTGCATCAAGAGCCACCGCACACAGACATCTTCAGGAAATGGGCTACAACTGTCACATTCCACGTACCAAGCCACTTCTGAACCAAAGACAACGTCAGAAGCGTCTTACCTGGGCTAAGGAGAAAAAGAACTGGACTGTTGCTCAGTGGTCCAAAGTCCTCTTTTCAGATGAAAGTAACTTTTGCATTTCATTTGGAAATCAAGGTCCCAGAGTCTGGAGGAAGAGTGGAGAGGCACAGAAACCATGTTGCTTGAAGTCCAGTGTGAAGTTTCCACAGTCAGTGATGATTTGGGCTGCCATGTCATCTGCTGGTGTTGGTCCACTGTGTTTTCTGAAGTCCACAGTCAACACAGCCATCTAACAGGAAATTTTAGAGCACTTCATGCTTCCTTCTGCTGACAAGCTTTATGGAGATGCTGATTTCATTTTTTCAGCAGGATTTGGCACCTGCCCACACTGCCAAAGGTACCAAAAGCTGGTTCAATGACCATGGTGTTACTGTGCTTGACTGGCCATCAAACTCACCTGACCTGAACCCCATAGAGAATCTATGGGGTATTGTCAAGAGTAAGATGAGAGACACCAGACCTAACAATGCAGATGAGCTGAAGGCCACTGTCAAAGAAACCTGGGCTTCCATACCACCTCTGCAGTGCCACAGACTAATCGCCTCCATGCCACGCCGCAATTAATTAAACCAAAAGGAGCCCCTACCAAGTATTGAGTAAATATACAGTAAATGAACATACTTTCCAGAAGGCCAACAATTTTTTTATTGATCTTATGAAGTATTCTAATTTATTGAGATAGTGAATTGGTGGGGTTTTATTAAATGTGAGCCAAAATCATCACAATTAAAAGAACCAAAGATTTAAAGTACTTCAGTCTGTGTGCACTGAATTTATTTAATACACAAGTTCCACAATTTGAGTTGAATTACTGAAATAAATTAACTTTTCCATGACATTCTAATTTATTGAGATGCACCTGTACTGTGGTAATTAACAAAATGCCACACATGCAGCCCAGTTGTATTTAATCCGGAAAATTGTTTTAAAACCTGTGAAACTGTCACATAAGAGACATGTTTTACCACTCAATTTATTGCAATGATTTGTGTATGTCTTTAAGAAATGAATGGTTGGCAGGAACTACATCTCTTTAAAGAGCAGCATGGCAAACAAACGAACAATCACTTACAGTCATGAATAATAACTTTCTGGATTGTGGAGCTTCCAACCTGTGGACTTACCTGTTCAGACACAACTGCAAACTATTGGATTATCACTTTTCTTGGATTGTATATACACTGGTGGACACTCACATTGGGACTTATCAGCACACTAGGATTCTTGGACTGTTTTAGGGTATGGTTTCCTGATTTTCCTGACAGTTTTCCTGATTTTATTGTGTTGTTTTAAAGTCTCATGTGAACATTGTAAATACACCATTTCTAATTAAACTTATCTCTGTTTTATGTCTCATTCTTTTAACATCTAAAGATCTCATACAGTAAAATCTGACCCCATTTTAAATCTTGTAACCCAACCAATTTGGCTTATCATTACAAACCAAGGAGAGCATCTTCGAATTCTGCCAGTGCAGAAAAGTAGGGCCTTCCCAGAACAAAGCAATTATGTAATTCATCATAGTGTTCTGCGGGTCGGTGTCTGGACAGAATGTAATCTAGATCAGCACAGGGCTCTATATAGATCTGATGTTCCACTGAGAGTGTCAACGGCAGAGAAAGCACCTGCAGTCCAAACCTTTACAACAAACATGGTGACACCGAACATCTTTACAGGGTTTTTATGAACTAAAATTGATAGCCTGCAGATTGGGGTCTTTTTCTGACTGTTGTTGTTTGAGGAAATTGATCCCTTCACTAACAGATCTGTCAATCTTTTTATGTTCCAGAAAGTGCAATTTATGTCGTAACAAAGAGCAACTTGAATTTCATTTAGTGGTCGAGAAATGTTTTACTTACAGCCAATCATCATCATGGCCACGGCGAAGATCTTCTCTCCATCTGTGGTGGGGGCGATGTTCCCAAAGCCAATACTGGTCAGGCTGGTCATGGTGAAATACAATGACGTGATGTAGACCGAATCTTTGCTGGGACCCCCTTCCCACTTCCCTGTGCCACTGGCGTTGAAGCGATATGGTGTACCAACAGATTCTCCCAGAAGATACAGCCAGCTGTCCGTACGGACCATGTTGGCTTCCTCATCTATGACCTCATAGTCACCGATGCTGTACCAGATGCAGGCTAGCCAGTGGGCAGCCAGGCCGAACACACAAACCAGCAACACCAGCACCGCCGCACCATATTCAATGTAGTGGTCCAGCTTGCGGGCCACACGCCCGAGTCGCAACAAACGCACCACCTTCAGAGAACTGAAGAGGCTGCTTATGCCCTGCAAGAAATAAGAGAAGTGATTAGTGAATATTTTAGTTAGTGGTCATTAAGATTATGTTTTTACCCATAAATCACCAAGATGGAATATTAACCAAACTAAAAGCCTGTTCACACCAAGACGAATTTTTGGTGCAAAAATTAATGCATCTTTTCAGATCGACATGATCATTCATATGTCATCAATCTGACAGTTTTTTTGTTTTGTTTTTTATTATGGAGAGGTGTTCTAATCTCTTTTACATTGAACTTTGAAAAAAGCCAACCAATACGATTTGCATTCTTGGTCACATGCCCAGAGCTGCTGCTCCTATCTTCGTGGTGCTCATTACAAGACTATTTTGCTAAATGACAGTGAATAGCAGAGAAAGAATCCGGAAGTTTGTCTCTGTACTCTTGTATTTGGTATTGACTGATGAACTCCATAGCAATTACAAAAATCTGATCGGCTGTTTGAAAACGTTTAACTTCCTGTCTTCTCTGTGACAAGCATGTGTCAGAAAAGGAAAGTTGCGCACCACTTTCCTTGTGTACCGCCATATTTTTGCTTTCCAATAAGCACCACCCAATGTCAGAGAGTGAATTTTCATTTTTATTCAGCCTGTCTGCCTTTTGGTCTGAACAGACAAATTTGCACGCGCACCATGTAATTTTCGCAATACCCAACTGAAAAATAAAAAATAGAAATAAACAATAGAACAAATACCAGTAAAAATAAGTTATGAAAATGTTATTTCTGAATGTTCTCTGAACATTCAAAACGTCTAGTTTTATAATTTTTTTTTCTTGGTTATACAAAAAATAATCATATCATTCTTCAAACGTTCTGAAACAAGTGGTAACTAGTGTTGTAGTACTCGAGACCGGTCTTGGTCTTAAAAAACGGTCTTAAGACCATTTTTTGAAGGTCTTGGTCTTGTCTCGGTCTCAACCACATTTGTACTCGGTGTCTTGAGAGAACTCGGGATTTTGTTTCAAGACCGGTCAAGACCACAACTGCTGGGATATTACTAAAATGCTGGTGCACTGTCTGATTTATTTATTAACATCATTAATGTGATTGGATGTAAAACTTACTGCTTCAGATGCAATCAATAACTTATTTCTAATTTGATTCATTTATTTCGCCGGTTCAGAAAGTAATGAGGGATTGTGTCAAAAATATCTCCAAAATTAATACAAATGCTCACAAAATTCAAGATATTGTTGTCAAAAAGTACTTGTCGAAATCTTGATTTTTATATTATAATGTGATATAATTAAGCAATATCACAAGAGCAAGAGAACTGTTTTCACAAATTTGAGCATGATTGCAAACATGATATTGCTTTTATACAAACATTCAATAAAAAAATTATTTTTAAAACATTATTCTTAACATTATTTATGCATTTGTAATTTACCAATTCAGTACCACCTCTGCAGTGCAAAGATGAATTTTGTTAATGATTTAATTTGATTGGTAACAGCTCTATATAGTGTCTTATTCTAATTATATCTATTGATTAAAAATAAGTCATTTCTCAGGTAATGTGGATCTTTATTAATTTAAGGAGTGCTGGTCTGGTCTTGGTCTTGACTCAGTCTCGCCTTGCCTTGGTCTTGTCTTGGTCTCAACCCCTCAAAGTCTTGGACTTGTGTTGGTCTCAACACACATTGGTCTTGGTCTTGACTTAGGTCTCGGATTAGGTGGTCTTGACTACAACACTATTAGTAACATTTAAAAACATTATTAGATGAACATCCAACTAAAACATTTCAGAGAAAAAAAACGCTCAATGAACGTTGGATAAATAATGTTTTTGTGCTAACGTTTTGAGAAAATTATTAAAGACCAGATAACTTTGAACTAATTCTGTTAATGTTAGTAGAAGAATGTTTTTTCATAACTTTGAGAGAAACTTGCCAGAATGTTGTTCCGGGAACGTTGTCTGTTAGCGGGGTAAATCTTTTCTAGCAGCAAATATTAATCCAAACAGAGCAAACACAGAGGGCACTGGGGACTCCACTAACTAATTGTTTTTCCTTTGAAGAGTGGCCAGTGGTCCTAACAGTTGCTGCACACAACTTTTATAAATGGCAAACCAAAAGTTGTACAGTACGTGACTGGCTCAAATCCAAACTGCAGAACAGTTCGGCATTTAAGTGAAATAGATATAACAAGCAATACATAACAATAAATAACAATTAGCTAAAATATTTACTTGAAAAACTGATTTTGTTGTTTGTAATTTCTGTTTTTGTTCCTTATTTTATTCCTTACTGTTAACGTGTCTTAAATGACTTTTTACTATTTATTTACTATTTAATTTGTTAATATTTATTCTATTTCACTTTTTAAATATGTGTTCAATAACAGTAGTTTTTGCTGTGAAATCGAAATTTGTTTCTCTGCATGCTGTTGACAGCTTAAATGTTTGTATTGTGACTAGAGCAGTGCTTCCCAAACCTCTCCAGGGGACCCCCCACCATTGCACATTTTATATGTCTTCCTTATCCGACACACCCAATTAAAGTCTTGCATTCTGTGTTATTGAGCTAATGAGTTGAATCAGGTGTGTTATATGAGGGAGACATACAAAATGTGCAAAGTTGGGGGGCCCCAGGACAGGTTTGGGAAGCTCTGCTCTAGACCAACCAGTTGAAAAAGACCCATTGAAAAAGACCCTGCAGAAGCAGCACAACTTTGTATATCATACAGTGGCTGGGCTTTAAATGTATTCTGCCCGCCGCATCAGCAGAGAAAGGAAGGATAACTGGTGTTGACGTGCCCAGCCCAGGCATCGTCTGCTGCTGCTGTGGGAACGAGGACTGTGTGTGTGTGTGTGAGCGCTATAATCTCCAGCTCTGACACTCCTGCTCTGCTGCAGGCTCTGCTACAGCGACCTGACAGCTACGCAAAGCCCTAGAAAAAATACAGCTTTGAGTGTGCACTTCCTACCAAGGGATTAAATAAATGTGTCTGTGCCAAAACCAAGACAGAGGACAGCACCTGACAGGTTGTGTGTGGTTCTGTGCTGAAAGTCAACATGAAACTGAAAGTCACCCAATTTATTTTCTTAATACAAGTTCCTGATGTATCCGTGCACATTATTTTAAAAGAAAAAAGACATTGTCTTCAGTAACACTTTACAATAAGGTTCATTTGTTAATATTTGTTTATGTATTAACTAACCACGAGAAATACATTTGTTACTGTATTTGTTCATCTTTGTTAACGTTAGTTAATAAAAATACAGCTGTTCATAGTTTGTTCATGTTACTTCACAGTGCATTAACTAGTATTAACAAATACAACTCTTGATTTTAATAATGGATTAGTAAATGTTGAAATTAACATTAACAAAGATTAATAAGTGCAGTTCATTATTAGTTCATGTTAACTAATGTAGTTAACTAATGTTAACTAATGAACCTTATTGTAAAGTGTTAGCGTGTCTTCATAATCTATCATCAAAAAGTAATTGCTCATTTGTTTATCAAACACTTTCCCTGTCAGCCATTGGCCAAAAAAGTAGTCCTGCCACAAGGTTACACCATTGGATTAGACCAGTGGTTCCCAAACTGCCGTTGTACACCTGGGGGTATGTGAGGTGACAGAGGGGGTATGTATTGTGTATTTCTAACAGGCAAAATGCCGCCTCTAGTGTAAAAACAGGAAAATAGTTGTGCCGTAAAAGGTCAAATACATGACATCCAGTCAAATTCCTGCCGTAACAAATCACGCTACATTACTGCCGTATTCGACAATGTACCTTTGTAAAAGTGTGGTTTTAGAACTTGCTAGCATGAAGAACAAATTTAGACACCGACTGTGCATTGAGATCAATTCCTAAGGTCTCTTTTGAAAGGTATTTGTACCATAGGTGGTACAGTGGAATGCTTACAGATTAAGACTCAAACTGTCTTCGATACAAAAACATACCCTGTGTGAGTTCTTGTTTTCAATGTTGATAATATATTATAGAAGCAAGAATGCAAATTTCCCCGAATATCCACACGATTGCAAATGTGACAATGATTTTATACAACAGTTCAACAAACAAAAAGCTAATATTGAGTGATGTAGACCTTCATTTTAAACACAGTATTGTCAGTATTGTTTGCTCTTTGTCAACAAAATAATATTTCCCATGAGAGCCACAGCAGAACTTCAACACAGCGGTGTTTTGTTAGTGAATGAATCTGCGGCTTTGAACGAATCAGGAGAGTCAATGATTCAATGACCCATTCATAAATACAGCCACTTGCTTCATTACTGAATGAATGAATGACTCAATGACTCACTCATTAAGACAGTGACTTACCACCACACTAGTGGATTTAGGTTAATATTTAATTAAAGTTAATATTTAATATAATTAAAGTATCACTTCGTTTTTTACCATAATTTTATATTTCTCTATTGAACTTTTTTTTTATTTAAAACATTATCTCATAACATTAGCATAACATTAGCATTAAACAGTGTGTAAATACATCTAGATGCAGCTTGTGCCACTCCAGTGCAAAGATGGCTTTTGTTGATACTGATTTCATTTTATTTAAATTATTGATTTAGTTTAATTTATTGCTTTATTTATTATATTAATAATTCAATTAAGACAAAACATGACATATATTTAATAGGGTTACAAAAACTTTGCCTTTATAAAGGTAAAGAATGCACCTGAAAATCAATTTAAGGGGGCAAATATTGTCCCTTAATGGAAAAGATGTGACTGCAGTCTAAGTGGACTCTCTAAGTTTAGCCACTCTAAAAAGTTTAGGAACCACTAGATTAGACACTGATAGTATATCTTGCCCAGAAACTACACACTGTTGCTTGAATGTGAGATAATATTAATGTAATAAAGGTTACAGAAATAATCACAATAATTGTTCTTGCACATCAAGCAAAACCCAAACCATTGAGGTTTGTTCAAGCATGCACAGTGCGTTGATCAATGTTTATACGTGAATAAAATTAAAAAAAAAAAAAAAAAAAAATCTGTTCATCATATAAAGTGATTATGTATCTTCAGAAGAATTGGATTAAACTGCTTAATTCATAGATTACTTTTACGATCTCTTTAAGAACTTTTTGAAGCTTAAAAATATTGTTGGGAGAATCTTCAAAATATCTTCATTTGTGATCTGGAAATCTTATTTTAATGAGAAACTGTCTCTTTAAGTAGGCATAATTAAATGATTCCTGGAACAAAATGCAAACTTGTATTCAGATATAGTTTTATATGTGAAATGCCCTTTTTTAAATTTTCCAATCAGACAATGTAAAACAAGTCCATCCGTTTCTACTCATTGAAAAAAATGGGTAAAATGGGGTGCAAGGCACATTTCATGATGACTTTAAGATCTGTATTAAACCTGCTAGTTTGATATTTAATACCTAAAATCCAGTCTGTCACTCGCTGTGCTTTCTACAAAGCTGGACTTATTTATAGACTACTCTTTCTACTATTTAAAAAAAAAAAAATCATGCAATTTGAAGCCATTTAAAATGTCTGGGGCACTTAGACATTTTACAATATACAGCTGCCAGGGCAAGAGTGTCCTGTTCCAACATACTGCTACCATTTTGTACCACTCTGTACAGAGCCACAGAGTGAACACAATCCACCCACAGTCACATTAACCAGAATCCTGAATCCTTCACTCATAAGGAGCCTGGGATTATTAGATTCTCTTTCTATTCCAGTATTTAGAGAATGTACATGTCCTTAGTTCAATTCAAACATTAATTATTCAATGACGTGGCTCTTTCCACCGCAGTCTTCACACAGGAAACACAAATGCTTTTGCTGTGGGCTTCTGTGACTGCTGAATCACAGTACATGAGCCGTTAATGAGCATGACTTCTACATGACATTGCTTTTGAGTGGGGATAATAAGTCTAGTAGCTGCTGATTTTGGCCCACAGACTCAATGTTCTGATGCAAATTCATATTTATTCATATATTTGAAAAGATTCATATATTTGAAGAAACAGCACAATTGTGCCCATTAACTGTGAATATACAGATTCCTCCATATGGAGACTGAAAGCTCCTGTGGCGTTTTTATTTTTAAAAAGCTTCTCAATTACAAACCCATGTTTGTTGCACTGATCATTGACAACAAAGTTTCACGCAGTCTGCAGTGCAGCATAAGCTGGAAGTAAAGCTATGCTTGAATGAGCTGGGCGCCGCACAACACTGGTAATGATGGCTGCTGGGATACACTAGACATTAACGATGATGGCTTCTGAGGGGCATGAAGTTATGAACCACTGACAGATGGATTTTACAATTATAGGAGTGTGCAAAGCCTGTGTCTCCTATGGCGGTTTCTTTCTGTGGTAAACCGCAGAGATTCGAAGATTCTATGCATGATGTAGCAAGATCACTCACTGCTAGCTTCATTCACAGAGGACCCGAGGGAAACACCTGACATGCTAGGATGAAATCAATCCTGAAAACAGCGCTTCAGTGCGGCAAAGCCATCAAGACTGACTGTGAGGCAATAATGCAATTTCAGCAGAAAGACTGAGACTGACACTGGCTCATGCTTGCAGACACCACTTCAATATTCTTGTAGATTTTTGAAATAGCAATTACAAAACTTAGGGTAAAACAGCTTGTCACTGGGGCAGTACCTTCAAAGGAACCTCTCTGTACCTTATTTACCCCTAAAAGTTTCATCCAGTATAAGTACTTACAAAGCAGTCATAGAAAGTCATATGTCACATGTATGCTCTATGTACTGTTTGATTTCTGTCTTCAGTGCCTTGCTTGACCCAATTTCCCAGTGTGTGATTATTGTATTCATCTAATTAGCTTTTTAGTACTTGTTTGGTTTAGTATATATAGTCCCATGTTTCCTGAGTTCTTTGTCCTGTCTTAACATTGTGTTAGTGAAGTGTTGCAAGCCTGTTTCTCTGTATTTTCTTTGTGTTATTTGGATTATTTCGTCTTCATGGGTACTCTGTGTAGCACATTACGTGACATCATACTGTATGCCTTAGTGCTTTACTATAAAGCAAATTTTAGGGCGTGGCGATATGACAATATATAGCAATGACACAAGTGATTTTCCAGATTTAGATCTAACTATATTTTATTTATAGTGTTTATAGTCTAGCACACATGTCAAACTCAGTGTAGGGTAAGTTACTCTAAAAAAGTAATTAATTACTAGCTACTAATTACATACTCAACAGTGTAATTACTCTCTCTAAAAGCATTGCATTACTTATTACTGTCACGGGTGGCTGAATTGAAGCGCACAATGAAAGAGTAGAAACAAAAACAGTCTTTATTATAATCCACACAGAGAACTTAGGAGAATCGCAGAAGATAATCTAGAACTCAACCACATATAGCATAGACGATAACGGACAAATGAACTAGGGAAACTCAGGGCTTATATACACAGAGAACGTAATCAAGAGAAACAGAACAGGTGCGTGGAATTAGGAACTATGGAAACTAATTAACAAAGAGGGAAACTAACTAGGAACTCAGGCAAACAGGAAAAGAGCAAATAGAGTGAAAACGAATTTAAAGGGAGAAGATTACATTAAAAAAACATACGTTCTAACATTAGATGTTAACATCAGCATTTATATCCAAAACTATTGTTTTATAGACTATACAGTATTTAATGCTATTACATCAGAAGTAACTGTAATTAAATTACAGAAAAAAATTAAGAGTAATCCCTTACTTTACTTTTTCAAGGGGAAAGTAATTAAGTTACAGCAATTAATTACTTAGTAATGCATTACACCAAACACTGGTCAAACTCTGCTCTTGGAGATCCACTAGCTGCGTCTCATTTCATGTAATTTCGAAGGCTGCATCCTCCAGAGGACGCATCCTGTGAAGGATGCGGTATACAGAGTGTCCTTAACCAGAATTAAACGAGACGTCCTTCATAGGACACACAGGCAGCAAAGGAAACAGCAGTATCACGTTGCTATGCCAACGCGTTCACGGCAGCGTCGTTGCGCTCTCAGCAAATTAATGAAAATTATTTATAAATTTTGAAAATTGAAAAGAAAATGTATTTACTTGATTTATTTTGGTTAATGCTTGAGGAGCTGGCAAATGTACAACCGATTTAGGAGTCTGTTACAGAGACAAAGGAGGAGGATATTAAGAAGAACAAAGTTTAAAACAAAAACAAGCTTGAAACTACTTACATTTAAACACATCTTCGCTTGTATGTACATCTGCCGACGCCGCCATTTTTATTTATTTATTTTTTTTTTCAAATAAATGATGGTTGTTAACAGCGACGCAAATAATTGTGGGCTATCTGCAGCAGCGAAGGATAACACCTCATGCATCCTCCGAATTCCTGTGAAAGAAGGGCACATTCGAAGGTCGCATTCGGAGTGTCCTACTTACTTTTATGAAATGATACAGCCTCAATGACGTATGCAACCTTCGAATGCGACCTCCAGAGGACGCAGCCTTCGAAAATGAGACACAGCTACTGTTCTGCAGAGTTTAGCTCCAGTCAGCTCCAAAACACCTGTGTGGAAGTGTCTAGTGATCCCAAAGCCCTTGGTTAGTTGGTTCAGGTGTGTTTAACTAGTGCATGCAGAATTATTAGGCAAATTGATTTTCTGATCATTTTTTTTTTTCCAGGCACATCTTACCAAACCCAAACAGCATCTTAATAACTACTATTAATTTTGTATTTGATCATTTATAAGTGATATATAATTGTTCATGAAGGCTGGAAATGAAAAACGCCTTATATTCAGGTGTGCATAATTATTAGGTATGTTTTCTTTTACAGATAAAATGAGCCAAAAAAGACATTTAACTCAAAAATTATTCCAAGTTAAAGTTAGGTGAACTCTGACCTGTGAATTTGTATCATGTGACCTCAGCTGAATTAAAAGAATGCAGACTTTTTGCAGTAAAGTTGGTTAGATTGCATACTTATACATTTTGGATTTATTATTTGTTATATGTTGAATGTATGTTTTTAAAAAAGACAGAGTGTGACATGACATCATATCACAAAGAGTCCAATGTGAGTTTAACATTTTCCAAATTTAATTCAGAGTCATTTAAACAACAATGTTGAGAAATACATGGTATGAATTTAATTTCAATTAAAGTCTTGGATTTACTATTTTGTGATGTCTTTCCTTACTGTGGTTGAAAATTAGTTATTGTGAAAATTATGTATATTATGAAAATGAATATTGTGGTAAAGATTTTGGTCCTATCACCGATCTCTGAGAAGTTTAAACAGGGAGCTGCTAGAAAGTCAACCCATAATGCTTTGGTCCCCCAATGAGTAAGCTGCAGAACCTGATTTCACCAAGTGCAACCTGTTCCTGGCTCAACATTTTTGTTGATCCTGGAACAACATTACAATCAACCATTTAGATTGAGGAACAATTTTATAGTTTATGTCAAGTTTAGGCTCACAACCAAGGTTAGGTGCTTCTATATCAGTGTTATTCATATATCATTTCCCTCTGATTTTAGGGATAACATATGGGTAGGCATATGGTTTGGACTAAATTTTCGGACCAGAATGTTGTTCCAGGATCAACAAAATGTGTCTAACTCGGCAAAATCAGGATGTGTGAGTAAGCTAGAGGTAAGAAATGAAATCTCCATTTTGACAGTAGCAGGAGAAAAAAAAATCTTGGAAGATCCCAGGCTACACCGGGAGAGCCAGTTCTCCTCTAGCTAAACAGTTTAAACAATGCCAATTTGAACAATCAGGGCAATTTTTAGGGTTAGATAGTGTATGAAGTTGTCCCTTTGAGGGTACTGCCCCAGTGACAAGCTGTTGTATCCATAAAGGTACATTTTTCAGTGTACAATCGGTAGAGAGTTCCAGAAGAAAACTCACCTCGTCAACGTTCTCAAAGGCATTAATGACATCATAAGGAAGACAGGAGAGGAGGTCAATGACGAACCAGGTCTTCACATAGTTCATGCGGATGAGCTTTGGGTCTGAGATCACCTCCCCAGCTGGTCCAACAAAGGTTGTATGGAAGTTGAGCACAATGTCCACCAGGAAAATCACATCCACAATGCTGTCTACTACCAGCCAGGTGACGTTGTTTTGTTTGGTCTTGAAGGACACATTGTAGGGCACCATAATGGCCGTGTAGAAGGTGAGGATGAGAATCACCCAGTCCCAGGTAGTTTTGAAGGTGCAGTAGTGCAGAATGATGTGAGGAGGCGTTTTCGGAGCCTCTTGCTTGTACTGCGGGAGGATGTCCGAGCCTAGCTGCAGTACCTGATAGGGAATAAGAAGAGGACAGAGCATAACTATAATCTGAAAAAAGTTATGAACATTATGGGAGACAGCAAGAGAATATTTCCTCTGTCCACAAACAGCATTCCTGATGTATTTGAGCATAAACTCTAACCGAGAGACTGACAGAAACTATGAGTGAGAGGGACATGACTGTTTCTGCACATTTGTGACAGTGACAGCATGAATCTGGGAATGGAGATTTGCACACACTTGCTTCTATCCAAAGGAACTTAAGCCAAGTGCGGACAAGACAGAAGAAGCTTGTCAATCTTTCAAGTCTGCGACAGAAAAGCCCCAGATCGTAGCCAACTTACAGTGTATGCCTCTTGTGAGACGAACTCCGATTAGTCACAGACTCTACAATACATTTAAAAATCTTCTGAAATCCAGACAAGTGCACATGTGCATACTTCTGCGACAAGGAAGAGAACCACAATGAACAAAAGGTAGTGAAAAGCCAGTACAACTTAGAAAGAAGTGGGAGCCTATGTAAGCTCCCCAACAACTGTTTCAGTGCCTCTTTTCCCATTATGGTGTTTATGACTAAAAATTAGCCTTAGCAACACTACTGCCATTTTATTGTAATAATGTTTAAAATCTAATTTCAACCACTATTAATCCAACCTCAGAATGAATAATGATTTGAAAGTTTGTGGAAATGACATTTGTTGGTTCAGAAAAATGACAAAAAAAATTATCTTGTGATAGATGTATATCCACTGTTAGACATTGTTCATAGACAAATTAAACTAGTATAAGCTAAGCATCCATAGGTGAAGAAACATCCTGTGAGTATGTGCAAGGAACAGAATTTTGAGAATGATCTTGTAATTTTCACTATGATTTCAACACACTGAAAAAAAAAAGTAAAACAAGAAACTGAGGGGGGGAGAAATTCGCTAATGCTGTCACCCATTCTGTTCCTTAGTTCCCTATGTTGCTAATAATTGTGAACATTTGGACACTGATGACTCAATACAATTACGTGATTTGAGTTAAAAAAAAAAAAAAATGCCAATGTCTGCTTAATTTACACAACAAATGGTACACAAGCTCAAAAGTATACTTCAGTTTTGACACAAACAGTTTAGCGTATGCGTACAGAATCCGTCAAAATATACGCCATCAAAAGCTAGTTTTTTGTTTGTTTGTTTTGTATCTTTAGGTTCGGTGTTAAAAATGACAGTGTGAATGCTAAGTGAACCAGGACTAAATTAATAATTTTCTTTTTTGTCCAGACCAAATGAATCAAGAGAACCAAACTACAAGTGTGAACACACCCTAAAAAGGGTGGTCAGGGGTAGTTTATGTGAACTCTGATATGGTTCGCTGATGATATGAACGCAATCGTACTAAATTGTGGAAGTGAAATTGCAGAAGTGTGTGTCCTCACTCACTTTTCTGACAAGCGTGAACTGCAACCAGAGAGAATGTCACATTTCTGCTCACCTTCAGCAGCAATGGACTCCTGCTTTCTATAGAACATTTGAGGTACACTGGCGGCAGATAGACGCAAGTGCCATTATGTGATGACGCTTTGAAAACAAAACTAAAGGTTCAAAAAAAGACCAACAAAAGTAACTCTTTCCATTTTGGTGCCTTCTCCTAAATAGCAGTTACCTAGCATCATGGGTATGCGCTGCAGCTTGATGACACAAGCGTTTGGACTCAAGTAATATAATGTGAACAGAGACCAGTGGGGGAAGGGGTAGGGGGGAGCAATCGAATTCTGGTTCAGACCAAGCAATCAAACAAAGTGTGAAAGCACCGTCAAAGTATACTTTATTAGATAGCATGCACAAACACAGATGCTCGTCACATTAGTGTGTTTCTTTGTCCAGTGTTTGTGCTATTTCTCTCCAGAAGCTATGACTGATAAAAATGCATTTGTTTAAACTAGAGTTGCAAGAATTTCTTAACGTCCCTATACAAGCGCTTGTCAAGGCGGGTGTCTACTGTTGTTGCCGTCGCCAGTAATTTGATGTTGCTGTTTCATCTATTCAGGTGCGTTTACAAGCTGAGCGTAAAGCAAAAAATTAATCTGCATGGGTACAATACACATGTTCTATGCTGATGAAGACAATTTTCATCACGTGTATTGTACAAATACCCTATAGCATACCAAAATGGGGTGACCAGAAGGGTTTTGGAGCCGATGCAGGAACTGAGGGGGACGTTCATGTGGAGTGTGTCACGTGAACAGCAGCCGCACATGTTGGAGATTTATCTCAAGACAGCAGAGGGGCTTTTGGGATTGCAGCACACACTCTTGGCCAAGAGTGCTCAGGTATAAATGGATGAAGTGTTCCTTTGATGAAAGTGCTTGAACACACATGTAGACACACACACACACAAACACAACAGTGATCACAAACACGTATATATTTACCTCGGCCAGACGGGAGTGCTTGTGGACGTTCTCGCCCTTGTGGACAGTCGGCGCCAGCTGCTGTAAAACACCACGGCTGCTGGTCAACGCCCGTGTCAGGCGAGCAAACTTACCCCAGCCTTAATTCATATAAAAAGGGGAAATGGTTAGAGAAAAATACATGTATAATGGAAGGAGTGTTTATAAATCAGTATTATAAAGTGGATAGTTTCTTTCCTGCATGGTAAAGTAGTCTATAAATTGTTTCAGCAGTGAAAACAACATCCTGAATAAATCTGTCAACATCTAAAATCAAACACTCAGACACTCAGTGAACAGCTTTCACTTTCCTGATGAAATTTTCACCTAATGAAATGTTTTGGGTGATGGGAAATGTGTCAAATCAAACCTTTAGATGAGTCATCTTCAATAGGCTGCTTGAATGCAGTGATATCACTGAAGGTGCAGAGAAAAAGTACAACTTTGTCCTGTTCATTTCGGATGGGAGCAATTTTGATGAAGAACCACACTGGCATCCCTACAATATCAGGATTTTTTTAATTTCTTGATAAATATGATAAGCATAAACTCTTTCAAATGATTTCAAATAGCCAACTCACGGTTCTTCTTGTACATGAGTATTTCAAATGAGTTCATCTCATAGTTCTCAAAGGTCTGGCGGACTTTCTCGCAGGTTTCTTTGTCAGTGAGTTCCCCATACATGAAGCTGAGAGAAGGACAGAGAGGTACAAAACCAAGAGAATTTCTACAAAAATACTGACTGATCCATAAATTTAAGCTGTGAGCCATGATGCCAAATCCATGATTTAACTACTTGAGTTTGCAGTGAGTCTCCATTACATGGTCATGGGTCCTGATTTGTTAACTGACACTAATATAACTTAGATGCAGTCTAATTATAAAGAAGAAAAACAGGGAAGAACCTGCATGTGCTGCTCTTCTGCATGACTTCAGCACGATGGTAACCAGACAGCTTGCAGAATCCATCATTGCTGTAGACAATAGGCCAATCCACAATTTGGGCATTCCCCAAAACAAAATTGGTGTCTGCCAGGAAGGAATGAAACATTATTTTTTATATTGTGATTACAATATGTTGTGTCAGCAATGATATAGGGTTCTCAAGAGTCAAGACTTAATTCTGATACAAGTTAAAAAAACACTAGCTCCTACATTCTCCTTAAGGTGCGGTCACATTAGCGAAGAAAGATCAAGAAAGATCTATCATCCATTACTAGCAATGCATGAAGCACATCTCACACAGAAGTCACTTTCAAACCAAGCAGCTTTCTGATGGTCAACATGGCGAATGCACGTGACCAACTTCAACGCGATGTGAAATCTTTGCGGGGAAATCTTTCGCCCCCATGCAACATTCCCGATTTCGTGACTGCAAAAATTTGCTGAACAATGGTAAATGTGACCGCACCTTTACTCTTGAAGCAATAAAAAATTTCATGGGTGAATTCTGGAAACATATGTAAAATATTTGCTATATTTGATAGGCCATAGAAAACCATTGTGTTTGATGATCATCTTTAATAATCTTGGGTTAAAGGAGCTGTAAACGTAAATGAATGACCAGGTTTGGCTAGTTACCTCTGGTTACCTTAGCCCCCTTGTAGATGCCATCATGACAGTTATGTCACGACAATGCTTAGTGGCTGATGGCACCACAAGTATGCGCACAGTCCCAAACCCTTCAGCTATAGCAACAATTCTGAGCTGTGACAGTTTACATCCATTTAACATATTCAACATCTACTATATTATAATGACATACAACTATTAAAACACAGCTACTTTTAAATGGCCAGCATAAACTTGTAGTTACAGCATCTGCTAGCAGTGGCAACTGCTGAAGGATAGGATACCTATGATATCTGACTTTTTAAAATAAAATAAGTAACCATTTAGAGCATGTTAAACCTTGAATTAAACAATGTTTCACAAATAACCCTATATTTGATGCCAAATACAGTGTGAAACAAACGAGTCCAGTGCTAGAATGTTACAGTGAGATGTTTACCAACAGACATTAACATTAAATATTTATGAGCTTTCTACAGTCACGGTGTATAAAGTAAAGCAAGATCAAACATGCTTACTTTAAAACAAGTGATGTTTTTGTGATTAAAAAAGTAGCTCATCATTTTTCAGGTCTCTATTAATTCAGATTTTGCCTCTTTACTAGCGTTAATGCCTGCCACGAATTCCTTTGATTACATAACAATAGTAAAAGCACATAAGCAGTACAATATACAGAGAATGAATTAAGGGATAAGAGAAATCACTTCTACTGATCTAGATCTACAAACTACAGATGTCAAAGCAAACAACGATGAACAAAAACAGCACCACAGTGGGATGGATGGGACTGAATCACATGAAAACATCAGCTATATACCTGTCTGTCTATGAGAAAATGTCCAAACTGAAAAGTTGAAAGGAAAAAGTAAGTTACAGTAAGAACAAACATCTTTGTAATAAACTTTTTGAATGGATTTGGATTTTTGTCCTGTTTTTTTTTTCAAAATTAATCAGTTCTAAATCCCTAATTAAAATTGCATACAAATATATATGCAATGTAATACATAATAGTAGTACATAATTATATATAATATGCAATATATATAAATATACACAAGCACAGCAGTATAAAACAACAGATCATTTCATGTGAGATACCAAATAAAATATATCAGAGAAATCATTGTAGTACATCTGTATAAACTGATTTATGAAACAAAGTACTGAATGGTTATACTATATGTGGTTATAAGGCACAGCTAAAGCACATGGAGTGAGTTGATTGTAATGTTGCAGAACAAATTATTTCACCAGTAAGAAATTGTGAAAGGCTTTTCTCACCATTGGAGCGACGGACTATATTCTCCAGAAAAGTGTTCTGAGGGGCCACCAGTCCTCTGCGTCCCCCGGCCATCCTTACACCTCATGCGGTCTGAGATCAGTGTGAGGATGAGGCTGGCTCCTGCCTGAATGCAGCCTACATGATTATGGCCAGAGTAAAGAGCCCGATTCAGGATATAAAGCACTGGCTGCTTGTGCCTCCCCCTGCTTTTGAAGAGCCAACCAGAGTCTCCTATAGACAACATCTGTGTAAAGAGATCCAGCATGTGCTGAGTCTGACAATCAGTGATCGACGGAGACATCTGTTGGTGAAAGGGAGAACTACAGAATAAGCAAAACCTGAGGTGAGGTCATTCAGTATTTCTTTAGAGATTAGGGGTCCAAACACCCAAGTTACTGTAACCCTATTGTGTTTGTTCTGGTGTTATAAAAACACTATAAAATCCTACTCATATATACATATTTTACTTCCTAGTAGAACAAGGAAATTACCACAAATGACCCAATATGTTAGGACTGCAAACTTGTGAGGATATACTAATAATACCGTTCGTTGGGAAAAGACGTTTGAAATGAGGAAGTTTGACAGACTTTAAGTCTATGCTGCCATCTACAGGAAAAGGGGTGTTTTGCTCAGAAAGAAAGAATTTCTAGAGTATATACTGCAATCTATAGCAAACGCAGCATTACTGTGCACCTGTATGCTCCAGTCAGCCATTAAACAACACCACACATAATATAAACACAAATCTCTAGATACATGCTCTAATATTTCAGTATGCCAGTGTTGTCCTGGCTGGTGAATGTTGGACAGCACTGGCATACTGTAAATATTAGACCAGGGGTGTCCAAACTCGGTCCTGGAGGGCCACTTACTACCTCTTTGTCAACGCAGCTTTACAGCAGTAAGCTTTAAAACCTTTGTGTGTTCTTGTTAGTGTTCTTATTCAAGTTACTCTTTCCTATTTTATTTTTATTTATTTTTATTTTTTTTTCTTTCTCCTATGCAAATGCAAGACTTGGAGTTTAACTCTTTGAGTATTATCTCGTTAAACACTCGTGGCTTGAGAGATCTCACTAAAAGAAAAGCCTTATTCTTATACTGTAGAAGAATGAATGCTGACTTAATACTGTTACAAGAAACTCATTCCTGTGAGAGTGATGTTCATTTTTGGAAATCACAGTGGGGTGATAAGGCCTACTTTAGTCACCGATCTAACCACTCCGCTGGGGTTCTCACTTTGATTAACAAATTTAAAGGAGATATTGTTGAATCATTGATTTCTACGGAAGGAAGATGGGTTATTCTTGTCATTAAACTTGATAATGCTACTTTTATAATATGTAATATATATGGCCACAACTTAAGATCTGCCAACAAGTCTCTTATTTTCTTAATACAGAGAAATATTGAAGCTTTGAAAAATAAATATCAACAGGCCTTTATTATTATTGCTGGAGATTTTAATGATGTATTAGATAATTCAGCTGACAGATTTCCTCCTAAGATGGGCCTCACAAATAATATTATCTGTACTTTGTGTGATTATTTTCATATTGCAGATGCATGGCGCTATTATCACCCTGATGTAAAGGAATATACTTGGAGTAATAATTTGTTGTCCTCTAAATCTAGAATAGACTTAAGCTGTAATAGTAAATAGTAATTAAGCTGATTTTGCAGACTAAACACAGGGAGAGTACTGTGCGTGGTTACTGGAAACTGAATAATAATCTGCTAAAAGATAAAATTTGTAATGATCAAATCAAGGGATTAGTTAAAGCAATTTTTTCAAATAATGAATTTGAGTCTCATGGTGCTAAATGGGAATATTTTAAATATAAAGCAAGATTACTAGCAACAAATAGATCTAAAGCCTTAAAAGTGGTTAATGCTGATAGAGAAGCCAACTTGCTAATTAACATAAATACCTTAATCAAAAAAGAGAATCTCTGTTACAGAAATTAGTCAGTTAAAAACTTTGCAATTGGAATTAGACCATATACATTTAGAGATAGTTAAAGGTGCCTTCGTTAGATCCAGAGCGAGATGGATTGAGGAAGGAGAGAAAAATACGAGCTTCTTCTTCTCACTTGAGAAAAGAAATTTTAAAAGAAAAAGCATCTCTGCATTACAAATTAACAATTCAGTTTCTAAACACCCTGAAGAAATTGAGAAATTTGTTCCCTTTCAGTCGGTCGACGTACGTCAGTAGTGACCGACGAATTGGGATATCGCCAGAGAGCCCTATCAGCTTCAAGTGTATAAGAACAAGCCAATAGAATTGGCGTGCGATATTTGCATAATAAATATGGGTGGGTATAAATACGGAAGCGGATGCAATCGCACTCTGTCTTTTGCTTCGGAGCCAACTTGTGTTCCTGCTGTCAAGACTGAGAGTGTGTTCTCAAGCCTTTGAAGAAGCTTTCTGGTCAGAGTGTTGGTGTTACGGCACACTACAGCGAGACCGCGACTTCCTGAGGAGGCTTTGTGCTTGTTTGCTCTCAACTGCTGTTATCACAGCATTTTTCTGCCCTGCTGGTTTGTGATACTGGATGCGGTCGTTCCCTGGTCCCCGCTGATGGTCACAATCGCTGTGTCACATGCCTGGGCGTTCAGCATGCTGAGGCAGCTTTTGTGGATAGTTCATGTTCTCATTGCGGGAACATGACTATCTTAGTGTTGAGGTCTAGACTCTCGTTCCTTGGTTCTCAGGGGGCGGGGGTCCCCTCCCCTATGCCCCGTATGGCCGTTTTCTCTGGCTCCGGCCAGGGGAGCGGCACGGTGGCGTGTAGGCAGGGTGACCTGAGGATTATGGTCAGGGCTTCCCCCTTTCCCCTCTGCAACACTGCAGCCTGTGGTGTTGCCGGAGGAGCATGCTGGTCCCTCCACGGAGCGACCATCCGTTTCCTTCGGCACGCCTGCGGACGAGCAGATGTCAATCGCGGAATCGGAAGGTGAGCTTGAGTCCTTGGGAAATGAAGACTCGGCTGCGCTGCCTCCCTCCGGGACCATAGCGTTGCCCGAGCCTGATCTTGAGCTGACAGCTGTGCTTGCCCGGGCCGCCGAGAAGGTCGGGCTCGTGTGGAATCCTCCACCGCGTCCCGAACCTTCTTGGTTGGATGATTGTTTCTCGGGGCGGCCCACACTGGTCCTCAGCGCCCCACCCCGGTACCATTCTTCTCGGAGGTGCATGAGAAGGTGACCAAGTCTTGGAAAACGCCCTGCCTCGCCACTCTCAGCCCCCTCTCACTTCGCCAGCAGGTCCCAGTGTGTTGGTCGAGGCCGCCTCCCATGTGCCGTCTCCCATACACACTGTCACCTCGCAGAGTCCGACCCCACTTCGGGCCGCTATGCCGTCCGAGTCGGGTCCCAGCACTCTGCCTCGCTGCCCCACGTCGGGTACATCTGTGGTGCCTTTGGTCTCGCTGGCTCATTCGTACCATCAGACTCGGCTATGCGATTCATTTCGCCCAGCGTCCCCCGGTGTTCAGGGGTGTCCATTACACTCGCGTGTCCCTGGACAATGCACCTGTTCTCCGCGCAGAGATTGCTGTCCTCCTGGCCAAGGATGCAATCGAGCCGGTCCCTCCAGCCGATATGAAGTCAGGGTTTTACAGCCCCTACTTCATTGTACCCAAGAAAGGCGGTGGGTTACGGCCAATCCTGGATCAGCGTGTCCTGAATCAGTCCCTTCACAGGCTGCCGTTCAAGATGCTTACGCAGAAGCGCATTTTCGAATGCATCCGTCCCCAGGATTGGTTTGCAGCGATCGACCTGAAGGACGCGTACTTTCATGTCTCGATTCTGCCTCGACACAGACCCTTCCTACGGTTTGCGTTCGAGAGTCGGGCATATCAGTACAAAGTCCTACCCTTCGGGCTGGCCCTGTCGCCCCGCGTCTTTACGAAGGTTGCGGAGGCGGCCATTGTTCCGCTCAAGGAACAGGGCGTTCGCATCCTCAATTACCAGTTGAGGAGCAGTTGTGCGAACACAGGGACATGGTGTTAGCTCACCTCAGCCGGTTGGGTCTTCGGGTCAACTGGGACAAGAGCAAACTCGCCCCCAGGCAGAGGATCTCTTATTTCGGTATGGAACTGGACTCGGTCGCCCGGACAGCGCGCCTCACCGAGGAGCGCGTCCAGTCAGTGTTGAACTGCCTGAGTACGCTCAAGAGCAGGACAGCGGCCCCACTGAAACTTTTTCAGAGGCTCCTGGGGCATCCGCAGCTGCAGTCACGCCGCTCGGATTGCTTCATATGAGGCCGCTTCAACACTGGCTTCACGGCCGGGTCCTGAGATGGGCATGGCAACGCGGTACATTCCGTGTCCCCGTGACACCGAACTGCCGTCGCACCCTCACCCAGTGGTCGGACCCTTCGTTCCTGCGGGCAGGAGTTCCCCTCGAACAAGTGTCCAGGCATGCTGTGGTCTACACAGATGCTTCTGCCACGGGGTGGGGAGCCACGTACAATGGGCATGCAGTGTCAGGTCTGTGGACGGGGCCTCAACTGCATTGGCATGTCAATTGCCTCGAGTTGCTAGCAGTACGTCTTGCACTGGGCCGCTTCAAGGAGCTGTTGACAGACAAGCACGTACTGGTCCGCTCGGACAGCACTGCGGCCGTTGCGTACATCAACCATCAGGGTGGTCTACGCTGCCGTCACATGTCGCAACTCGCCCGCCATCTCTTGCTATGGAGTCAGAAGCATCTGAGGTCGCTTCGTGCCATTCATGTCCCAGGCGTGCTCAACCGTGCAGCTGACGAGCTCTCACGGCAGCCTCCGCTTCCGGGCGAATGGAGACTCCATCCCCAGGTGGTCCAGCTGATTTGGCAGCGCTTCGGGGCCACACAGATAGATCTGTTTGCCTCCCCGGACACTGCTCACTGCCAGTTGTTCTATTCCCTGACCGATGGCACGCTCGGCACGGATGCTCTGGCACACAGCTGGCCCTGGGGCCTACGCAAATATGCGTTTCCCCCAGCAAGCCTTCTCGCACAGCTCCTGTGCAAAGTCAGGGAGGACGAGGAGCAGGTCTTGCTAGTGGCTCCGTATTGGCCCACTCGGACCTGGTTTTCGGATCTGACACTCCTCGCGACAGCACCTCCTTGGCCCATTCCTCTGAGGAAGGACCTTCTGACTCAGAGACGGGGCACCCTCTGGCACCCACGTCCCGACCTGTGGAAACTCCATGTGTGGTCCCTGGACGGGACGCGGAGGTTCTAAGTGATCTCCCCCAGGCGGTTGTAGACACTATCACTTCCGCTAGAGCTCCTTCTACGAGGAACCTCTATGCGTTGAAGTGGAACCTGTTCGTCGAATGGTGTTCCTCTCACCGAGAGGACCCCCGATCATGTTCGGTCAGGTCTGTGCTTTCCTTCCTGCAAGAGGGCTTGGAGCGAAGCTTGTCTCCCTCCACCCTCAAGGTGTATGTTGCCGCTATTGCCGCACATCACAATGCAGTTGAAGGTAAGTCGTTGGGGAAGCACGACCTGATCATCAGGTTCCTGAGGGGGGCGAGGAGACTGAATCCGCCTCGCCCTTCCTCTATACCCTCTTGGGATCTCTCCCTGGTACTTACATCTCTCCGGGGTCATCCCTTCGAGCCTTTGCAGTCAGTTGAGTTAAAAGTACTGTCCCTTAAGACCGTCCTCCTGGTTGCATTGGCCTCGGTGAAGAGGGTAGGGGACCTGCACGCATTTTTGGTCGACGAATCGTGCCTGGAATTCGGCCCAGTGACTCTCACGTTGTCCTGAGACCCCGGCCTGGATATGTGCCCAAGGTTCCTACCACTCCCTTCAGAGACTAGGTAGTGAACCTGCAAGCGCTGCCTTCGGAGGAGGCAGACCCAGCCCTGGCTTTGCTCTGTCCCGTCCGCGCTCTGGGCCTGTACGTGGATAGAACGCGAAGCTTTAGGACCTCAGATCAGCACTTTGTCTGTTACGGAGGCCAGCAGAAGGGAAAGGCTGTCTCCAAGCAGAGGATGGCCCACTGGATAGTGGACGCCATCGCCTTGGCTTATGTCTCCCAAGGCGTGCCTTGCCCGCTCAGGTTGAGAGCTCACTCCACTAGAGGAGTTGCCTCTTCCTGGGTGCTGGCGCACAGCGCCTCGCTGACAGATATCTGTAGAGCTACGGGCTGGGCGACACCCAACACGTTCGCTAGATTCTATAGCCTTCGTGTGGAACTGGTATCTTCCCGTGTACTCACTTCCAGTAGCCGGTAAACGCGAAGAACCCGTTCTAGTGTCGGCTTGCAATGCCATTCCCGCCCCCTGGGCCGGATACGTGCATCCATTAACTCCAGTAGAGTTCCCCGCTTGGCGAACCCTGTCGAGTTCCTCCGCCTCCCCTTGCGGCTCGGACATTGCGGAGTGTCTGATGCCAGGCCAAACGTCCGTCACTGACGTTGATGTTTGGCTGGGTGCCATATGTCGTGACCCCTCCTCGTGAGTGGTCCCATATGTGTATTGTCCACGGTCAACTCCCCACGGTGAGCCTGTGTCTTTCCCTTAGCACAGCCAGCTCTGCTGTCATCTGTCAGATGAGTCTCCCCCTATCTCTAGGCTGGAGCCATTCCAGTGACTCTATATGCGTACTGCCCAAGGCCAGTCCATATGTGTACTTCCACGTAAATTCCTCCCCTACTGGTGGGTTGTGGTCTCCGCAGCGTCCCCTCCGGGTTCGCTTCCCCAGTGTTGTCTAAGTTTACTGTAGTGGGTCTTGCGGAACGGCAGTAGGCTCTCTCAGTGTAAGCTCGCCCCCTTCTCCGCCCCCCTGGTGCGCCGGGTGGCTAGAGCTTGCGCTGGGCACTGGAAGGGGTCAGTGACTGTGGCGCTTTATTTGGGATCCCAATTCGTTGGTCACTACTGACGTACGTCGAACGTGACCGACTGAAAGGGAACGTCTCGGTTACGTATGTAACCCTCGTTCCCTGAAGGAGGGAATGGAGACGTACGTCCCGTCGCCACAGTTCCTGTACCTTCGCTGTAGTGCAGACTCAAGGTTGTCTCAGCGAAAAACAGAGTGCGATTGCATCCGCTTCCGTATTTATACTCACCTGACGGGAGCGGTGCGCATTATGCAAATATCGCACGCCAATTCCATTGGCTTGTTTTTATACACTTGAAGCTGATAGGGCTCTCTGGCGATATCCCAATTCGTTGGTCACTACTGACGTACGTCTCCGTTCCCTCCCCGTTCCCTCCTTCAGGGAACGAGGGTTACATACGTAACCGAGACGTTTCTAATTTTTATAGGAACCTGTACTCCCCTGATTTTCAGGTAAAACAAAGTAAGTCATACCTACATCAGATTAAGAACTATATACCTCAAATAAGTGATGAATTTAAGTTATCATGTGAGGCTCCTGTTTCCTTAAGTGAAATTAGAGATGCAATGAAATCAATGAAAAAGGAGAAGTCGTCTGGCATTTTTAGAACAACCTTTTTTCTTAATGCTTCAAGAATGTATAAATAATGGAACAATGATTCCTACTATGAAACAAGGGGTGATATCTCTCATTCCCAAATCACACAAAGATGTAACTATAATTGAAAATTGGCGCCCTATCACTCTTCTTAATTTTGATTATAAATTAATCGCTTCCATATTCGCCAAGAGATAAAAACAACATTTACATCATATCATTAATGAAACACAGACCAGATTCATGAAAGGTCGTCATATTAGTTGTAATACTCGACTTGTTCTGGATCTTACTGATTATAGAGATGAAATCAAGTCTGATGCAATTATCTTATTCCTCGATTTTTATAAGGCCTTCGACACTGTAAAGCACCAGTTCCTTATAAACTCTTTAGAGGCTTTTGGATTTCCCTCAAAATTCATAAATATTGTTCAAATGTTGTACATAGAAATAGATAGTTGTATTATTTTAAATTCACGTACATCACCAAGGTTTCCTATTCTTCGCGGAATACATCAATTTTGCCTTTTGAGACCCTTTTTATTTTTATTTGTTTGTAGAAACATAATCCATAGATATTTTGCACAATAATAACCTTGCTGGCCTTAATATCTTTAACAGAGAGATTCGAATCTCACAATTAGCAGATGATACTTCTTTATTCTTGAAGAATAAAGATCATGTTTCTCCAGTCTTAACTACAATTAATGCCTTCTCTAACGCTTCGGGGCTCAAACTTAATTCATCTAAGAGTGAAATTATTTGCTTATTTGACACTGTAGAAACTGAAATTGAAAATATACCATTTAAAAATGAAGTGAAATATTTGGGGATTCATATAACGAAAAATGTAATCAGTAGACAGTTTCTGAATTTTTCTCAACGGTTATTGAAAACAAAATATATTTTTAATAATTGGCTCCAAAGAGATTTATCAATTTTAGGCAGAGTCTTCTTATCCAAAACAGAAGGATTATCCAGATTTGTGTACCCTTCCCTGTCTTTAGCTGTAGATAATCACACCTCCAAAAATATAGATAAGATTTTTCTTGATTTTATTTGGTGTAATAAATCTCACAAATTGAAGAAATATGTTTTAGCAAACAAAAGGAATGATGGGGGTCTTGAAGTCCTGAATTTTGATGATACTAACAATACATTTACAAACCCGATTCCAAAAAAGTTGGGACACTGTACAAATTGTGAATAAAAAAGGAATGCAATGATGTGGAAGTTTCAAATTTCAATATTTTATTCAGAATACAACATAGATGACATATCAAATGTTTAAACTGAGAAAATGTATCATTTTAAGGGAAAAATAAGTTGATTTTAAATTTCATGGCATCAACACATCTAAAAAAAGTTGGGACAAGGCCATGTTTACCACTGTGTGGCATCCCCTCTTCTTTTTATAACAGTTTGCAAATGTCTGGGGACTGAGGAGACAAGTTGCTCAAGTTTAGGAATAGGAATGTTGTCCCAATCTTGTCTAATACAGGCTTCTAGTTGCTCAACTGTCTTAGGTCTTCTTTGTCGCATCTTCCTCTTTATGATGTGCCAAATGTTTTCTATGGGTGAAAGATCTGGACTGCAGGCTGGCCATTTCAGTACCTGGATCCTTCTACGCAGCCATGATGTTGTAATTGATGCAGTATGTGGCCTGGCATTGTCATGTTGGAAAATGCAAGGTCTTCCCTGAAAGAGACGACGTCTGGATGGGAGCATATGATGTTCTAGAACTTGGATATACCTTTCAGCATTGATGGTGCCTTTCCAGATGTGTAAGCTGCCCATGCCACACGCACTCATGCAACCCCATACCATCAGAGATGCAGGCTTCTGAACTGAGCACTGATAACAACTTGGGTTGTCCTTGTCCTCTTTAGTCCGGATGACATGGCGTCCCAGTTTTCCAAAAAGAACTTCAAATTTTGATTCGTCTGACCACTGAACAGTTTTCCACTTTGCCACAGTCCATTTTAAATGAGCCTTGGCCCAGAGAAAACGCCTACGCTTCTGGATCATGTTTAGATATGGCTTCTTTTTTGACCTATAGAGTTTTAGCCGGCAACGGCAAATGGCACGGTGGATTGTGTTCACCGACAATGTTTTCTGGAAGTATTCCTGAGCCCATGTTGTGATTTCCATTACAGTAGCATTCCTGTATGTGATGCAGTGCCGTCTAAGGGCCCGAAGATCACGGGCATCCAGTATGGTTTTCCGGCCTTGACCCTTACGCACAGAGATTGTTCCAGATTCTCTGAATCTTTGGATGATATTATGCACTGTAGATGATGATAACTTCAAAGTCTTTGCAATTTTTCTCTGAGAAACTCCTTTCTGATATTGCTCCACTATTTTTCGCCGCAGCATTGGGGGAATTGGTGATCCTCTGCCCATCTTGACTTCTGAGAGACACTGCCCCTCTGAGAGGCTCTTTTTATACCCAATCATGTTGCCAATTGACCTAATAAGTTGCAAATTGGTCCTCCAGCTGTTCCTTATATGTACATTTAACTTTTCCGGCCTCTTATTGCTACCTGTCCCAACTTTTTTGGAATGTGTAGCTCTCATGAAATCCAAAATGAGCCAATATTTGGCATGACATTTCAAAATGTCTCACTTTCAACATTTGATATGTTATCTATATTCTATTGTGAATAAAATATAAGTTTATGAGATTTGTAAATTATTGCATTCCTTTTTTATTCACAATTTGTACAGTGTCCCAACTTTTTTGGAATCGGGTTTGTAAAATGAATTGGTTAAAAAGTTGTTTGCTTGGGTCAGATTCTATGTGGTATTTTATTCCTAATAATATGTTTAATAGGGTAGGTGGCCTTTCTTTTTTAATGAAATGCAATTACTCCACTGGTAAATTACCTATTAAACTGCCCAGATTTCATCAACAAGCTTTGTTAGCCTGGAAACTGGTTTACAACCACAACTTTTCCCCCCACAAAACCATCTTATGGAATAATTTGGATATTAAAATTAGAAATAGATCAGTCTTTTTTGATAAATGATTTTTTAAAAAAACATAATTTTTGTTTCTGATCTATTTAACTCTAATGGTTATTTGTTATCTTATGAATGTTTTATGAATATCCATCAATGTCCCGTTCCTTTTAACGAATTTAACTCTGTTATAAAGGCGATTCCTGATGGTTTAATATGTCTGATGAAAGCTTCCCTTACTCATGAGTCATGCTCAAAACAACTTTCACAGTTGTGTTTGGGAGGTGTTTCGCTTTTAAGTAAAGAATGTAATAATACATTTATTCGTCAACTTTCTCAATCTCGAAACTCAATTTCTCCAAAAGGGAAATTTTTTGGGGGTTCTAAAATAGATAACATTCAATGGAGGAAAACATGGTTATTACCATATAAATACTGTATACCCAATAAAGTGAAAGAAGTGCATTTTTTTTTTTTTTTTTTTTTGATTCTTTATTTCTTAAACAATTTAGATTTACAACTATTTACATCAGAGCCCAAGATCCACCCACATTCGTAAGATAAAGAGATAAGAAAAGAAAAAAAAAAGGAGAGGGGGAATCATTGTTTAGAGGTATAACCAGTACATCTCAAGATTTCAAGAGGTCTGATAAAGTCTCAATAAGGTCCAACCAAAACTGTATTGTCCTTCTGGTGGCGCCATGCACTTTGACTGTGGTACACTCCAAAAGAGCAATGTCCTGCAAACAGGCATAGTCATAGACATAGCCAAATAGACATAGCTGGGGTAGATGGCTCCAACCAAAGTTTCAGGATAACCTTTTTGGCAGCAGTGAGGGCAGCAGACAAAATCCTCATTTGATTAACAGACAGTGATAGTGAGGAATCATCCAACAAAAGAAAAAGCAGTGGATCCTTTTGGATCTGAGACTTTAGAAGATCAGTCAATATGTCCTGCACCGAGGACCAAAACAACTCAATTCTAGAACAGTCCCAGAACATATGCATATATGTACCTTGACTTGCACTGCTTCATAGGTGACATAAGGGGTCAGGTTTTCTTTTTATTTTATATAGTAAACAGGGGGTGGCATACACCTTATAGATTAAATTATAATGAATCATTTGATGTGCTGGGTTCTTTGAGGTAGCAAAACAATTTCTCCAAACAATGTCCCAGTCAATCAGAGTGTTAAGTTCTCTCTCCCAGAAGCTCTCAATTGGAATATTTGAGTACTGTCGTACCGCAAGTGATTTATAAATTATACTCACAATACCTCTAGAATCCATACTAGAATCTATCCAGTTTATCATAGGATGAGGAGATAGTTTAGTCGACCAGGGTACACCATATGCTTTCAGTGCAGATCTCAATCTTAAGTACAAGAAAAAGGAGAATCCTGGGAGAGAGAATTCATCTTTTAGAATCTGAAAGGACTTGAGCCCATAATCATTATATAGATCTTTTAAAGTGTAAATACCACATTCAACCCAGCATTTGGAAATGAACGGTTTGTTACCAGTACAAAGATTATTATTATGCCAGATGGGGGTAGAGTCACAGTAGAAATCTGAAACTCCCATAATCTTTTCTGCTGCTTTCCAGATTTTAATAGAATTACTTATAATTGGACCAAACTTTTCCAGCGCTTTCTTCGATATATTAGTAAAGGATAAATCCTGTAGACGTAATGGGTAAATAATATTAGCTTCTAGGGCCCGCCATGGCACAGGGGAGTCAGCATCCATCCAAGTCCTAAGCGGCCTCATTTGGTATGCCATGAGGTTTTAGCCGGTGCATAGATTTGAGACGAATTCTAGGCCTTTTATTATTCCATAAGAATTTTGTTACTGCCGTATTAAGTTTTTTAAAATAACCAATAGGAGGTGCCTGAGGTAACACTGAAAATAAAAAACTTACCCTTGGAAGTATATTCATCTTAATAGTGGCTAACCTACCATGCAGCACCAAGCAGAATGGAAACCAACAGAGAAGATTACTTGTGATCTTATCAAGGAGAGACTGATAGTTCCACTTGGAAATTCGGGATAATGAAGGAAAAACTCTAATTCCAAGATAGTTAAACTGGTCACTAACGGGAATCATAGTAGGTAAGGCCTGAATCTCTGATTTGGCAGCTAGATTGAGGGGCAGAAGTACTGATTTGCTCCAGTTAATTTTATAACCGGACAGTTTACCGAATGTATCAAATAATTTTAAGCATTCATTAACCGAATCTGTGATGTTTGATACATACAACAAAACGTCATAGGCATAGAGTTAAATTTTATGGGACGTATTCATACAGCTTATAGGTACTATTGCAGGGCATTGTCTAATCGCTTGGGCCAGAGGCTCCAATGATAAATTAAAAAGCAAGGGTGACAGGGGACATCCTTGACGAGTGCCCCTGCCAAGACAGAAGGAAGGAGAAACAGAAGAACCAGTAAGTACCCTGGCTGAACAATTAAAATAAATAGTTTTGACAGCCCGCAAGAAAAAAGAGCCAAATCCAAAATGCTCTAGGACAGACCACAAAAATTCCACTCAATTCGGTCGAATGCTTTCTCTGCATCCAGAGAAAGGACTGCAGAGGAAGCTGTATAGGAGTCTGCTTGTTGCACAATATGAAGAAGCCTACGTATACCGCAAATCTCCCCCTTAGAAAACCTGATTGATCATAGCTTATCAAGTCTTTTATTTTTTTAGCAGATTTGCAAAATTTGCCTTTTAGTTCTTTCTCTAGTAAATCAATTTGTTTGTCTAATTCAATTGTACGACTCTCTCTACGCTTTTTATTAAAGGATGAAAAGCTTATACATTTACCCCTAATAAAACATTTAGTAGTTTCCCACAATACCTGGGGGTTAGAGACTGAATCTCTGTTGATCTGCAAAAACTCTGTCAAGGAGCTGTTCAGCCACAAATGTACGGTCCTGTAACAGGGAGGTGTTAAATCTCCAGCGATTGTGTCTGGAGCCCAACGATACCGCAGTTAAAGATGTAATTACTGGAGAATGATCAGATAAAAGAAGTGGCAGAATATTAACTTTACTAATAAAGGGAATAAGATAAGGGGACATAAGTAAATAATCAATCCTTGAATAGCTCTTATGACGAGCTGAAAAAAAATGTATAATCCTTAACACCGTCATTTTGCAAACGCCAGACGTCACATATGTTAGAGTGTCACAAAAATGAATTAAAACAACCAGAAATGATTGAATCAGTCTTAGAGGCATGAGATCTATCTAACTGGGGGTCCAACACAGCATTAAAATCGCCCCCTAGCACCACAAGACAGTCCTCTAAACTCGCAACTAAACTTAATAATTCTTGAAAAAATAAGGGATCACCCTCGATGGGTGCATATACAGACACAAAAGCGTATTATTTACGGAACCAACAGCATAAGTGATTCGGCCTTCTGTATCTCCAAAAATCAATATTATGCTTAGACACAATCAGCACCCCTTTTGTTGACGGCCGAAGAGGAGCATATCACTTTAAAGTAGGCTACCTATTTTGAAAGCGATGCACGTCAGCTGCTTTCAAATGAGACTCTTGGGCGATAGAGACATTTTTGCATCTTAGGTGATCTAAGCATTTAGTTCGTTTAATAGGACTATTTAACCCATTGACGTTCCATGACAATATATTTATAGCTATATATTGTTAAGGAAAAGCAGACCAACCAGGGGGGAAGGTGATCCCCCGGAAGCGGTGATCAGAACTATGCATATACCTACATGTTTATAAACATACAAACATTACGCATAAATATACATGCATAATACAGGTTAAACTTACTTGGACGTTCTCGGGCATAAAACAAAAAGCAAAACAAGAACAGTAACAAAATGGGCAGTAAGCAAAGAGTTAGAACATGGATACGCGGTCAATTTAGCAGTGCGGCTTGTCCGTCAACACCCGACACGATCATTTACCGGATGAAAAGACAATCAAATTTTCTCAGTAAGGTCCTCCATAGGAACTGCAGATTCGTCTTCATTCACCTCAGATTCTCGTGACGCCGCCGCTACAGCTCCCTTTAGAGAAGATTTTACGGCGGGATCCAGATTGAGAGCGAACTTTTCAACCTCCGCTGGTGTCTCAAGAAGTGAAATCTTCCCTCGGTGAGTAACTTTCACTACCGCGGGGTAAAGCAAAAAGGACGTTATTCCCAGCTGAGTTAGCTTCTTTTTCGCCGATGGATACACTGCACGATTTTAGCAATCCTATAAGATCATTACTTTATCACACTGTGCGACACTGATCTACTAAACTTGGGCACGACATGCATGTAGACTGTACGATGATGACACCTATTGAATCGTAGGCTACGATGCAAGTTTCTGTAGAAGAATAAAACATCAGCATGCGCTACTGGTAAACAAAACACTATGTTGATGAGATCTTTCATGTACCGTGATTAATACTTGTTTTTTTTTATCCTCTTTTCTTTTTTTGTTCTGTTCCTGCCTTTCTTTATGTTTTTTAAGTTGTATTTCATTAATGTCATTTTTTAATTGTTTGCAATTGAAAAAAAAAAAAGAGAGAGAGAGAGAGAGAAACTGCAATGGCTGATCTCGAATCGCTCTCGCGGTACTTTGAAGCCATACGTCACAGTCACATGGTATCGCGCTGTCTCAAGTCGGACAAAAATTTTTACCGGCATGCACTGCTTTAAGTCAGCCACCGATCGGTCTGTGCGGCTGCATCAAGTCGAACAAGCCCTGAGGCTTCGTTTGTCATTTGTCACGTGATTTCTAAGTTACCAACACAAGCCTCGATTCGAGGCTTCATCTGGCACGCCCATTTATGCTCGGCACAAGCTCCGAAGCCTCAGTTCAAATAGAGTACCTCAGGGATGACATGTCTTTGTAGGCAAAACCCGGAAGCGAGTTAGCATTTTAGGACTTCCGGTTCCATTACCCTGAAGTCAATGGGTTTTTTGAATGGGTTTTTGCTAAATGAAGTTTTATTTAACAAAATTCGGGAGGCGCACGTTCAGGTAATCAACCAATCAGTGCAAGAGGAAGCCGGTATATAAAGCCGTCTCTCACCTCTATCCCGCGACAAGTTTCACAGCATCCCTCCACCACCCCATCACCTCACTCTTGGCTGGTTTCTATCCCAGTTAAGGAGGGGGAGTACTCTGGGTTCGGGCCAAATTCCGAACTCGGAGCCCTCCCCCGGACAGCACGCCAAATACGCATAAATTACTATACGAATTACTTTATTTTGATTTCATGTACGTGTAAACTCGTGAAATTGCCTGAAATAAGGTCTGTGGTTAACAAAGCCTCTAAATATTTTCACGTTTTGATCTATGACATAAAACACACCAGTTATAACCTGCTTGTGATTTTTTTAAACCTTTATTGTGTCTTAAAAACGGTTGCTAACAAATTGCTAAAAGGGACTACTTCCTTTGGCGGGAACTTTAGACGTCATCATGAGAAACAGGACATTTGGACAGCATTTCTCATGAAAAAGTGGATAAGTATTCATACACAGCGCATATCATAATCAGCGAGCATGTTTTTAAATACAGTTGTTTTCTAAATAAAGTTTGAGGAAGCTTGGTGGTGGTGACATTGATCCGCGACCATGGTGTGCTGTAGTCCGTTTATAGCCTACTGTTAGCTTTTTATATCTGACGACTTTATTTAGGCTTATTATGTATAAATGTTGTGTTAACTTGTAAAGATTATCTTGATCGACAAAACGTGTAAGTGTCATAACCCTTTGTTAAACACAGAGCTTATTTTTTGAGATTTTCCAAAAGTCTTTTGGAAAAATGCATAGGCTTTCGATCAAGGGAACCCGTGCGCCGCTAACTTCCGGTTTGGCTTACAAAAACACGTCATCCCTGAGGTACTCTGTGTCACATCACTGCTTAAAATGGATCATTTTTTCTTTTGAGTTTTCCACATACACACGACACCATTGTCAAAACGATCCCCATTCATATGAATCCGTGAAAACGACTAAAAACGCTGTATTCTGCTGGCAGGCCATTTGATGGCGATAAAACATATAGACTGAGCATGTAATACACATTTGCATGACGTCATCGTTTTCACAGATTCACGTTTTTGTTGTTTACACAGAGAACGTTTTCAAAAACTTTCCATTTGAACGGCCAAAACACATAAAAAGTTTTCTGTTTTTGGTTGAAAATGGTGTCATGTAAACAGCCCCTTATAAGTAAAAATGATCCTTTTCCACATATGCACTTTTGTGTGGTCCGGTTATGTATTCCTAAATTGAGCTATCTTTACAAGTTTTAAACTAGCGTCATGTCTTCAGGTGCATGAGTGTATCACTGAAGCATATAAGCAGCAGTTTTACTGCATGTGTTTATGCAGGAGTGGTCTATTGTTGTTACTGCTATTTTATACGCTGTTTAGCACAGATATGAAAACAGTTAAAGTGATATAAGCATTGCGCTTGATCGGCGTCCACCATATTTAGCGATATTACTCAATGACGCATTCATTTTCAAGAGCAATGTTTATTAGCAGTGCTAAATGTGTGTGGTTGATTCAGATGCTTGTGTGTCTGAGCCACATTCAAAGAACCACCAATACAGTTAATACTTATAGCATCATGTTTGTTTATAATCTGGTGGAGTCCAAGCATAAGCTGGATCGTTATGCAGTTTTGTCTACGCAGCAGCAAATATTTTATTGTTGTATTTCTGTGAGTATGCTGTCTAAGCATAGATGAGAATGAAAGGTAATAAGCATTCACATACATGTTTATCTGCATAAAATGACATCGTTTATTCTAGGGTCTTGTTTTCTTAGCTATGCTAACATGTCGATGCAGCTCAGTCATTCATCAGACATCGCTCCTAACGGTTTATTATCATATAATGCATAAGGGTTATGTTATCATTATCAAATGACTAATTGATGATACTTGCTCAGGTGGTTGCTGGTTTTCCATCTCTATCAGCTTGCAACGTTATATCTTTTGCTCAAAAGAACACACATGCATATTAGTGCTAAGCCGGCCAGCAAGGTAGCCAAGGCAAACATAGCCTTAAGTCACTAGCGTTAAGCCGGTCAGGAAGGTAGCCAATTAAGGCGCACATAGTCTTAGATCACTAGTGCTAAGCCGGTCGGCAAGGTAGCCAAGGCACACATAGTCTTAGGTCAATAGTGTTAAGCCAGTCAGTATGGTAGCTAAGGTGCATATAGTCTTAGATCACTAGTGCTAAGCCGGTCGGCAAGGTAGCCAAGGCACACGTAGATAGTAAAACATGTGGTCCCATTAAAAAAAAAAAAAAAATTGCAGTACATATGTCTTGGCGATAGATCTGCTGTTTTGGGGGGTGTTTGTCTATCCCTTCCTGTCTTGTTTTGGGGGGTGTTTGTTCTATCCCTTCCTGTCTTGTTTTGGGGGGTGTTTGTTCTATCCCTCCTGTCTACGTCATCATTGTGCAGATTTATGCATATCTGTCGATGCAGCAGCTTGTTTCTCACTCAAAAGCACATGTATAGTACTGTGTTGCCTAAATCTCCCATTAACTGTGTAAGGTGAAAAGTGCTTTACAATGTATAGCAATAGTCTTCTTAAGCTGTTGCACCACAGCTTATTGGCATTTCCTGTACACCTGCAATGATCTGTTAGATGTTTGTGTTGAAGAAGTCTCTGCCCTTTTCTCTGTTTCCTGCTTTGTTGGGGGGTTAATTCATGTATGTTACATGTGCAGCAACAGCAGCATGCCTTACATGCTCACAGCAATATCTGTGAATGTATTGGCAGTAGCAAGTCTCAGTACTTGCTCTGCTGCAGCAGCAGCAGCAGCAGCAGCGTAGCAGATCTATTCCGCCAAGACCAAATACATTGTCATATCAATTACCATGCCAATCTCAATTATCATACCACTATCCTGAGAGTTGTCAAGGCAGAATTCTATTTATTTCTTATTGAAACCATTATAAAATCTGTAATACAGTCCTGGTTCAAGTGAGTAGGTGTTAATTTATTAGGATTAATGCTCAAAAACTTCATCCATCCATTCATTCCGCTTGTCCTATGTAAGGTCACAGGGATGCTGGAGACACCCTGGATGGATTCATTTTGGAATTTAAAAGGTTTTCTGGTATGTCTCATTTAAGAAAAGTAATCGTTAGGTTGCAAAGTAAGAAAGAAATTGCAGTATTTTACATCTCACGAGGATTAAAGGTCAATTTTATTACAGTTACTTTTCTTAAATAAGACATCCTTGATGACGTCTGCAGCCTTCAAATGCGACCTCCGGAGAACGTAGCCTCTGAAATGAGACACAGCTTATATCTTACTTTATTCAAAAAGTATAGTGGCTGTGCACTCTTCAGCACAGTGATCTTCTGTTTGCTAAACACTTTAGTACATGCAGGTGTGCTTGTGCTATTGTTAAAGGGTTAGATCACCCAAAAATGAAAATCCTGTCCTTATTTACTTATTAATTACATGTCGTTCCACACCCATAAGACCTTCGTTCATCTTCGGAACACAAATTAAGATATTTTTGATAAAATCCGATTGCTCAGTGAGGCATCCATTGCCAGCAAGATAATTAACACTTTCAGATGCCCAGAAAGCTACTAAAGACATATTTAAAACAGTTCATGTGACTACAGTGGTTCAACCTTAATGTTATGAAGCGACAAGAATACTTTTCGTGAATCAGTGGTTCGGAGCGTGTATCAAACTGCCAAAGTCACGTGATTTCAGTAAACGAGGCTTTGTTACGTCATAAGTGTTTCGAAATTTTAATGGTTCACCACTGGGGGCGTGACTTAGGCAGTTTAATACACGCTCCGAACCACTGATTCGAAACAAAAGATTTGTAAAGCTTTGAAGCTTCATGAAGCGGTGTTTTGAAATCGCCCATCACTAGATATTGTTGAATAAAGTCATTATTTTGTTTTTTTGGTGCACAAAAAGTATTCTCATCACTTCATAACATTAAAGTGCCCCTATTATGAATTACCTTTCATGTAGTGTGTAACATAGCTCTAAGTGAATGAAAACATCCTGCAAAGTTTTAAATCTGAAAGTGCACCTTATATAAAGTTGTCTCTCAAAAGTAAGAGTCAACTCTGAGTCAATTAAACAAGTCGTTCGTAAAACGAATCCCAAGCCGTTTTGTTGTGACGTCACAGCGAAACATTAGCATATTGCCCGCCCACTTATTGCACGCAGACGCCAGGGAAAATCCATTTTTTCAACAATACCACAGCAGTACAATCTTTTGTTGTGTTCCCGTCATTTTACTGAGGACTGCTTCTCAAACCTTAGGGAGTTTAACGCAGGATTGACAAAACGCTTGGTCTTAAAATATGGATCACAATGCCCAGTTTATTTGGACCAGCTTGCTCCTCTGAATCTCAACCTGTAAGTATGATTAATAATTGATGTTTATATTTTCTAGCGATCGTTCAAAATTCATAGTTTTGTATGTTATGTTGTGTAACGTACACCCTAGTCTGTCTCCTGCTAACCGGCTAACTCACGTTTCTGTAGTTCTGCTATTCAGATGTGGGTCCAATATTGTCTAAAAATGTGTCAATTAATGCAGCTTGTCTGTCTTATTACTTGAAGTAATGATCAAGGATGGAGCACGACCTTTGTTTACAAAGTCTAATGCATTATCAGCTATTCAAGTTTGTGCTCGGCTAACATGGAGTTTACAACATACAAAACAAACTGTTTTTTTTTTCCTCTGCGTTTTTATTATTACAGTAGAGTGGAGCTCTATCTGTATTGTAATAGGATGTTAAGATGCTAGTTTGCGCTAACTAGTTGAAGTATTCTCTCTGTAAACAGAAAACACTCATTGTAATGTCAAACAGTGATATAGCCATTTTTCTTTGTTAATAGTTATGATGAAAAAGTCTGTACACATCTGGCCTAAATGTTTATCTTATGTTAGAGGTTTTCAGCGTCGCTTGGCATTCTGATACAGTTCCCACAGGTGCACCTACATAAAGTATAACAGTGACGCTGCTTTCACGTCTTATAAACAACTAAGGTGACACTTACCATATAGAAACGCCGTACTCCAGTCGTGATTGCAAATCAGTTTCTGGTTGATCGACTACTTCAGACGTTTCATCATCGGACTCGGGCTCGAACTGATACAGTAAAATCGATGCTATCTTTTCTGTCCATACATTGTATACAATGTCTTGCGAATTGATAGCTGTCATTCAGTCATGGCAATGGGTGCGCGGTGCGCACAGTAGACCAATCACAGAGGATTGGGCCATCAGAGCAGTGTAAGCTCACAGAAAGGAGGGGTTTAGAGAGACTGATTCTTTGAACTGCTTCTAATGCATCGTTTACAAAACATTCAAAACTCAGGTGAAATTAAATGTATATCATGAGAAGACGAAAGTGTTTTTTGACCTTGCATGCATGTAAACCTGTTGTAGGAGACTCCCAAAACAATATTAGGAACATTTGAAAAGGCATAATAGGGGCACTTTAAGGTTGAACCACTGTAGTCACATTAACTGTTTTAAATATGTCTTTAGTAGCTTTCTGGGCATCTGAAAGTGTTAATTGTCTTACAATTAGCTGGCAATAGAGGCCTCACTGAGCCATTGGATTTTATCAAAAATATCTTAATTTGTGCTCCGAAGATGAACAAAGGTCTTACGGGTGTGGAACGACATGAGGGTGAGTAATTAATGACAGAATTTTCATTTTTGGATGAAGTAACCCTTTAACTAGCTTGAAAATATGAAAAATATATAATGTAAATAATTATAAAAAATAAGAAATATTTTATATTCTATGTCTATATATGTGTGTTTTTACTGCATGAGTAAATGTTATATTTATACCCATGCAGTACCATATCTTATCACGTTATGGAGTGTATTATAAAATTGCATACATTATGATATATTAGTAAATATATTGTCACATAGTTTTTCAATGTATGAAAAGCGGCAATTCCTTATGTATTATTATTTAATATATTGTAATATATTAACACAATATATTATTCTGTATATTTTCAAATATACCGTTAAATCATTTAATATATTGATCATTCATACATAAGGAAATATATTTTCTTTGTGCAAGGGTGCAATGACATTCTTTTTACTATGTGCTTTTTACATTTATTCCTTTTACTAAGTTTACAACTTTCTTGGGGTCAGTGGCTGTTGGTTGGATTTTGACACATCTTTAAACACTTTAAATTTAAACTTGATGCAACAGAAGATACAGTATAAGTACAAAAAGAGACAAAAAAGGATGTGGCCAAACTCCCCAAAGTCTATTATTTTTTTCACACAGACTCCACTGCTATCAGCAAACACATTCAGCGCTGCAACAGCTCCTCTCCCGCTCCTCAGACAAAGAGCGCTGTGAGCTTGTTAGGACAGGGCCAGTTAATTTGGTTGTAAATTAGATTACATTACATTAAAATTGCATATTTTATTTACAAATGTAGAAAAAAGGTTGAGTGTTTTGAGAAAGAGACAGCAAAATAAGGGTTACAAAGTGGGCATAGTTGGTGTGTTAGGGCCCCATACCTGGAATTCCTTAGGGCCCCCAAATCACTAAGTCCACGACTGGTTGCAAAGTGTCACTTGCATAGTAAAGTCACTAGTAGGGCAGAGCTAATGTGGTACATATTGTAGGTACAATATTTGACCATTTGTGAGTTAAATCAAAGTTCACGCTGCCTGCCTGTGGCTCAATACCAGCAGCTCTTATATTCAACACAGGTCAGAATATTACAGTTTAACAACTGAAAGCACAGTAATAAGAATGTTATAATTTGTAGTGTCTCTGCCACCAGTCTCTGCCGCCATTTTATTCTCTCTATGTAATGAAAATTTGATTGGTCTGCACCAAATAAGCTTGGAAGCACCAGTACCACAATACAATAGATACACTATTGCTGATTGTTAGTTCTTACTGCATTAACAAATGTGAATACAAACTCTAATATTAAGTGTCACCAAAGCACCCTAATAAGATGCCCTTGAAAGATGGGATTTAAGGCAAATAAACAAATGCATTTTGGTGTATTTCTGTTCACATAATAAAATCATTTCAACACAAAATCAATATTTCATGTCTATGTCTTTCTTTATTTCTTTATTGATTTTGTAAGTAGCCATATTCATTGACTTATCTGACTGTTACCGTATCTCAGCAGTACCATCTGTGTGATGTTCTGATGGTAAACTGCATGACCATGTGTTCTGTACTGGAGTTGATCTGTATGTTATTTGTCTGTATATTATTTCTGCTCTCACCTTTGGATCAGAGCTTAAAATGAGAGTCTCCATTCCAATCATCTGCACTCTGTAGGTCCATAACTTTTCTGCTTGCCACATTTCCATTTTTCTGGCAAGAAATGATTAGGTGTGTAAAGTGTTGGTATAAGTGAGCTCCTCTGCTTGAAAGTCAGCATCCAAGCTTTGATAGGTCTACCTATGAATGTCATCTAGTAAGATTTGTTAATACAGAAGCATGTAGATACACTCTCATGTCGTCCCAAACCTGTAAGATTTCGGAACACAAATGAAGATCTTTTTGATGACAGAATGCTGTCAGATTTCCTTCCAAAGACTCCCTTCGCAACTGAAACTTTGACGCTTCAAAAAGTTCATAAAGAGATCGGAAAACAAAGAGAAGAGAATTGGTTACGCAGCACGTCGCTGATCAAGCCTAAATTAAATCTGTTCATCATAAAAAGAGAAAAATTTGGATTAAACCGCTAAATTAGTTTTCCTTATCTCTTTATGGACTTTTTGAAGTGTCAAAGTTTCAGTTGTGAAGGCAGTCTATGGAGGGAAATATGACAGCATTCTGTCATCAAAAAGATCTTCATTTGTGTTCCGAAGATGAATGAAAGTCTTGCAGGTTTGGGACGACATTAGAGTGAGTAATTAATGACAGAATTTTCATTTTGGGGTGAACTAACCCATTAAAGCAGTGATTAAAATTGTTACACTCCTGTGCATGTGTTCTGTACCAGAGTTGGATCTGTAAATTAGTTGTCTATATAATTTCTGTTCTCATGATCAGAGGTTAAAATGATTCAGGGTTTCCATATAAATTCTCTGCACTCCTTGTGTCCTTCATGTCACCAAAAGACCATTTCTAAAAAAAAGAACTTTGTTCTTACTGATACCCATTCATGAGGAAATTAAAGGTAAATGCAAAAGGGTTTACGAAATTATTCTGCAACACATAAAAAACTTAATAAAAGGGATTTGAAACATGATTGTAAAAGGCTTGAGACTTGATTTTCACTGCAGGTTTCATTTCTCAGCAGGTTAGATTTGCTCAATGTTGTCATACTATTATGAAGATGACTGCTTTACATTTGAAAAGAAAGCTAATCACACAGCAGCAATGACTGGCAAAGCATGTTTTATTGCACAAAGCATAATAGTACCTCTTGCAGTATTTACTACACTGTACATTAAATATTCAAAGGTCTCTACACAGTGGATTTAAAGAGCGGATCCTCACTGACGACCTGCTTGAGGATTCCATTTTGGATGTTGGACTGTGCAGGGCACTCAGGGGACGTGGTGCTTGGGAAGGGCTGGATGGTGGGTTCCCTCTGTCCTGGTATCTGGGGGTCAGGGTGGAATGGGAGGGTAGAGGCCTGCTCCGGTCCTGCAGCAGGCTTGTCAGGGAAGGATGGAAGGGTCATGGGCTTATCCATAGGAGGAAGGACATTGACCATGCCATCAGGGCGCCTCACTGTGGTTTGATGTGCATGTTCGTGGTGGTGGTGATGGTGCTCGTGCTCATGGAGGTGTCTGTGTTTGTGCTCGTGGTCCAGGACCAGCTCATGGTCGTGTTCATGGGTCTCCTCCTTTTTGTGACCGTACTGGTGGTGATGGTGCTCCCATTCGTCCTGAGAATGCTCATGGGCCTTGGCGTGATGGGTGTGAACATGGTCATGATCGTGAGAGTGGGTGTGTCCGTGGCCCTCGCCATGTTCGTGAGTGTGGCCTGAGGTGTGTTCATGGTCGTGTTTCTGTGCATGGGGTTTGGTGTGATCATGGTCATGGTCGTGTCCAGTAGACGAGCCTGTTGTGCTGCTGTGGCTGTGGTCCAGTTCACCTCCGATCAAGTGCTTTTTCTTCTCCTCTTCAGCCACCTAAAAACACCAGTAAATGAAAATGCCATTAAGTATTAAAAAGTAACTCTGCTGACTTTCAACCAGCTTTGTATGGTTACAATGTCGGTAATATGTGTAAATGAACAATGTGCACTCTTTCTCTGTTTTATCTGCACTGAGTTATCCCTATTTATTCATCAGCAAAAGTCAGTCGGAAGACATGTTTTACTTTTGACAGCTCCAGGGCTTTTGTGAAAACTACAGATTGCTGCCCACTCACAGACAGTTGGATCAAGTCCAGTGCATTGTTTTATTCGAGTCATGTACCAGTACCACTGAGATATAAATCACCTTTCCACGGTTTAGTTTTACTGAAAGCCCATCTTGAAAGTGGTGAATTGCCCCTTTAAGAGAAGAGGTTTGTTTTGATCACAAACATACTCAAATGCTGTTGAAAATGGGTAATCTTACCTCTGGTTCAAAGATTTCACACTGAACACTGAGGTGCTCCTCACCGATGGCTGTGACAGAGTGAGAGGCTTTGCAGAATCCTTTGTGCTAAACAGTGAAAGATCAAGAACATATGTGATAAATATTCATTTTAAATAGCAAAGAGAAACACAGCATATGATGATTGTATTAGAAAAGTCTGGTCACTTACCGCAAACTCACATGCCATGACATCACATTTGGAGATATTGGCTATGTCGGTTTTGGAAGAGCAGACTGTCTCTTGGATGGTGAACTCCACACTGTAGAATCTTCCGAAGTGAAGCTATAAAGACGAATCATATTGTGTCATATACAAAGATCATATCCACATACAATTTGATGAAGCTTTCTGTACAAAAAAGGTGTTCTTCCTCTTTCTTTCTCATGCTTAGTTACTTGCTCACTTACTTACCTGAGAGAAAACTCTTGTAATGTTCAGAGGAACAAAGTAGTTGGCCAGCGCACTCTCTTTATTGTATTTCTCCATGCCCATCTTCACTGTATTCAAGGCTTCTTCATGATCCTGCGGGAGCTGTACAGGGCAATCTGGGCATCGTTCCCTGATTTTGGAGGCAGGCACTGCCAAGGGAGAGTCATTTTATTGGATTTGTCTTCTGTCAGCATATGATGATAAAACCCAGCTGGTTATTACCTGGCCTCACGGTACAGCTATATTTGTACAGGCGGGTCACTCTGTGAACTCTGTTCATGTACATAACTGCTTTGCACTGTCCATAGACCTGTCAGTTGAAAAGGCTATTAAAATGCTGAACAAACATGATTAACAAGTTAATTTAATTTTTTTTTTTTTAAATTAGCAAAACCATACTGGGTACTCTTCGGGGTTTCGGATTTCACAATTTCTCCAGTTTTTCTTGCTGAGGACATGACACTTGGTCTCCAAAACATCAAATGTGAGATAGAAGACAGTCCCTGTTTCACCCTAAAAAAAAAAAAGTTAGTAAACATTTGTAAAAATGTGTTCTATAGGTAAAATGTAAGGCTTTATTTTAGATAGACATAGACAACAGGACAATATGATCTCTAAAAAAGTATTTGAGATTACTGTTTTTTTCAATTGCTAACATACTTTTGTCCAATCTGTAGTCACATTTTCAAAACTCTAAACACAATTAGCACAACATCTGTCTGTTGTGGCCATACCATTAACACAATTCATGTGTTGTTGTTTTTACACAAAATACAGTCACTTAATACTTTTCTAAAATGCTTAAATTTTCTGATTTTTCTGATCTTATTTACAAATGCTTAAAAATGTACAAATGCTTGAAGACCCAGTGTTCCAATCTTTAAATATAGTATAAAACCTCTACTCTTGCAACAACAGCAGCTCAAAAGTATTGAAAAAAATATATAAAACAAATACTGAAACAATTGATAAGCATTTTTAATTAGCAGATCACTGAAATATTGAGAAATAGCAGATTCCAATCTCATTTGGAGGCATAGTCAGGTGTTGAAGTTCTTTTCATTACATGGATATATAGTAAAATAGGACTCTGAATCAGATTTGTTCAGTGTGGATGCAGAATAACATAGAGAGAAAGCAGAGGAGCAGAGAGAAAAAAAATGTCTGGGTAAGGGAGAGGAATAGAAGAAGGAGGAGAGGAGTAGTTGGATCAGGACAAGGGAGAAGAATAGTTAGGGGAGAGGAGGTGTGCTGGATTGTGCATCTCTATGGTTTTCCCCCTTACACATGTGGAACCTATGAAAGCGTATTTCTGCCATGGAATAGAAAATAAAAAAGATAATTGTGACTTTTTATCTCATGATTATGACTTTTTTTCTCTCTCAATTCCTAGTTTATATCTCACAATTCTGAGAAAAAAAAGTCAGAATTGTGAGATGTAAACTTACAATTGCAAGAAAAAAAATAGAATTGTGAGATAAAAGTCACAATTACCTTTTATACTTTTTTACTCTTTTTTTACTCGGAAAAAAGATTCCATAATAACCAAAGGCCATGTATGTTGGATTTGTTGTTGATCAATGGCAGCAATTTCATGTTTTTATTTCAGTAAAAGCTTCATACTACAACGATTTTACTACAACGATTCCACTACCACTGTTCCATATATGCAAAATATGTGGTCTGCGTAGGGCACTAACTACCAAGGGGACAACATCCCATGGAGGCACCATTGACACACCACCCCACCCTCAGAAAGCAATTTCAACCAAGGCGGCAACTGAAGTTCTGCATAGGGGACACATTTGACCAGTGGCTGACCTGAGCAATTCTGTTACTATCTTCTTTTTTTTCTACTATACATTCTATAATGTAATGACTCATTCACTTTTAGATAGTATGTTGCCAAACACTCAACCAAAAATGTAGAATGCCTTACATGTAAGCATTCTACTTTTACTGCAGTAAAAGGAAACTGAATTATAAAAACAATGGATTTCATATTTTCTGCAGGTAGAACCAAAACATGACAATAAGTAATGCAGTTTTCATAATGCCATTATTGCGCTATGATTGACTATATGTTCATGTTGGATAGAAAACTAGTGCTAGTGTTTTGACAGAATTACTTGATTTTGAATCAGGTTTGCTGTGTTTTGATAGAGTTAGTATATGTAGAAAAAGGTTTTTAGCATTTTGAAATGTAGAGTTTGTATTTATTTAACAAAATATGGTTTTGGGCAGAAAATTAACTAATTGTGTGATGTAGGTGTGTTGCTGTGTTAAAAGTTTAGAAAAAGTACTTTAAGTATTGGTAAACGCTTAGCAATTGTAAAAAACTGTAAATGACTTTTAAATTAATTTAAATTTTTACTCTTTTAATAGTGACTGTTGACAAGAACCTGAAAATGACTCACATGCTTCATGTGATGGACATTGCTGAGACGATCAAGGCTGAAAACGTAGCCCTCAGTGCGGTCCAGATTGATTTTGTTCATAGCTTCAGTAGCAGCACTACTAGCTACAGCATCTTGGCAGGATCCGGGGGCCAAAATGTCCACAGGGGCCCCGTGGACACACAGGAAGGCCATCATCAGTGCCACACACTGCTTCATGGTGGAGTTGCAGTCGTTCACCAAGGCACAGCAACAAAACTAGATGGTCCATGGAAGCTTATATATACATCATTTAAAAGCCACAAACCCCTCTCTCTTCTCCTGATAGGCTACTGATGTCTGATTGAGTTTAAATCAACATCACAGGCCCCTTACACTTACTCTTATCAGTGGGCTCCACAACTGTGATTAAATGGATGATTGATTTAGAGAGGGCAGGTTACAACATGCTGTAAATGCTATACTGTTGGATGACGAGTTCAAATACCTCCAGTGTTTGCAAACTGAGGTTGTACCCTAATCAAATCAACTGAGGATTTCGTAACACTTTCTTCACATGATGCAACATGAGGCCAGTGATTTTTATCTTGCTGCAGTGAAAATACTGGAGGGTCATTCTCAGGAAACAGTGTCCTTTGTCTGCAATGTGCGTCCCCATGATTTACTACTAATTTAATTAACAAGATACTGAACTTCATTTGACTCTATTTACAGTATTTAAAAAACAACAACAACAACAAAAAAAAAAAAACATGCTACAGTTGAGCTTAAAAGTTTACATACCCCTTGCAGAATTTGCAAAAATGTTAATCATTTTAACAAAATAAGAAGGATCATGAAAATTGCATGTTATTTTTTATTTAGTACTGTCCTTAATAAACTATTTCACATAACAGTTGTTTACATAAAGTCCACAAGACAAAAAAATAGCAGAATTTATAAAAATGACCCCATTCAAAAGTTTACATACCCTTGATTCTGAATACTGTGTGTGGTTACCTGGATGATCCACAACTGTTTTTTTGTTTTGTGATGGTTGTTCATGAGTCCCTTGTTTGTTCTGAGCAGTTAAACTGAGCTCTGTTCTTCAGAAAAATCCTCCAGGTCCTGCAGATTCTTCAGTTTTCCAGCATCTTCTGCATAGAATCTGCAGGATCTGGAGGATTTTTCTGAAGAACAGAGCTCAGTTTAACTGCTCAGAACAAACAAGGGACTCATGAACAACCATCACAAAACAAACAAACAGTCGTGGATTATCCAGGTAACCACACACAGTATTCAGAATCAAGGGTATGTAAACTTTTGAATGGGGTCATTTTTATAAATTCTGCTATTTTTTTTGTCTTGTGGACTTTATGTAAACAACTGTTATGTGAAATAGTTTATTAAGGACAGTACTAAATAAAAAATAACATGCAATTTTCATGATCCTTCTTATTTTGTTAAAATGATTAACATTTTTGCAAATTCTGCAAGGGGTATGTAAACTTTTGAGCTCAACTGTAGCATGTTTTTTTGTTGTTGTTGTTGTTGTTATTTTTTAAATAAAACATTTTGGTCACACTTTAGGTGTCCTTATTACTATGCACTTAGATAAAAAAAAAATAAGTACAATATATTATTGTGTTGACGTATTGCAGAATACTTGTGCTGCTATTGAGGTCGATACGGGTAAGGTTAGGACAGCTTTGGTGGTATGGGTAGGTTTAAGGATGGGTTAAGGTGTAAGGGAAGGTCAACAGTGTAATTATAAATGTAATTACAGAAATGAATTACAGCTGTAATTACATAAAGGTATTTCTAAAATATAAGTACAATGTAAAAGCATGAATGTACACAGGGCTTGACATTAACTTTTTTGCTCACCAGCCACTGTGGCTAGTGGTGTTCCAACATACTAGCCACTCAGCATTTTCACTGGCCACAATTTTGCTGTTGGGAAATTACATTTTATATGATTAAAGTTGACTTTGACATGCTTAAATTACTTGATTTTGAGTCATTTTACTTGATTTAGAAGATTTAAAACCCTTTCAAACTTTCAAATGCAGATTGACCACCCAAATCAAGACTACATTGTATATCAGCTGGTATGTACAGGTGGGCAAGGGGTGGGCAATATGAGCATAGGCTAATATGATAAAGTTATTTTTGTTAGGCTATGTAAAAGAACAAAGAAGCAAATTACAAAAACAATAGTAAATTAAAAAAAAAAAAAAATTCAGATACAGTAGGTTTATTTAACATGTATACATTTATTTAACATTTTTTGTTGTTTGATTAACATTAATGACAGACAGGTATTTAATTGGGCTGCTGAATGCATGGACGTAATATACTGACACATATCCAGTTATTACCCACCTGTTTACGTGCACTTAAGCCATAACCGACTGTATTCACGCGAGATACTCCAGACGACGGACATTTTAACTTCTGTGTGTGCGTGTATTTGACTCAGGCGCAAGGAGAACTGATCGCGCGCGCGACAGAGAGAGAGCGCGCACGCGAGAGAGCGCTTCTGTTGTGTGTCATCAGCGCGATTCCGCCTATCCCGTCTTCACTAACAGCAAGTTAATCGATAAAGAATTGTAACGTTAATTGAATTGTAATTTTGTGATACGACGATCTTCAACGATCATTGGCTGTAAGCTGAAATTAAATTCAACCCGCCAAAGTGGCTAGTGGGAGTGGCTGTCTTACCCGCCACAGCTGAAATCTACCCGCATTTGGCGGGTTGGCGGGTGTTAATGTCAAGCCCTGAATGTACACAATCAGTACATTGTCTTAAATGATTCATTTTTCAATGTTAGTACATTGTAGTTTGACACCTAATAATATAAAGTGGGATAAACATTTTTTTTAATTATTTTAAACATTTTTTAATTTATTTAGTCATAATATACTACTACTAAAAATTATATTATTTCACTTTCTGTGTAGCTTTTTATTAATTTTCTGAGAACTAAAATAATTTAGTGCTTTAGGTTTAATAGTTAGGGATAGGTTTAGGTTTAAATTAACTAATGATACTTTACTGTTTGTATTTAGGGCTTTGTTTTCTGAGAATGAACCCCGAAACCTTGTCTTCTGATCATTTTTTCCCCCCAGATAAACTAATCTTTTTCTAACACAACATGTTATTAAACTATCCAGAAAAGTGAGGCATTGATTGATTCATTGTTCTTTAGACTTTTAGACTTGTTCTTTTAGTGCTTTAGTTTGTAGCTTTTTTTTTTTTTTTAGAACACTAATTTTTAATAACTGTATTCATCATGTATATTGATTCCTAAGCTTTGAATGTTTCTCTGAATTCTTCCATGTAAACATAAGATTATGTCACACTGTGATCTGTGGACTATGATACTTGTGAACACAACATTATATGATTAAAGGGGTCAGGTTAACAGTTAGTTCTTCTGGTGTTAAGGAATAATAGCATATATGCTGCTTTCTCATTGGGAATGTAAACGTGGCTGATTGTGTGTTGATGTGTTTATCACCTCAGCAAAATGTCTTTTTGAACTAAGGAGAAACGTTACAATATGTTTTCTTAGTCGTCAAACTATCTTATATTCAAAAGATCAATGAAAATTGGATTGCTCATGTTATGAACCCTTTAACGTAGAGCGTAAATATGTTGGTTGATGTTTTCACATCTTTTGTTTTGTTTGTTAGATTGTTTTTGGCAACTTCTCCTTTTTCAGGCATCCTACAGTTATACATTATTTGATTTTCTTGTCCCAGCTGTTTTGTAATATTGTAATACCCATTACAAAAATTGTCTGTGTTCTGAGACCTTTATCATTCAACCACACTGGTCAGTGAAGAGTATTTATTGGACTTGGAATGTACTGGAGACATTTACACTCTTATGTTGTTCAGTTTTGAATATTTTCCCTCTCAAACCCTGTAACATGGGATAACATCTGAATGTTTCTCAGCAGATTTTGGTGTTAGTTATAGAGGAGGAGGAGAAGGAGGGGGTACAAGGTCTGGAGGGCCCCTGCAGAGACGTGGTGGAGGGAAGGGGCAGATTGGATAAACAGAGGGGGGTATTTTTACAAAGCCATGGCATGGGAATTCATGGCGCCTCTCAGACGCTGATTCTGGAAGCCCTGAAGGGCCTTTTGGACAGTGGTGTGCATGTTCTGGATGGCCCCTTCGGTCAGGTGTTTTGTCCTTGTGGTCATGGCCTGCATGTTCTGGATGGCCCCTTCGGTCAGGTGTTTTGTCCTTGTGGTCATGGCCTGCATGTTCTGGATGGTCCCTTCGGTCAGGTGTTTTGTCCTTGTGGTCATGACCTGCATGTTCGGGACGGCCCTTCAGATCAGGCGTTTTTTCCTTGTGGCCATGCCCTGCATGTTCTGGACGGCCCTTCTGATCAGGCGTTTTTTCCTTGTGGCCATGCCCTGCATGTTCTGGGTGATGGGGGTGAATATGCCCTGGTTGATGTTCTGGATGGTGGTGGGGTGGGTGGCCATGGAATTTACAGTCTCTCTTTGACTGAGCAGGGTGTTGCATTGGATGAGTTAAGTTCTGGAAACAAATAGAGCACAAGAATTACATAGTAATTAACTGGGTCTTACTGGTCCAGTTTAAGCATGTAATCGAGATGGATACCTGAGCTTCGTAAATTTCACATTCCACTGTTGGTTCCTCATTTCCGACCTTAGTGGACTTACAGAATCCATACCGCTAGAAAAAGAAAAAGAGAACGAGAAGGTGGTCAACACTACAGAGCTTGAAGGAACTGAAGGACTTAATGAAGTTGCCTACTATTAAGGCAAGACACTACAGGTGAATAGGGTAAAAAAAAAAAAAAAACTAGCCGATATCACTATTTGCCAAGGCGGAGCCGAAGGGCTGACAGACTGCGGTAGAGTCATGCGCTCTTAGGCCCAAGTTGCAGCAGGGGAATCTGCCTCACAGAGCCGAGCTGGGGATCGGGAAGCCCGAGGTGGAGCTAGAGAGCTGAATGGAACCAGCGGAGACAGCCGAACCAAGGGAATTGAGCCAGCAGAGGGAATGGGACTGGTAGCATGAAGGAGCTAGGAGGCTCGGCGAGATCTTCTGTGGAGGAAGGACCGGATCCTTTAGGCAGCCCGACGGGACAGGCAGAGGAAGGAAAAGTTCAAGGGTGGGGACAAGGGAGGGACCTGGATCCTTGGACCACAAATATATGAGTCAGTGCTCCGCTGCTGGCTCTAGAATGGACTGGGCAGCCAGCACTGACTCTGGAAAGGACCTGGCGGAAGGCTCTGACTCCAGGATAGATAGTGAGGCTGGCTCTGGTTCCGTAGCATGAATTGGGCTCTAGTGCGGGGTCCATGGCAGGCTCTGGTGGTATCTACCTCCTTGGATTCACAGACTGTGAAGAGGGGGTCTGCAACATTGGAGCACCCATTCCACATACTCAGTAAAGGTCCCTTGAGGACCTACTCCTGGCAAGCATGCCTTGAACTGCTCGTTGAGGCTGGTATTGTATATCCATCACTAATTTCTTTACCTTGTAGGTCGGTTCTTTTGTAACGGTGTGGTTATTGCACAATGGAGATGAGAAGTCTTCGTCTTTATTTATAAACAAAAACAGTACTGGAGCAGAACAAGGCAAACAAGGACAGCAAACGAGACACAGGTATAAATAATAATGTAACTATAGAAACAAATGAGGACAAAATCAGTAACTAAGGAAACCAAAACTAAACAGAAATGAGAAACAGGAACCAAAGGAAACAGAATGTCAAAATAATAGTCCATGTAACCAAACATAACCTTAACAATCTACAGATGCAAATAGATAAAGTGTAATGAAATAAACATTTTTTTTTTTTCCCCACTAGTATGACGTAAGACATGCTATGGGAGCAAAATAGCCCACAATCTCAAAATTGACCAATGCCTGAAAAGACAATGGTTTTGGCTGTAGTGTCACCCTAATTATAGTAATTAAAGAAATTAGTTATAAAGTAATGAATATGCTGTGCACTTACAGCCTGATCTCCACATAAAGCCTTGCATGCTTCTTGTTTCTGGGATGCTTCCTTGTTTGGACAGTCTGTCTCCATAATGGCAAATTGAGCAAAGAAGCTTTGACCCGAAAACATCCACTAAGAAAACAGACAAATATTCTGTTAACATTCAGTTGCAAACCACTTTAAAGCAAAGAACATTTAACAAAAAAAAAAAAAAAAAAGTGATTGTGTAATGACCATATTCAAACAGTTGTCTGTTTGAATACAAAATTTGGAAATTTTGCTCTACATTGTACATAACACACATCCATATCGAAAATGCATATTTTGAAGCAGTTAGTGTTTATTTTTGAAAATGTATGTTTCTAATAAGTAACTAGATAAGAATGTTTGGGGTGTGAGTGTGTGCAGTTTATGCTTTAGAACAAAACGTCCAAGTATCATCAAGTTATGTTTACCACAGACCTTATTTTACTCATAAATAGAAAAACACCATTATAAAAACCCATATGAAAATCGTGAGGGAACAGTGGCGAATTAGTCTTCTGGGTTTTGATGACATCCTTGCAGCACTATCCTCGGTCCTATAAATGTCTGTCGGTCTAGATTTTGCTCTGTGAATAATGACACTATTGTATTCTGAACTGAACTGAATTATTTTATAGTAATTCAATTCAATTCAATTCAATTCAATGCCTCTACCTACATTCTTGCAAAAATCAAAAAACATACCATTACATACAAATCACTGCAGTTTCCAGCTGAAATGAACCACTAATGGCAGTAAAACACCAACAACTTTCATTTCCTTTCACAAAAGTTTTGATTACAGGGTAAATTATCGATTAATAAAAACTTTGTGTGTTTGTGTGGTTCCTTGCAAACATCAAAATGTATTAGTTTACAAATCATGTACTATGATAAAAGTATTTTGAGGTCATAACATAGTAATGTGCATCACATAAGCAGCTCCATATGTGTGGCTTTTCTGACATAGTAAACTTGCTCAGTTGCTCACCTGGTACAGCACTGCACTTGCTGTAATGTGAAGTGCACGAATCACGATAAAAGAGCTTAAAGACTTGTAGAAGCAATATAAAATGACATGGTTGTTTCAGCAAATGTGTTTTTTATCTCACACTTCCTTTTCTTAACACTATCGGTTTGGTGTAGGTGGTACGTTATTTTCAAAAGTGGTAAAGCTAGGGTGACTACTATGGTGACAGCTGCGCAAATGGATTTTTAAACGGTAATCACATTTTTTTAGATTTATATTTCTTATTGTGGTAATAATAACACAGAAAAGAATACAGACATAACTGAAATGCGGGACGCTACTTACGTCTTGCAGGACGCAGGACAAAGCTCCCAATTTCAGGACTGTCCTGCATTTTCACCATAGATACAGCATTAACCTTTTAGCACCACTCACTGGACATTTCAATTCAGAACTGCAGTGATATGTACAACAACCAACGCAATAAAACGATGCCAGATTTACACATTCATCTGTGACTGATAAAACTGAACACTTTTAGCACCACTCGCTGGACATTTAAATTTGAAACTGTCACAAAATATGCAAGAAGCAATGTAATATCTTTTTGCATTAATGTCGCGACAGCCATTTTTTTTCCAATAATCCTGGGTTGCATTTTACAACTTCATCTGTGATGATTTTTATAATATGATCTTTCTATCATCTGTTTTGTTTGTAATAAAGGTCCTAAGATTTAAGGGATAATGTGCATCTAGCTTGTTACTTTATAATCCATTACAATGTACAAAACAATCACCCTGGCAACACGAGTAGTCATTTTCAATACAGTCGCTAAGCGGACGCAAGATGGCGCCAGTGAGTCGGTTTGTTATACAGCAGTTTGCTATACAGCTTCGTTGTTATTGACGACATTCATTATCAGAAAATATCAAAACTCGGATTAAGAATGTCAATAGAAAACTGTACGCATGCTGTTTGTGATACCTTAAAATATGAGCTTTAAGTAATAAATGGATTAACATCTCTTTCTATCTCTCTCTTATGGACACATTAAGAAAGAGAAAAGCTGCAGGTATTATAAAACCATTCAAACACAACACAAATTCTTTATTTATTATAACAGTAGTTAAGGGCAAAAGACTTGAGTTGTTTTTAAAATATTCACGAGTCTTTTGTGTCGAGTCAATTAAGTCTGAAGTCATTTCAGGTCGAGTCCGAGTCAAGTCTGAAGTCTATAAAAAATGCGACTCGAGTGCGACTCGAGTCCGAGTCACTAACTCGAGTGCCCATCTCTGCAAGTAGGGGTGTACGATTCCGGATTTTTCAGAGTCGACTCCGATTCCCGACTCCCACCATAGGAGTCGATCGAATCGACTCCCGGAATCAACCCCATTTGCTCCATTTACTTTAAGTCAAAACTGGGATGACAATAAGAATACAAGATTGCTGTCATTATTACACACTGAATGTAGGCTATCCTTATTTTCCAACATGAAGACTAAAACTGCTTTTATTAAAACAACACACTTCTAGCGTGACTGACCAAATGAATCCAATTTAGATGACATTACCTTGAAATGATGAGTCACCATCATTAGTTGCTGCCAATACCTAATTCTATAGAGGGAAAATGACGAGAAAAAGTCTTGGCCGAATATTATTTCAGAGTTAAATAAACGAGAGAGAAGGTAATGATGTATTCTTTAATGAATTATCTAATTTAACTAAATGGTCGGGTGTGGGTGATAAGCGCATTTTCATCTCTTGTAATAGTGCAAAAAGCTACTTGAACAGAGTTCAAGATACTAAAAATATGTAGTCTATTACATACAATAATGTACACTTATTAATGTTTATTCTTGTTGGCAGTTTTTTTTTTTTTTTAAATTATGATTAGTTTAATGATAATTAACACAAATTAGGATATCATGGCAAACCAAATTAATATAAACTGATGAAACCACAAAGCTGGCATGGGTACAGTATGTGTACAATTACAATGTAATTGGCTGTTATTTTATTGTAAAGCAAGCCACAAGTAGGATAAATCTATGTGACTATGACATTTTTCTGCGACAGCTCCAGCTCTCTGAAGCACGTTTGAGCGATTTCAAACACAGCAACGGAGTCGACAACGAGAGTCGATTCTTGTGCTGGAGTCGACTCCGACACTAGGGCTAACAGTCGAGGAATCAACTCTTTTGGAGTCGACTCCCCATCACTAATTACAAGTTGCATTTAACACAACTTTGGAATGGAATGATGCATGTTATCGAGCTTGTGCCACTAAAAGCATTTCTGCTCATGTACTTGCATAGAATATTCAAGCTTCACCCAAGTTTGAAAGATGTCACCAAAGCCACTGGAAGGCAAGCCTGCAACCTTTAGCCAAAAAAGCGTAACGGCTAATGCTAACGCTCCACCTCTGGCGGTATGCAGGGAAGGAGACCAGAGGCTGTTTTTTGAATGGATGTCAGTGGATGAGAGGCTTCACTATGCTGATTAAACAGCTTTTGTGGGAAAATAGCTAATCATTTAATTAATCGACAGCCTGTTCGCTAATCTTCAGCATGTTTTACACTAAACAATACTTTCGTTGGGAACTATATGTAGATTTTAGCTTGATAAAAATGTATTTTTTAAGAGAAGGCAGACTAGGGAATGTTGCGACAGGTAGGACTCATTTACGGCATTACCAACAGCAAATGTGCCGCATTACTGTTTAACAGATAGAATAATAGATGTTGTGTAAAAGCCACTGGAAGGCAAGCCTGCAACCTTTAGCCAAAAAAGCGTAACAGCTAAGGCTCTGGCGGTACGCAGGGAAGGAGTTTTGAATGGCGGGCACTGATGTCACTGCCATTACACAATAGGCTGAGAGGGGCCGCACGTGATTAAGCCCTTACGCTTTCTCCAATGGTAAGAGATACAGACCCTCTCATCTCCCTATAATATACAATCTCTGATGTCACCTGTGTGCTGATTCTTCCCACTTCCATCAGTTTAAAGTAAGACGCATGATTGGATTCTTTGTTGAATTTCTGCAGGGCAGTTTTCACACTCTCCAGACCCTTCGGCTCATGCAAGGGTAGTAGACTGGGGCAGTCAGGGCATGATTTCACAAGTATTTCATGTGAAGCTGGAACAAAATACAAAACTATGAGCAATCATATACAACCACTATGTGAAATGCAACTTATTTTGACTTTGCATTATAATTTTACAGGAGTTACACTACCTAATTTCTGTACTCTTTGACAAAGTGAGCTTAAACATTACTCTGGGTTCTTTGAAAGGCTATAGTTTTGACCTGGGGTATTAAGTAAGTAAAGTGTCTGAAGAAGTAAAATCATTCTATTGATTTGTTTAAAGCACCTGGTTCAGTGTCACAGATGTAGCGCTTTACGGCTGCTTTTCCCTCAACACTGGAGACAGTCACATTACATTTTGCTGTCACTTTCTGTCAACAGAAAATATTAAAAGGTTGTTAAATGTATGTACAACTCACAAAAGTCACTCTATTCAGAGCAATAAAAGGCAGTATGTCTGAAAGTAGAGCTTGGAGCATTTGTGATGTTCAGCTCACCGTCTCAGATTCCATTCTAGCGTCACACTGATCTAAAGGTTTGGGATTGACAATGTGGCATTCAGTTTCCTCTAAGGTAATTCCCAAGATGACCTCACAAGGATCAGTCTGCACAGAAACAAGACAGTTTGCACATCATAAAAATGTTTTTCTTTTATCTTTTTTTCTTGCATTATGTTGTTGAAATACTCCTCATACACTCTTTTGAAACAACAACAGCCACAGGAAGACACTGTCATATAAAAACTCACCTTCTCTGCACTGCGACTTTCTTGTGAGACAAATTTGAATTTGTATCCATGGCGGTGATGTTCATTAATGAACCGCTCGGCTGCTAATGTAGCAGTTTTGTCCTGATCTTCTTGGCACTTGTATTCCACATCACTGTCTGTAGGGAGGCTGGCCGCATGTAGAACCGAGACCAAAGCTGCTAATATCACCAGTTCTCTCATACTGCACACGGACACAAGCTGTAAATCTTCAACCGAGAAAAAGTTCTCCTCTCTTGTCCAGACCTTTATAATATACACCGTAGGGGGACGTAAGCAAACAGTTTAGAGCCAGAGATGCTTGCCAATGTAAATGATGTCAAAAACAAATATAAAAGAGGGACATAAGCAAATGTCATGTCAGAGAGGATAGTTAACTCTGTTAGCAGAATTAACCATCACTTTGAGGTTTTGTTGGAATTAAAGTACACTGAAAAACATTTGCTGTATGATTTATTTTGAACAATTTTGACTAAAAATTGCTTGTGAATTTCACAATACAAAGAAACAGCAAGTAGCACATTGAATTATACTTGTAAAACATACTCTAATAATCTTGGTTTTATTTACAACTTGTAGCTTGTATTTCTGAATTATGATTAAATGGGTCATTCTGCAGTTACAGTTGTTGTCACTCCAATATATGCTTTAACACTTTATAACTTTACAATTCTTTTCATTTTTATATTTTCTTTTCGTTTTTGCATCTTCCGTGCAAATCATGTATACTACTTTGACACAAACTGAAATAAAAGTTCATTTAATAAAATATTATTTCATAGTTTACATTAAATAAGTGTCATTAATTTGATGTTAGTTGTGTTGGCACAACATAATGCTAGGGCTGTCAATTGATTAAAAACAATATTATATTTATCATACATTGTGCCTATTGAATTACATGATGAGGTTAATCAAAATAACTGCAACAAATTGCAGATAAATATTTGCTGACAAATGTCCCCAAATGACAGGCAATTCAAAAACCTAATATTATTGTGGCAGATGAGGGCATTGAAAAGACATAACAAAAAAAGGGCTTTAGAAGTCAATATAAAGTTTATTATATAAAGTTACATTTCATTCAACATACGCCTTTCAGTGCTCTGTAGTCCATGCTAATCTATTTTGCAATCAAGCACTGACTTTGGACTCAAGTTTTTCGGGGTCAATTTTTATGTGTAATCAAGTTTGTATGTCTATGTGTGTGTTGTGTTTTAATGAAAAAAGTTGTGTTTAATGAATAGATAAGTAATATAATGTATTATGGTTATAATGTATTATATGGTTACAATTATTCATGAGACCATACAATGCATAAGGTGCATTAAAAGGCATAATCAATGCATTAAAATACTTTTATAATGCATTAAATATAAAGGCTTCAAGTAAAGCATTACTAAATGCTCTTCTAGGTAATGTGCATTTAAGTGTTCTATAGTAAACAATCAGGTGAGTGGTTGTTTGAACTGTGAGGCAAGATATTTCCTGCAGATGCTATAGGCAACCACTAAAAGTTGCTGTACTTTTTTTCAGAATATTCTACCATTGTAAAAATGAAGCATATCTTGGTAGTTTACTATTTTTAAACCGTTTTAAAAACATTATGTAAACATGTGAATGAGCTGTATACATATAGTTTTGCTTTTGGGAAAAGCACCGAAATCAATCCTAACATTTTTGTTTTTGTAATACTATCTTGAAATTCACTTCATTATGAAATCTGTCAGTGGTGTTACTGGTGCCCAATACCTTTTAACTGGTGAAAGAAATTTGAAATTTTTGAAAATTTGAATTTACCTATGAGCTATGAAGTTAGAAAGAAGATTAATTAAACAAATGTTCCAGATTCAATTCAAAAATTATGGACAACATCTGCTGCATAAAATTGGTTATCACAGAAAATACATACAACCTACATAAAACCATACCAACCAGTGGTCTAAAAGACTTATTCTGCGAGTGAATACATGTTGATATTTTTTTAATCGTGGGGAGTCAAGTGGTCACACTAATACTGAAAAAAATCAATGCTTTATCAGAACTGAGTAGAGTGAAGGTAAAGTTCACCTCCAAACAGCCAATGAAAAGTAGGGCACTTGCACAATTTGGAAGGCAACTATTTGCTAAACTCTGGTAAACAGAATCTGCTGTTACTTTGCCCATGTGGGGGTGGACTGCCTTATTAGCCTCATTTTTATTTGGCCATGATGCAATCAATCTAAATCCATTTCGATCTAACTATTCAAATGGCTCATACACATTTACACTAAATACTCTCATTTCACACTGTGTGATTTATTAAAAACTATATGACCATGTCATCTTACTACAATGAGTGAGGTTTTACAGAGCAACCGCTATTTAAAAGTTTTCAAGTTTTGGTTTTGTGTTTACACTATTGTTTTTGGAAAGTGGAGTACTGTCTGAAATATTTACTGTTTTTACTGTGTTTTTGGTCAAATAAATGCAGCCCTGGTGAGCAGAAGAGACTTATTTCAAAACCATTTTAAATAAATTATGTATATAGTATGCATTTTTGTGGAATGCCCTGTGGGTGTTGGGGCCCGCAAAATTTAAAGACTCAGGGCCTCTGATTGTGTTAATGCAGCCCTGAATCAGTTGAATCAGTTTCATATGACAGTACTGAATTATTATTAAGTGTACATGACCTTTACAAAGAAAGTGCTTTTTTGCATGGGTTTGACCAGAATATCAGTGAGCTGATGGCAGTCCATCAATGCTTCTTAGAGCCAGACACGGTAGGAACAAACTTCTTCATCATTGTAACTGTCGCAAGCTTCTCCACATCACTGAGAGAGTTTATCATATTTAATGTAGTACAATTCATGTACATTTATGTTTTTAGCACAGTTAAAGCACATTAACATGTTCCACCTGAAATTAAAATACTCTTAAAAACTGAAAGTCTTACCCTAGTCCCAGGAATAAAAAAGGAATTAAAAAGACAGTGTGTTCAAAGGATTGTACTGTTGTTTAATATAGTGATTGTTCAGCTGATGAAACGTTCTATACTTTCAGTATACAAAAACTCCATGAAACAGTTTTAAAAGTTGTGAGTTGTGAAAATTACATGAGGATTTAGGACCTTTATACAGTGCGTACCATTGTAAAGTCTGTAAGTCTATCCGTCACAGCCTCGTTTTCATTGGTGTTTAGTGTTGGGGGTAACACATTACTTTTAAATTTACAACAAAATATCTGAGTTACTTTTTCGAATAAGTTGTAGCGAATTAACTCAAAGGGGAAATATTAATAATTATTCATAACTCATTATGATTATTAATTATGATTAATTATGAATATGTAAATCAGTTAATCAGATTAACTGGATGTAGCTACATTAAGATTAATATTACAATCAATTAACCTGTTCGTCCAGGGAACACTCAGTGTTGATTGTTTATTAATTCTAAGAAATGTTCATTTCCAGGTTATGGAAAAACAACATTCGTATTGTACAGTACTACTCAGAGCATGTAGTCAGGATCTAAATCACTTAAGAGGCAATTTATTAGCAGACGGAGTCAGAACCAAACATGTATTGTGCACAATCTTTATTAACTAACTCACAAACACATAACTAAACTAACAAACACATAACATACACACATACGTAGGTAAGAATGAGCAATGATAGAGTTGAACCGGGAATGGAGCTCTAGGAAAAAGTCAAAGACAATCTGGAAAAGAATCATCAGTTTCCTCAGTAATAAAACACCTTTGCTGACAAAGGTAAGTTTTACAAATCAATACTAAATCGCTGTTTAGTGTTCAAATGTACGATACTTGCAAGATGCCTTTAGGCTGAGGAGCATCGGATCTGCAGGCTGGGTTGTAATCTTGATGGTTTGATCCGAAGTTGTTGCCAGTATCTTCTGCGTTAGATGAAGTACTATGAAACAACTTATGGATGAGCACATGGCTGGGTTGTAGGCCGAGGCCTGCAGGCCTAGGCCTACAGGCCTGCAGCAAGACGGGGGTCTCTTCAGTCGTCCAAGAAGCAAGGAAAGAGAAGGAGTGGCATTGTTCACTGGCTTTTAACCTCTGGTCAAAGTCACACCTCTTAGTTGTTGACTGGACCAATGAAGATGTTGTATTTCCGGGCGACACCACGCCTCCTGTCAGGGCTTTTACGACCGAGCAAGATTAACTGGCTGAAGTTTTGAAGAAGAACTATTAAAGATTCTTGTAATACTGATGTGTTGCACAGGTATGGACATACCGCATACACAAGCATTTAAATCTTCTCGATACGAACCCATAGACACTAAACATGGCATAATTGAAGTTACCTTAAATGTATCATAAAACATGTGAATACAATGAGTGCAATACAACAACAGTAATAATGGATACCATTTCCTGGGGATGTGCATGTTCATTTATAGAACAGTCTGTCTATACATTAATGCAGGAAAGTCTGTGTTCTGTGGGGAAAATGCAGGAAAGATGCACGTTTCTGTGTCTCTTCCATGTGGCAGCCACATTCTTTAGCGCAATTAAACTTGTAACAGAGAACTTCTCGGGGGATGGGGGACAGGCCCCAGAGTGCTTTAAACAATTATTGGTTACCTATAACAAATAATTGTGTCTGATTTGTCTCAGTCGTTACAAAGTTATGCAAGTTACTTTGTTTTCCCATTTACTGACTGACAGCTCTGCTGTCCCCTTGTTGAGAGAAATCGGGAGTGCAGAGGCGTTGTTTGCGCTATGTAAACATGATGGTTATTCTAGACTAGTTCTAGACTAAATGTGAGCGTACTTTTACTTATTTACTTCTTCTCTTGCGTCCCATTCTTCTGTATTCCAGAATGGCAGCACAGCTGAAAGGTTTGCTTGTTTGAGCTGCGCCCTCTACTGTACAGGTGTGAATTTGCATTTCCTTCAGCCTGAGGCTTATTCATTTCACTTTTGGTGTGAAAGGGCCTTTACATTTGCCAAAAACATAATTTTTTTGTTGTTTTTATAAAAACAAACATACAGCCCAGCTCAGATGACACATTACTTTCCATAAAAAGTAACTAAGTGATGCAATTAGTTATTTTTTAGGGAGTAATGCAATATTGTAGTGCATTACTTTTATTAGTAACTTTGCCTTACACTGTCTGTGTTAAAATCAATATAGCATCTAACCTGACTGAGGTCTATATGCAATATTTCTGATGCTCTGCATTGACAGTCCCTCAGTGTAACAAAATGTTTTTCAGCACTTGTGACATGCAGTAGGTTCTGGAACGTTATCTTGACTGTCGACTCTTTACCCACTACAGCATCCTCTAGAGGCCAAAACAGTAAAAACACAATCAATGGATGTACTTTATGTGTACTTGTAGTGTTTTGATTTACAGTTTTTCACAATTGCTAAGACACTAAACCCCATTCTCTAAACCAAATTCTCAATAGCCTAAACCAATTTGTCAAACAAATCACTCTTTCTGCAAAACCTTAAACAAGCTCAGGCAGTTAGACACTGTTTGCAAATCTCATGCGCTCTTTTTGCAAAACTCTAAACACATTCTCACTCACTAAAACACATTTTGCACTGTGATGCACTTGTGTTGCAAAACGGTAAACACAAGCACCAAAAGTTAAGCACAACTACAACACAGTTGTCATCATTTACACACAACGACTCAAAATTGTTCACACTTATTTCTAATGATGTGATTAAACCAACTGTATGAAATATAGGCCAGTTCAGAGTGCACAGGTGGCACAGGTGCTGAATGATGATACCAACAATAGATGGAAACAATCTGAAAAGTAGAAGAGTTAGAGTATGTGTAAGAGGAGGATGAGGATGAAAAAGAGCAAGGTGTGTGGAGACAAGGGTGTCAATGCTGGATCTGGCACACCAGAGGGTTTTTCCCTTTGCCGTGCAAGAGACAACATTGCCTGTGATATGGACACAGTCCTCTACAATATTCAATAATATTATTCAACAATATTATTGATCTGACAGCACTGACACTATAGGATGAGAACTGAACTGAGCTGGATGATGACATCACTGTTTTCTGCAGAACTGCTTTATACATGAAACAAATTAATTTACATAATAATTGATGATCTTTACAACGGAAGTGAATCAACACTGAACTGACTTCAGCTGAACAATGACACTATTTTCTTTAGAGCTGCTGTACAGCCGAAATGAACTCATCATGTACCTGTTATCACTGTAAAGCTGCTTTGAAATAATCTGTATTGTATAAAGGGCAATAGAAATAAAGGTGACTTGACTTGACTCAGGCCGGACCCAACATGAAGATGTGATGCTGAAGCAGAATGAATCTCTCATTGACTTTGGTTTTGCAGTTAGATTTTTTTTAGTGTACTTTAACATGCTTTTCATTTAGAGTTTTCTTTGACCTTTTAGGCTTTTGCATTTAGACTACTGTACTTTTACAGTATGCAAGTGCTGAATATACAGACATTCAATACTATATAATATTCAATATAATACTGTACTTGCAGTACATACAATATACTATATATTCACCTTACTTAGTTGTGATTACTTTTTATGTAAATGCAAAATTTGTTTACTGTGTTACAATATACATTTTTTCTGTAACTACATGCTCTGGATGTTGTGTTCTCCATTTTTTGATGTAGTGTCTAATGAATGATCTGTAGTGTTTATATATATGTGTGTATGAACTGAAAGCTTTGTTTGATTTTGAGTACAGGTGAAATGGTTTTGAATCAATTGTTTGATTTTGCCATAAGAGTCAGAGGTTTTGTGAAATTAGTTTGAAGATTTGGATTTGTGTCAGAGGATAAGCAATATACAGAAGTTTTTAAGATTTCTGTATGTATATAATTATGCAGGAAATCTTTACAGTTTTTTACGATTGCTTAAGCACAATTTTAAAAACAAGGCTCATTTTGTCAAAACACTACACACAATTAACAGATCCACACACACAAGTAGCAGAACACCTCAGTTCTTTTGCAAAATGAAACACTTCATTCAAAATTTTACATTAATTTAACAAAACCCAACTTTGACACCATATGGAACACACATGGTTCATACATTCTGATTCTGTTTGATTCATTTACACACTGCTGTGCTCAATCTTAAACACTTGTAACTTTTATACTTTTCTAATGATATAGTCTGGGTTTGATTTTTTCAGAGATATTTATAGAGTAAAGTACATGAATATATTGACAAAAAACAAAAAAAAAAAACAAAAAAAAAAAAACACACAAGACCAGTACTGCACATTGATGAAAATATTTATTTCTCACCACATTGTAAAACCATTCAATACATCCATGCCTTTCCAAAGGTTGCATTTTGTACTGAAAATCAGAACATATTCTAAATACAATATATTACACGAACAAAAACATTTCTGGAGAGAAAACAAAAGCATGATTTTAAATGAAAAAAAAATAATAATAGAAAAAACACCTAAGCATCATCTCTTGGCCTAGCTGGATCTGGCCATAGCACTTCATCCACATCACAGGCGATGTCCTTTCACGCAAGACAGTGAGGGAAGAATCTTCATCAATGGCGAATCCATCCTTGCACAGACCCTGCATCAATTAGGTCAGGCCTTCTCCATGGCTTGAATGAGGCATATCCTGACATAGGGCTGGAGAAAAAAAAACCCTCCTCAATGGGTTTAAGGAAGGGACAGTATGGTGGGAGGTACTGGAGTGAAAACTGTGGACGCTAATGAAACCAGTTCCCTTTCGAGGGAACTTGCGCTGCGTCCGATAGGATCGCTTTGGGAATGCCCTCAGCGTGATTGCGTCTGATGCACGTCTGTCAACTAGTCCAATGGCGAGAGTGAACGTCATGGGCGGGTGACGTCACGACCAGGAAAGGATAAATACACATCCGGCCAGATCGGCTTTTCTGCCTCAGCAAAGCGATCTGTGTGAAACTGTCTGTCTTATTTATTGTTGTCTGTCCCGTTATAGTACAGCTCAATATCCTCACACTTATTATGGCAAACCAAGCATTTCAACTGTGTGTTCCTCCCTGCTCCCGCTTCCTTACGGGTGGGGATACACATGATTTATGTGTTATGTGTTTGGGAGCAGAGCATGCTCTTTCAGCCTTCGAGGGAGCTGAATGTGAGCACTGTGAAAAGCTTCCACTCAGAACGCTCCACTCCCGCCTCTCACTTTTCGAGGGAAGTGAGCAGGCCAGCGTTCCTCATGGCTCTGGACCCACTGCTGCTGAGGCAGCACGGAGAAAGATGTCATGGGGTTCGCAAATGGATTTATCAGAGGGGCTTGAGACGGGCATGAGTGCTCTTTCTCAGTCTTCACCTGGTAGATCCATCGCCCCTTCTCTGGTGTCGGAAGCCCGCCCAGCGGCTTCTTCCGCCCAGGGAGAGGGCTCGTCGCTTCAGCACTCCAGTTCTGAGGAGGTGGATGTGCTGAGCGTCGATATGGGGGAAGAAGACTTGCCATCTCTTTCTCCAGCATATGAGGAGCTGGTGGAGGTGATCACTCGTGCTGTGTCTAAGTTGAATATTGAATGGCCAGCAGAGAAACAGGGCGCTCGTCAAAAGCAAACTAGACGAGCGTTTCCTAACATCTAATAAATCACCTCCACCAAGGGGCCTTCCTTTCTTTCCTGATCTGCATGACGAGTTATCTAGATCATGTTAAAAGCCATACTCGTCAAGACTTTTCAGCTCTTAGGTCAAATATTATTCAGATATAAGGGGGCTGAAAGAGTATGGCTATGGGGCGGTGCCCCGGGTTGAACAGACGCTCGCGAGCTATCTGTCCCCGGTTTCAGCATCGTTCCTGAAGGCCCCTACGCTTCCCACTAAGCCACTAAAAGTTACATCAGGGCTGGTGGGTAAAGCGTATACGGCAGCAGGTCAGGCTGGTGCTTGTTTGCATACGATGGCTATTTTACAAGCATACCAAGCCGACCTGCTGAAGGATTTGGATGGCGGAGAGGGGATTGGCCTGGACGCAGTTCGAGAACTGCGTTGAGCCACAGACTTATCTCTGAGAGCCACCAAGCAATTGGGCGGTCTATGGCAGCCTTGGTGGTCGACAGAGAGACACCTGTGGCTCAACCTGTCAGATATAAAAGAAAAAGACAGGGCCTTTCTCCTCGACGCCCCGCTTGAGCCAACTGGCCTGTTCGGCGATGCTGTCAACTCGGTCGTCGACAGGTTTCAGGAGTCCAAGAAACAAGCGGAGGCGTTCAAGAAATATCTTCCGCGCCGCCATCCATCCTCTGGGGTTGCTGGGCACGAGCAGCCCCAGCCGTATAGCTCCTCATATAGAGCACAGCAAAAGGAGAGTGTCGCATCTCGTGCTCCACCTCAAAGATACAGTGGGCCGGGACGGCACTCTCAGCCCAAGCCTTCAAAGCCGAAGACAGACCTGAGGGTCAAGCTACAGGCTAAGAAGGCTTCGGGTCAGAAGAAGTCCTGACGCCAGTGGTGTCAGACTCCTGAGGGTAGCCCCACATGGGGTGGAGCGGTGTTCACCTCGGTATACGGTGCCCGTTCCACCTCGTTGCCCTCAGGGGGCCGCTCTGCCAACCCCGCCACCTCTGGTGCTTTGGGGCGCAGCGGTCTCCAGCGAGTTAGTGACGCAGTACTCACAAGACGCTGCGTCACATTCGCAACCTCTGAGGAGGATAAAAATACAGTCAGAAAATCAGTTGGTTCCTGCCAGTACACTTCAGGTCACCGAAACGTATGTTCTCAATATACCAGAGGCCAGCCTCGAGAGGCTGGTTCCCTTAGTAGATTTTCTGGCAGAGTGGAAATCTCTCCAAAATATCTCACGATGGGTCCTGCAGATTATAGAAAAGGGTTACAAAATCCAGTTTTGGTGCCACCCACCTCTATACAAAGGAGTGCTACAGACAATAGTGCATCCCGAGCAGGCTCTAGTATTGGAGCAAGAAGCTAGCAAAGGAAGCTATAGAATGGGTCCCGGATACTGACAGAGAGTCAGGGTTCTACAGCCGGTACTTCTTGGTTCCGAAAAAGGATGGGGGGTTGCGCCCTATTTTAGATCTGCGTCATCTGAATCGTGCAGTACAAAAGCTAAAATTCAAGATGTTGACAATAAGTCAGATCGTGACTCAAATCAAATCCGAGGATTGGTTTGTCACAATAGATCTAAAGGACGCATACTTACATGTCTCCATCCTTCCACAGCACAGGAAGTTCTTGAGGTTTGCTTTCAGGGGCGAAGCGTACCAATTTCGGGTTCTTCCATTCGGCCTAGCTCTTTCACCACGCACATTCACAAAATGCGTAGATGCAGCACTGGCCCCACTCAGGCTGCAGGGCATACGCATTCTGAATTACATAGACAACTGGTTGATATTAGCACAGTCAGAGGAGATGGCGGTTCGGCATCGAGATGTCGTCCTCCCTCATATTCAAAAACTGGGGTTGAGATTGAACGCCAAGAAAAGTGTGCTTTCTCCACTACAGAGGACCACCTTTCTTGGTGTGGTATGGAATTCAGTGATGATGCGGGCTTGTCTTTCACCCGCTCACATCACTGCTATTCTATCAGCCATGAAAGAACTGAAGCTAGGCCAGTCACGCACTGTAAAACAGTTTCAGAGACTGTTGGGTCTGATTGGCAGCTGCGTCCAACGTGATACCTTTTGGCCTGCTGTACATGAGACCCTTACAGTGGTGGCTCAGGTCCAAAGGGTTTTCCCCGAGGGGGAACCCACTTTGTATGATCAAGATCACGCGGCGGTGTCTCCACGCCTTGGTTATATGTAAGAAAAATTGGTTCCTGTCCCAGGGCCCTGTGTTAGGAGCTCAATGTCGTCGAGTCACTCTCATGACGGACGCTTCTCTCACGGGCTGGGGAGCGGTAATGGAAGGCCGCTCAGCTCAGGGTCTTTGGAGGAGTCATCATCTTTCGTGGCATATAAATTGCCTGGAGATGATGGCAGTCTTCAATGCGTTGAAGTTTTTCCTCCCGGACCTGAGAGGCCATCATGTGCTTGTCCGGACAGACAACACATCGGTGGTCTCTTATATAAATCGACAGGGGGGTCTGCGTTCGCGCCCACTTTGCAAACTGGCACACCAGATCCTCCTGTGGTCTCTGGGGAAGATGCTCTCCTTGAGAGCAATCTATATTCCAGGGACCCAAAATATAGGAGCAGACATCCTGTCGAGACAGGGGCTGAGGCCAGGGGAATGGAGACTTCACCCCCAGGTGGTGGAGCTCATATGGGAGATTTATGGCCAAGTGAAAGTGGATCTGTTTGCGTCTCAGGATACGACGCACTGTCCACTGTGGTTCTCCCTCACACATCCAGCTCCACTGGGACTGGATGCCATAGTACAGACGTGGCTGAGGCTGCGTCTGTACGCGTTTCCCCCAGTTGTTCTGCTCCTGGGAGTTCTGGAGAAAATTCGCCGGGAAGGGATAAGTCTACTACTAGTAGCACCTTACTGGCTGAGTCGGATATAGTTTTCGGACCTTGTAGCTCTTCTATATGGCTCACCTTGGAAGATTCCGGTCAGGAGGTCCCTCCTGGGTGGCATGATTCTTCATCCCCACCCGGAAATGTGGAACCTGTGGGTTTGGCCTCTGAGGGGGCTGAACTCATAGAATCTGGTCTCTCAACTGAGGTTGTAGAGGCCATTCTTCACTCCAGAGCTCCTTCCACAAGGAAACTGTATGCCTTAAAGTGGAAACTCTTCACTTCTTGGTGTCATGAGCGACAGTTAGATCCAGTCAACTGCCCTATCGGTACAGTGCTAGAGTTCTTACAAAGTCGTTTTTCGTCCAGGTTGACCCCATCTACACTAAAAGTGTATGTTTCATCTATCTCTGCCTACCATGCCCCTGTGGATGGTACCACTGTGGGGAAAAACCCATTGATGACTCGTTTCCTTTGTGGCACCCAGAGGCTGAGGCCTGCAACACGCACTAGGGTCCCTGCTTGGGATTTGGCGATTGTTTTAGAAGGTTTATCTGCAGCTCAGTTTGAGCCGCTTGAATCCGTCTCAGAAAAGTTTCTGACCCTGAAAACTGTTTTCCTTCTTGCCATTTCTTCCCTTAAGAGAGTGGGAGACCTTCAGGCCCTTTCTGTATCCCCAACTTGCCTTGAATTTGCACCTGGGATGGTCAAAGCGTTCCTTTACCCTAAGCCGGGTTATATTCCTAAGGTTCTAACCAATGTTCCTCCGCCTATAGTGCTGCAGGCTTTCTGTCCTCCTCCGTTCTTGAACCCAGACCAGGAGAAGTTGAATCTTTTGTGTCCAGTGCGAGCACTGGACACATACATCCACAGAGCTGCCCTGTGGAGGAAATCAGATCAACTATTTGTGTGTTTTGGACCACACAGCAGGGGTCGCCCTGTGTCTAAACATACAGTGAGTAAGTGGATAGTTGAGGCTATTTCACTTGCCTATGAAGTCTCTGGTCAGCAGTGTCCTTTAGCTGTCAGAGCTCACTCTACCAGGAGTATGGCGGCCTCCAAGGCCTTAATTTCGGGGGTTTCCCTCAAAGAAGTTTGCGATGTGGCCAGTTGGTCCTTGCCGCTCACTTTTGTGAGATATTACGACCTTGACCTGGACGCAGCTCCAGGATCTGCAGTTCTACTGTCTTAGTGTGCCACAGTTTCACACAGACAGGCATTTTGGGATTACGGCGTTTTGGTAGATCGTTCCCAAAGCGATCCTAACGGACGCAGCGCGAGTTCCCTCGAAAGGGAACGTCTCAGGTTACGTATGTAATAGGGCTGGGTATTGACATGCTAATGCTGTAAACTACACATGGGAGTCAGTTGGTACTACTTTACTATAATATTGAAGGTTAAAATTAACTTACTAGGTACAAATATGCCTAAAGATACTCTGTATATACGGCATCTAAACAGAAACACTTTGGTTTCCAGAACAAGGGAGCCAAATCTGAGAAATAAAACCATTGAGTTAATCCATCCTGGTGTCTGTGAGCTCCACTCAGATCAATATACAAACACTTAAATTACACTCAGTTATGTTTTTTTTATAATAAATAAAGTTTAGAATTGCATAATCATATTTCTACTCCAATTCGTTTTTTTGAAATATAAACATTTAAATCGTGGCTGTCATAACTGATTTATTCAAACATGCATTAAATATTGAAGAACATTATAATGAATATGTAACGGTGCATAGCTATATCAGAATGCTGCTTTCTAGAGTTCACTTTTCTAGCTGACTAATGAGTTTATGGTCACTGAATGTTTTTCTGAGGTAAATGTGACGTTACGTGACATTGTTTACAAGCTGTTTTATTGAAGTCTTTCCGAGGTTGAAACACTGATTGAGCTATTACAAGAGACATGATATGGATTTCGGTAAGTTGTACTGTGTATTTTAACATACCTTCGGATGTTTAGTCATGTTTATTTCGCGCTGTAACTGGTATTAAAGCGGAGGAGAGGATGTTCACATGTGCTCCATGCTGCCGCTTCTCTTTAACTGAGGCGCTAAAGCGATCTGTCACGTCACATTAAACAGCGCCAAAACGGTATTTATTTTTTGAATCTCATAATAAGATGGACGTCATTTGAAATCAAAAGTAACAAAGCACAAAGATTATTGCAATTTATTGGATGGGAGGCGCGCTACATGTTCTGTTCATTCATCAACTGAAAACAGACTAGACTAATCGATTCTTGGGATTTAAGAATCAATATCGGTTTCTTAAAAATGAGAATCGATTAAAATCGAGAAATCGATATTTTTTACCCAGCCCTAGTATGTAACCATAGTTCTCTGAGAAAGGGAACGAGACGCTGCGTCGCGTTGCCATACTCCCTGCATCCCTGTGATCGATTTGCTTCGGCAATTGAAGCTGAAGCCGGTCTGGCCGGATGTGTATTTATCCTTTCCTGGTCATGACGTCACCCGCCCGTGACGTTCACTCTCGCCATTGGACTAGTTGACAGACGTGCATCAGACCCAATCACGCTGGGGGCGTTCCCAAAGCAATCCTATCGGACGCAGTGTCTCGTTCCCTTTCTCAGGGAACTATGGTTACATACGTAACCTGAGACGTTTTGGACCAGAGCAGATAGGTGGAAATTTACATTGTCCCATATGACAATGTATCTCATCTGCTCTGCATCCATTTGGTCTTCTGCTGTGACGATTTTGTGTAGTCTTTCTAAAATGTGAATATGTGGGCTGTGTTGTAAGGGCCTAAGTTGGCATGCTGGTGGAGGACCCCATTCTGCGTGATTGTAACATACATTGTGATGTTACCACCACGTTGGCCCGGGACATTCAAAATAGCTCTGTGGCCAATGATGTTTCTCCCTCTCCCTCTTACTGCAACATTGCCTTCCATTTTGTTGAAGACACATAAACTCACCTTTTGCCTTTTTTTAGTACTTGCACCTGATTGTTGAGTTTACAGTTAAGCACCTAAGTGTCTGAACACCTGACGGCCATGTTTGATCAATTGGTTTATAGGGGTGGTATTTTGGAAAGCAGTGTCTTGAAATGGCAAAGAAGTGACATTATGTTATATTTCTGTGTCTAATGTAGAGAAGTGTGTTTAGTGTTGTGCAAAACAATGTGTGTAGTGTTTTGCAAAAAGTGTGAGGCTGAGAATGTGCTCATAGTTGTGCAGATCTGAGCTAAGGTTTTGCTCCTTGAGTGTAAGGTTTCAGTAACTGTGTTATTTTTAATTTTAGTGTGTAAGCAATCGTAAAAAAACTGTAAGGATAAACCTTTTTCATGAAATTGTTAAACATGTATTTTATTTCCTGATATCTTTTATTGACCAATTAGGTCCACTTCAAAATCTTGGAGAACTTGGAAACAATGACAGTTAAAGGGTTACACCAGAGGTGAGAAGGGGAGGGTGTGTTTGATTAAAATAGTCTGTGAAACATGTACTGAGATTATGTGAACATGGGCTGCATTCCGGTTCGATTTTTTATGCCCTTCCCTTGCTAACTTCCCTCAGTCTCGTTGACTTGGATGTACGTCACTGCTTACGTTGCATGAGTGCCCACTACTGGCGGAACCTTTGCAATGGGCTGATTTGGAACGTCCTAAGCCCTTGATCACTTGGAATCCGCTATGGAGTTGATTTATTATTTTATTTTTTTCCCTTACGAAATTGTTTAATGCAGCATTCTATATGTATATAGGTGTGTTTGGGTTGTTTTAAATATTCAAAAAAAAAAAATTAATATATCATAGCGTTGTTGTCACATGATCACGTCACATGAACTCTCAGTTTGTTTGTTTTTCTTCTGTCACGTGTTCCATGGCTCCTCCCTCCTGCGCCGCCGCCATGGGGCACAGTCTCAGCTGTGGCCTGGGTCAGCTCGCAACATCTGCCTCTGCTCAAGGCTCCACCCTGGATCACTCCACCGTCATCTCCACCCTGGACTTTTGGTTCCTGCCTCCATCCACCTCATAAACCGCCTCCTGCATCATCAACATCTCTCTGTCATCTCCATCTCCTCTCCACGGCACGAGGACACGCCTTTCCGGGAGGGGGCGATATGTCACATGATCACGTCACATGAACTCTCAGTTTGTTTTTCTTCTGTCACGTGTTCCTTTGTCTGAGTTTCCCGCCACAATCAGTTACCATGGACATTAATCACATTCATCACAGCTGTTCGTTATTTGTGTTAATCAGTCAGTGTATTTAAGTTCCTGTTTGTCTTCAGTTCTTTGTCGGGTCTCTTTTATGGAAGATATGTGTTGGTTTATGTTCTGCTCTGGATTCTGTGTTTCTCCCTGTGGATTATCAAGTAAAGACTTATTTAACTTTACTCTTCCTCGTCGTGTGTTTGATACACCACCATAACGTAACAGTTGTTTGTGGTGGGTGTCACAATCGTGTTGCATTGTGGTATATGAAGCTGAAGTGTACATATGAAGTAGACTCGCTCCCTCGGTCAAAATCGAGGGAGCGAGGGTCTGTCCATATAATCTTCCCTCGTCCACTTCACGAAGTGGAATGCACTTAAAAATGGCAGCAGGGATTCCCCCAAAAGGGAAGTGCTTAGGAAAGTTCGGAAGTGCGTGTCTAAAAGTGGAGTGGAACGAAACTATGTTCTTTATGAGTACAGTACGGGTGTATCTACTATAATACTGTAATTGCTGTTAACGATACGCTGACATTACCACTCACTTTGCAAAAAACTAACAAAAATATGCCTTTTATTACTGTCATCTACCATTTGTAACATGGCTGAAGGGGGACGAAATGAAGACCTGGTAACCCCACACATTAGCAGAAGTCGAGGGCTATTGGGAGTAAGTAAGTAGTCAGTAAACCGTGTGTATTGGCCTATGACTCCGTAACTGCTCCGGCTGAGCCCCCCATTGATGAGTTTAGTAAGCTGACCTCTTCTACTCCTGCCAATGTTATGACAATGTTACACAGCACCACTGTCTGAGCAGCAGCCCTTTAGGACAGCACACCTGTCTGCACGTATCGCACAATGTCACAAACGAAAAGGAGAGGCAGTCATGGCGGGTGAACTTCAGGGAGCATGTTGGGTCCGAACTGAATTACAGTTTTTCTGATTTGCTAAAACACATTTCTTGAAATTTACTCTCACTTTCTCAAAATAGTAAACACAAACCCCAAAATTCAAGCTACACTGTCAAAACCTTTGACTTGACTTGCTAAATCAAACAATTGATTCAAAACTATATTATCTTTACACAAAACCAAAGTCTGTCGTCAGATGACACACAAAGCCAGCCAATGCATGAACACTACGCAGCAATCATTACACACTACATAAATAAATGAAAAACACTACACTCTGAGCAGATTTGGGGAAATATATATATTTATTGTAGAGTATTTACACATTCCTGCACTTATCAAAACTTAAACACAAAGAAAATCTGCAGCAGAGGCTAATTTGATTATTGTCAATCATTCATTCTGCCTCAGCATCTTGCCTCTGGGCATGGTCTGGCCACAGGTGACACATAACCTGGCAAGTATCTTCATTCACCAACTTGCAACAATAGACAGCCTTGCTAAAACACACATATGTGGGAGATGTGGAATGGATAAAAATAACAAAAAAATAAAAATAAGAGGACTTGAATAAGCCCATTAATGGCATGTTTGAGTCATGCTCATAACGAACTATGTTTTATTTCCATATTGTGAATAATAAATGAGTATCATTTTAATTTGTTTGTTACACAATGGAGCCTAACTTATTGTAATAATTATTCGACGTAGCCTACTTTTACACTCAGAATTATTCCTTGGCATCCTCACGTACTAAACTCCATTTTTTAAATTGTTTGCGTGCTGAAGGTACACTATTACATCATGTGCAGAGTGATGTTAACAGTTAAGCTAGCTGGTGAGAGAAAATGGCATATCAAAGAGTCCAAAGAGGAAAGTTGACAGCGAAAATAGGGCATACAAAGAAGAATGGAAAGACAACTATGCGTTCATCCTATATGGATTTGAGAATGCAAAGCCGGTGTGTCTTATCTGCAACGAAGTTGTCGCTGTTTGCAAAGAATATAATATTAGGGGCCGTTAACATGTCGCGTCTAAAAACGCGTGGAAAGCCTCTTGCCTCTTTCCTTTCTAAAGCACTTGCGCTCCCGTGGCGTCTGTCGTTGCTATGCAGCCATGAACTGCGCTCTCCAGACAGATCTATTTCAGAACCAGCCGCTATCAAAATAATCTGGCTGCGGGCGCAGGCCAGACATTATTGCCTACCACTGCTGTAGAACATCCAGAAATGTCATAAGATGGCCAATGTTGTATGGCCCTAAAGTTACATGCCAGTGGAGAACCCCAGAGTTGCTGATGGCAGCATATATGGTTGCGTTGCCACCACGCTGCCCAGGCACATCTAAAATGGCACGTTGACCAATAATGTTGCGACCTCTCCTTCTCCTCTTCGTCCAGCTTCATCCAAGAAGATGCATTCATGAGGCCTCTCCATGGAATCCAATTCAAACATTCTCTATATACAGGAAAAATAGACTAAAATTACTTTACGTAAATGACATAGTATGCCAGGCGTCATGCCTCTGTATACATGTGCTGCTTAACATACAATACAGTAAAGATGTACTGTAATTCAGTAGTGCTGTAGATTCCCTGTAAATGTTCACTTACTTGCACATACTGATATCGTAGCTCTTTTACATATCTTAATTTCTCTCATATGGTACTCTATAGGATTGTTTCAAACTTATCAGGTTGCGTTGCAGAACACGGTCAATTGTGTCAATACATGTAATATATCGCATTATATTTTGCAGTATATTCCCATATGTTTTTGTTCCGTAAGCTTGAAGACCCCCATGGCGGAGCAGACGACCACCACTGCAGCTCAGACGGGCTTGAAGACCCCCACGGCGGAGCAGACGACCACAACAGCAGATCAGGTAACACTGGGAACCAACATGGCTGAACAGGAGAAACTGAAACATGAAGCACAGCGAGATTAGCATTGGCCACTAGGGCCATAACAGGACAGGCAGAGGGCTCAGAAAAGTCCTCCAGGGCTCTGAATGGAACGTCCGCTCTGGTCATGTTGCGGCGGGCAGACAGTTCAGGAACAACCTCTGCGGTTGCGTCGAAACTAACGGACAGTTCTGGTATGACCTCTGCGGTCATGTCGAGGCAGACAGGAAACTCAGGGACGACCTTTGTGGTCGTGTCAAGGCAGACAGGAAACTCAGCGACGACCTCCGTAGTCATGCCAAGGCAGACAGGAAACTCAGCGACGACCTCTCAGAAAACAAGACGAGACTAGACTTAGACTAGAACTAGACACTAACTAGGACCGGGAACTGGCTCCGTAAAGTAGCTACACTAAAATAGCATACACGCTAAACAATACTCGGCAGTGAGAGAGCGGAAGTGCATGGCTTATGTAGGGTGTGTGATTGGCTGCAGGTGTGTGTAATCAGTGCAATGGATGATGGGAAATGTAGTCCGGGGTGAAGTGCAAAAGTTAGTGTGGTGCAAGAGTCCATACAAAACAGAACTGGGATCGTGACAATTACATTCATAAAGTTTTATCCTTTATTGTGTACATATATTGCACATACATGTTCCCATATAAATGTGAATGTGTTGTACACACATTATATACACACATTCACAGAATGAGTTACAATCAGTGGTTACAACAGATTTCTAGTTCCCGGCATGCTTTGCTTCTGACTGTTAAAGGAGAGTAAATGTTAAAATGAAGTGCTATTTCATGTGTTTTGCTCAATATTAATATAGGGGGAGATTTGTTAGTGTTTAAAGTTGTATTATTTTGTAATTTAAAAGGTTTTCTGGTATGTGTGAGTTTTTGTGGTTACCACTGTGCTGAAGAGTAGAGTCTGTGGTTAGGTTGATGACTGGCTGAACACCATTAAGACTATAATAATTTTATTTAAAAAGTAACGGCTGTGCATGTTATAGCACAGTGATAGTCTCTTTGGTAGAAACTTTACATGCAGGTATGCTTTTTTTTAACTCACTTGAAAATATGAAACATTTAAAATATAAATAATTATAAATTATAAGAAATGTGTTACATAATATATTTTACCATATATTATACTGCATGAGTAAATATATCTGCAATATATTATACATGCAGTACCATATCTGATCACATATACATCTATATATTATGAAGTATATTACTGAATATAAAATTACATACATTATGATATATTAGTAAATATATTATCACATATTTTTCAATATATGAAAAGCGGCAATTCCTTATGTATTATTCAATATATTGTAATATATTTACGCAATATATATTTTCAAATATACTGTTAAATCATGTAATATATTGATCATTCATATATAGGGAAATATATTTTCTTTCCATAAGGGGCACCACACTGCTAAAGGTGTTTTGTGATCGAGAAAGTGTTTACAGTTTTGCAAAATGGGTGATTGAGATTTGCAAATTGTGTCTAACCACAGGAACAGTGTTTAAAGTTTTGCCAACTGTGTGATTCATTCAATAAAGTTGTTTTGACAGTTGACATTTTTGTTTAGAAATTGAGGTTTAGTGTTTTAACAAATCAAAAAAACTGTAAGTCAAGTCAAGTCCCCTTTATTTATATAGTGCTTTATACAAATACAGATTGTTTCAAAGCAGCTTTATAGGGTTAACAGGTAAATGATGATCAGTAATGCAAAGAGAGTTAATTTCGGCTTTACAACAGCTCTAAAAGAAAATAGTGTCATTGTTCAGCTGAAGTCAGTTCAGTGTTGATTCAGTTCCGTTGTAAAGATCATCAATTATTATGTAAATTAATTTGTTTCATCTATAAAGCAGTTCTGCAGAAAACAGTGATGTCATCATCCAGGTCAGTTCAGTTTTCATCCAATAGTGTCAGTGCTGTCAGATCAATAATACTGAATATTGAATATTATTGAATATTGTTGAGGACTTTGTCCACATCACAGGCAATGTTGTCTCTTGCCAGACAAAGGGAAAAACCCTGTAGTGTGCCGGATCCTTGACAACACTCTCCACACCTTGCTCTTTCACATCCTCATCTTCTTCCTCCTCTTCCACCACCTCTTCCACATACTCTTCCTCCTCTCCCTCTCAGATTGTTTCCATCTATTGTTCCTATATCAACATTCAGTGCACCTGTGTCACCTTTGCACTCTTAACTGGCCTATATTTCGTACAGTTTGTTTAATCACATCATTAGAAACAAGTGTGAACAATTTTGAGTTGTTGTGTGTAAACGAAGACAACTGTGTTTAACTTTTGCCTGCCTGTGTTTAGCGTTTTGAAACATAAGTGCATCACAGTGTGAAATGTGTTTTAGTGAATGAGAATGTGTTTAGAGTTTTAAGGAGAAAAGAGTGATTTATTTGACCAATTGGTTTAGGCTATTGACAATTTGGCTTAGAGAATGGGGTTTAGTGTCTTAGAAATTGTGAAAAACTGTAATAAAGACGTCTCCCTCTCCTCTTTTTCTCTTTTTCGTTTACTACAACCATTTCTCTCACTCATGGTGTCATTATCTGAAGGCAGCAATTAGACGCTATTTACACTAAGTGAAAATAGCATATTTTCTTAGCAATAGATGCTATCTATACTAAGTGAAAATAGCGATATATTCTATTTATACTAAGTGACAATAGCAGCATTTTCTTAGCGATATGCTATTTAAACTAAGTGAAAATAGCGATATATTCTATTTACACTATAAAAGTATCAGTTTTTTGCAATAAGTGCAAATAGTTATGCTATTATACTTATAAATAGTGGCAGATACTATTTGCGCCTCGGTATTGTTGTACATTAACAGGATGCAGTAATAACATGGAGTGTAAATGACTATATTTATTAAAATTATTAAATGGATGCCACCTTATTGGAACAATAAAGCCCTCCCTACACCCCTAACCGATAAACACTTTATTATTAAACAGTCGTTAGGCACTTTATTTCCACTTTTCAAATATTTTCTTAATTTTTATTGGAAATAAATGCCTTTCTGATCTGATATGTGATGGGAAAAGGGAGAAGAGCGAGTTCGGCAAAAGGAGGATTCGAACTCGGGTTGAACGCGTCAAAAGCTACTTTCAGGCGCTACACTCCCTACAGCCTACACCACTGCAGACGTTAAGTGGTGCATGTCTTTTTTAATCTTGTGTGGTATTAACACTTAGTGCAAATAAACACTCCGTTATCGGAAATGTAAAAAAATCAAAAGAAAATTTTTTTTTTCTTCCCCTTGCTTGGGCCCCAAGTGCCCATAATGTCCACTGGATAATCCGCCCAGCCTGCCCCATTCCTGGATGTGGCAAGACCACAACCAGGATGGACCGTCACGTCAAGACTTACTCAAGAACAATGTGGCCACCAAGATTTTCCGCATCAAGCACTTCATTGGCTACATGGCAGCAGGCAATTAGAATTTGGCCAGCCTGCTATTCCTTAACCAATTCCCCACATTAGGGCCTGGCTGAATACCTTGAGGCAGGCCAAGATCACTTAAACAACGATTCACCACTACCTCAAGAATGTGGCCCAATTCATGGACTATGTGTCCGAGACCCCGCTGCCCAAGACCCTGCATGCCTTTCCAAGCACGTGCTGAGATCTGGAGCAATGCTGTGGTCGCTGAGGCAGAAGTTGGTGGTCCACGAGGTTGCCATGAAGTAGGCCAAGGAAGGGTGACTCATCCCCAAGTTGGTGCTGCAAAAGTGTGGATGCTCTGCCTATAAATTTTCAGTAAGTTTTAGTTTCATCTCACCACACCCACCTCTCAACATTTCTTGATGGTTCTTCCTTTCTCCCCGCAGCTCGCCTTAGGACATCTGCAGCCACAAAGGACCAGTGGAGCTTCTACGGGCACCTGGGCCCGTATGTATAAAGCCGCTCAGAGTAAAATTTTAGTCTTAAGTGTGTCAAAATTCTAAGAATGACGTAATTTTACTCTTATTCTTAGACTTAAGAATAAGTATGATTCATAAAGGTTCCTAAGTGTCAAGACTAGGTCTTAGCTCCTAAATTATTTAATAGAGCTGGAGAGGTCTCTTAACCTAGTTAAGAGTAACAAGATGGCAGCAAAGAAGAGGAGACACATGCTTTCCAATGAAGATATGATGTATTGGATATAAACTTGATTGTCAATTCTTTTTGTAACTGACCTAATAAGAAATGTAATAACTTTAAATAAATGTAATAAATTTAATAAATATTACTTAAACAATAATTAATATGTTTAATGCATTTTAATACATTTAAAGGTGCTGTATGCGATTTCTCAAATTCGTTGTTGAACACTGTTGATATTTGAAATCAACCCAAACAAACACACCCCTCTCTTCATTGCACGGCCTCCAAAACTCACACTTCAATACTAATTACCCTGCTCTGAGTCGGTCTCGAACCCCGGACCGAACGCTGCTGGCATGCGAGGCGAGTGCACTAACAACGACGCTAAACACTTTCATGATCTAGTGGGCGTCAGTGTGCAGTAGTTTAACTGCACAACTCTCACTAATTGGCCGCTGTTACACACGCAATACGAGAGTGGATGTCTGTTTATCACAGCTGACACGCAACAAAATGCTTCACGAAAAATAAAGCGCAGATGATGAACAAACGACAAGGAAGCACAAAAAATTAACGTACAGTACACAAGAGTAAATACAAACAAGAGTTTGTTGTTAATCGCCAACAGAACAGCAGCTCCAGACAATCAAAACCTAGTGTTACTTACAGTACATGAGAAGGAATCAAAGTAGCCTCCTCATCTGTTTTCAGGCCTTCCTGCTTAGCTCTCTCCAGCGCTGGAAAGCTTTTCTAATATAAACGTGGTCCTAAAGCGCTTGCCCAGTCATAAACCTTCATTGCAGTGATATTCTTTTGAGCTCTTTAGTATTGTGTAAACTTACCACACCAAACATAGTGGCCAAAATTGATGTGCAAAGTTTTTTTTTTTTTTTAAATGACCCTACAATTTTGCTTAAACCATCAAAATATGAAAATATTTTTATTTTTATGTTTATATTATTTAAATGTTTTAAAATATGACATTGACTACAACATAATCAGTTTTTAATATTTCATTGGTTCTCTCTTGTTTTTGCATGTGTTCATAATTACTTTGCATGACAGCCTGGCCAAAAATAATTTGAAATAATTTAAAATTTCATTTCATTATCACACATGAAACAATTGACTCCAAGCACAGCTACACGATATGCTTACATCTTTTAACACATTTTTAAAATATTTGAATTAAGGTTGAAGATGTCAATTTTCATATGGCTGGACATCACATTTGGCCACTACTCTATGGCAGTTCATTGACTTTCCAACTGACCATCAAACCATGCAGCAAAAGCAAGCCACTTTTATGTTGATAGTGGGCTTCCCTGGAGTTGTTGGAGCCATTGATGGAACTCATGTTCACATCATTGCTCTAACTGTAAATGAGGAGATATATATCAATAGAAAAAGATTCCACACCATCAATACTAATTTGTGATAATTTTGCACAATGCAAAGCTATTTTTAAAAATAAATTAAAATATTAAAACGTTTCAGTGTCTTTTTCAATGATTTTTTTTTTATAATAACATTAAATGATTGGTGTCATGCTGCTGTGACTTCACCCTTGCAGACTCGCTATTGGCTGATTCAGAGGTTGAGGGCAGCCATTTTGAGTTGACATCATTGTAGTCCTTAGTTCACAACACTTAAGTGCGACTTCAGTCAGCACTTAAGAATCAGTCTTATACTTTACTAAAAGTTGCTTTTAGCTTCTTTATAAAAGTCTCCTACTCTTAGAAAAGTCCTACTCTTTACTAAGAATTTTTTGACACTTAAGTCAAAACTTAAGACTATTCTTTAGAGCATTTCTGAGAAGTTTTATACATATGGGCCCTGACCACCTACCTGGCCACCATCCATAGACACCGTGTCAGGGTGTTGTGGAGGGCACTCAAAAAAAGCTCCTCGGGGGATGCCTATGTGATCAACATAAGTGTTTTTCTCTTCCTCTGCACGGTTCTCTCACAAAACTCTCCCCAAATGCTTATGCTGCTTTTCGCTGTTTCTACAGACATCATCACATAAAACCAACCAGGCCTTTGCCGCAGCTAAGCTGGTTCGGAAACTTCCTGGCCTTAAGGTCCAAGCTGGTTGGCAGGGAGGACACTAAGCTGTTTTTTTTCACCTTGAAGCCCAACCCAGCAGGATCCTGATCACTTACTTTCAGGAGGCCTGGAAAATCATGGGGTTGCCCGAGTCCCCCACCTTCACTGATATCTAGCCATTTCGACTGAAAAATGAAGGCTGTGATATTAATGTTGTCCACTAGAGGGAGCCACAGGATAAGGACTCTTTGAAGCCTAATCTTTTTGTATCAGTTTCCATCCCTTTGAAAGGAAATAAATGCATAGATCTAGTTCATTTGTATAACTAGGGTGTACTAACAGTATAGTTGTATATAATTAATGTACATAGAAATATGTGAAATGCTTACAGACTAGGGATGTGCCCAAAGCTGAATAATATGTTCAGAAAGGAAATGATGCATTCTAAGGAGCCCCTAAATGGACATGATGATGGAAAAAATATGAGATGGGAGGGAAAATATATTTCAATGGTTTTGCGTTCTCGCTTCATCGCTTTTTTTTTTTCTTGCGTTCTCACTCTGTGTGCAGGGAGCAGCAATACTGACAACACATTTTAAAGATATTTGTCAATGATGCCCAGGATCTGTTGTGTACCAAATCCTCCAACATCGCAGTGTTGGGGAAAGTTACTTTTAAAAGTAATGCATTAATGTGTTACTCCCTAAAAAAGTAACTAATTGAATTAGTTGCTTTTTATGAAAAGTAATGTGTTACATTACTTTTTCATTACTTTTTCTCACCTGGGCTGGGCTTGCTTGTTTTTGTTGTTGTTGTTGTTTTTAATAACAACAAAAAAAGTTCTATTTTTGGCAAATGTTAAGGCCCTTTCACACCAAACGTGAAATGAATAAGCTTTAGGCTGAAGGAAATGCATATTTACATCTGTACAGTAGAGGGCACAGCGCAAACAAACGTTTCAGCTGTGCTGCCATTCTGCATTAAAGAAGAATAGGATACAGGACAAGGAAGTTCAAAACTCTTATTTCTAAATCTAATCTAAAGTAATTTTTGCTTTTTAGTATGGCTGAATTGGATCAGTGAAGGTCAGCAGCAAAGCTATTGGTTAATAATAAAGTAAAAATATTTTTGTGTAATTTAATATATTTATTTATTACAGGTTTGCGTAAAATTCTGAGATTGCATTTCAAAGCTTTTATTAATTCTAAAGAATACTGAATATTTTCGTGCAAGTGAGATGAGTAAATGCATGTTCACATTTAGTCTAGAACTACAATAACCATCAAGTTTACATAGCGCACACAATGCCTCTACACCTTACGCCCGATTTCTCTCAACATGGGGACAGGAAAGCTGTCAATCAATAAATGTGAAAACCTTGTCTTGTCATAGAAAGTGATATTTTACTATACTCACAGCAGGGGTCCTTTATATGATAAGTGATGTCATTTCCTGTTTTACTTTTTCCCTACAAAACTTGGTGGATTTTTTTTTTTTTTTTTTTTTTTGTATAAATATCAGTAAGCAATGAAGCAGTTTGTTACATTTTTTTCTTACATTTTATTCCAAACTATTTTTCTTTTCAAGAGGATTTTTTTCTTCATTATGACAGTTGTAGGCCTATCACCCTGAAATTATGCCCTCAAATAATAATAATAATACTGAAATTAAAGCTCTTCACAGAAGAGGTAATTTTATGTGTGAATAGCATTTTAGTGTATTTCAAATAAATTGACAGATTTATTAAAAATACTGTCATGTGACTGATCCAGACGTCACGACAAGCTCTTGATATTCGTTTCTTACTAAGGGCCGGTATGATGATGGATGGGGTAATTAATTATCATATTCATTGTCTTATTCTGCAGATGCCTTGCTTCATAAAGAAGCAGTTTCATTCCGGCCGGTGTTGCTTTAGCTCCCTCCGTTGGTTATGAAGAGAAAATGAATGCATTTCTTTAATGTTGTCCAACAGATTTTGCTTTATGTTTCTAAACACCCTGTTCCAATTCCAGCATATTATCAAGCTGATGAATGAACCTTTGTATCCTCATAACCAATGATAATGCGTTACTCAAACATCAATAGCTTTCTGAAACAATTAGGCCACATCCACACGAAGCCAGAACTTTCCCTATCCAATCTTTTTTGTTCCTCGTTCTAAAAAAAATCCATTAACAAGGCGTCGTCTCAAGAAATATCTGCGTACACACGAAACCACTGAAACCGACTCAAAAAGATGTAGTATACATACCAGACCAGTATGTGGCGCTGTATTTCTGTCACAGAGATACACTAAAAACAAAGAAGAAGACTTCTTTGCGGAGCATGCGCATAAACCTTGCGCGTGGTTCGAAAAGTGCCATCTGGATGCACATTGAATACAGATTTTATACTGTATGAACTGAAGCAGGTGTTACAAGGGGTGAAACATACATCTCCACGAAATATGCTATAAAATGATAAAACATCTTTCAGATGTATCTCTGAACATTATTTTAGAGTTTTTTAATAAGATATGGGAGTTGGGAAAACTCCCTACCTCTTGGAAACATGGAGTGATAATTCCAGTTGGAAAGCCTGGAAAGGATCACTCAATAGCATCAAATTATAGACCAATTTCTTTAACATCTAATTTATGCAAAGTGATGGAGAGAATGATAATTACCCGATTAAATTATGTAATAGAAAAGAAAAATCTAACATGTTCATATCAGAGTGGCTTTAGAAAAGGGCATAATACAATGGATTTAATAATATGTCTAGAATCTGAAATTAGAAAGGCAATGTTCTTTGATGTGGAAAAGGCTTATGATATGCTTTGGAAAGAGGGACTTTTAATTAAATTAGGCAAGATGGGAATAAAAGGAAAAATGTACAGTTGGATTATGGACTTTTTGCTTAATAGGACAGTAGTAGTATCATACACACTATGTCTATAAGGTGATTTATGGCCTAATTTATGGCGTAATTTATGACCCATGATTTTCTGGGTGTTGTCACTCAAGCTGACTGGACAGTGGATGTCAAATATGTTTTATGAGTGCTGTGAGGCTTGATTGGCAGGTCAGTGGTTGTCAATGGCTGTTTTTATGGCTGAATTTATGGGTGTTGTCCCCCTGATTGGCAGGTCAAGAGTGTCAATGAGATATGGGGTTAGTTGGATTTATAGTTAGATATATGGGTATATTTATGAGGGTTATATCTTACCCCAGATTGGCATTTTTATGACATTTTGGTGAATCCTGGGTATCTGACTCCTTTCAGTCTGTTGGGAACTGATGGTGGCCATGTTTTTCCTTTGATTGTGGGGGTTTAAGTCACCCAAGCAAGTTTTACACCTCAGTGTCAAAATCAGTGCTGTTTGGTCAATGGGGTATATGTTAATTGAGTCAAAATATTTGAGTCAAGACATTAAGGAAGTATTACCCCTACACCACACTGGCTATATCCATTAAAATTACATGTCTGGGCATGTTCTTTTTTAGAACAACTGTGTGTGCATGCGTGTGTGTGTGTGTGTGTGTGTGTGTGTGTGTGTGTGTGTGTGTTGCCACCATAGGATGATCAGTAATACCAGAACTATAGATTAATGTTAGTTTCCTAAGACAAAGAATCAGAAATATTCATCAAGCCAAAGAGTCTTCATTACCCACACACCCCAGAATAGGTGTTGTTTGGGAGATGTTCTTTCTAGAACATCTGTATCTGTGTTTCCAAACTCACCGATAGGATCGATGTTAAAAAGACAAAAGAATGAAAACAAATAATTTAACTCACAGTGAAGGTGTTTCCAAGTCAACCTGGTGGGGGAAGAGTGCATCCTAAATGTGTTTCTGTTAATGGTTTTACGACCGTTGCTTAGGCTAGATGTTTAAGAATGACACTTCATCAAAACCTTTCTGGTGATTCTCTGACTAAAAACCATCTTATACTGATTTAGTGTACATAAATTCGTTCAATTCAATTCACGTTTGTATGTATAGTGCTTTTCACAATACACATAATTTCAAAGGACTTGAAAATGCATGTCAACATTACAATTTATAGTAATCTCTTATCAGAAGTGACTGTGGAAGTTATGTCATTTCAGAAATGTATATACAAATCACACAGTTGGCTAACAATCTATTAATTTAAACAATGTATTAAATTAGGGCAGAAACAATGTGCTCATTGAAGTTATGAAATTATGTTAACAAATGATTAGGATATATAGAAAAATTTAGCACTGGTGCATGTTGATCCAGAGTTTGGGGGTCCTCGCAGGGGGTTGGGGTCATATCTCCACAGGTGTTGAGGCATCTGGAGTCTTCATAAGATCTGAATGTGTCTTTACTTTTGACAAATTTTAAGAAATGTTTTAGTTTTAATAGTTTGTGTGTGTGTGTGTGTGTGTGTGTGTGTGTGTGTGTGTGTGTGTGTGTGTGTGTGTGTGTTGCAAAAGAACAAATACATATTTATTTGACTTCAAAATTCTGAGTAAAATAAGACACACACGATTTTAAACGTTTAAACATTTATCCATTTGTTTGCCACAAAAGCAAGGCATGTTGTCTATTTTCTTTAAATAAAACTTTTACTTTATTTTATTCTTTAATTTCTTTTTCTGACGACCATTTTTTTATTATTATTAGTAATGTAGCCATGCGGTTTCCTCACACAAGTAAAACGTCTTTCATTTTCACTTAGAAAACTTTTTAAATGTATGAATGAACCTTTTTTCTTTTGACAACTACATTTCAAATTATTTACCTGAGGTGTTTAACAACCACAAGGGAAACATGTTGATCACTAAGTTTAAGGCATATACAGTAGTACAAACATGCAATGCTCAAGAAAGCTAATCTTGGTGTAATCTTTGTGAGGTCAGAACACCAAACTTGTGTTGAGTGATCTAGACAAAGCTTTATACTAAAAGAAAATACTATGGAAGTCATTTTCAATCTGAGAGTATGCTTCAACATGTAATTATAAAATATTTTCAATAGGAATGTTATGGTTTCATGTTGCTTTAAAGTTGTTTGTTTGTTTTTTACTAACACTTTTTTTAACTTCAACATCCAGCACAAAATTAAAGAAATGAGCTTAGGATGTTTCAGCTATTACCATCTTCTTTGACCCCCAAATAAACAGGTAATTGAATGGTTCTATGAAAGCCACACAATATACAGTTAGATATTTTTCTCTCTCTCTGTGTGTGTGTGTGTGTGTGTGTGTGTGTGTAAACAGTTGTGCTAAGTCTCTGTGTGTATTTTTACATGCCAACATATTTTGTCAGGGCTATGTCACACTGCTGTGATGCAAACTTCCACACTTTTGCAAAGGCTATAGATAACTTTCAAACATAATCTTTATACAGAATTATGTGTATCCAAAACACCAAAATTTCAAAATCACTAAGAGGGTACAGCACGCATTGAAAAATATAGTTTATAATAAAAATACAGAAACACATTCGTGAGCAGTTGTGAAAATTTGTAAATGTGGTTTTGCAAATTTTTTATTACTCCAGTAGTTTGTCATCTTGTTCATATAGCAGATGACACTGTTCACATTATGTTTGTTAGCCTGTGTTTTGTTTTTTAGGTGTTTTGTTTTTTGCTGTTCTTTGAGAGCTGTCAACATTCAGAAAAATTAAGAATTTAAGTGATAGTCTTTCTGCTTGAGAGTGTTTGACTAAATTGATGTTTCTTTTAGTGCAACTTTCCAGCTATCTATGATATGGGATCACATGAAGCATCAACACGAAAAGTAAGTCATGCTGTTTTATACTTAAGTACACTAACACTTACACTAAGTAACGCACTAAAAGCTGCACATTCATTAAAGTTTGATGTTGTTCAACAGCATTCCACACTCTGGTAAAACACAAAGATAAAATTAAAAAATGATGTGTGCACAAATCACCATGTAAATTCAAGTGTCAAATCACTAAGAAAAGGGTACAACATACAAGAGAAGCACCATTTATAATAAATACAGAATACAGAAAAAGCCATTCATGAGCGATTTCTAAGTTTGTTACAAGTTTGTAAATGTGGTTTTGTAAATGACGTTTTTGTTACTCCACTAGATTTAGTCATCTTGTTCAGATAGCAGATGACACTATTCACATTTTGTTGGTTGGGATGTGTTTTTGTTTTAGGTGAAGACAAAACAGTGTAAGTGCTTTTCCTCACATGGGAAAGCATGTGTGATGAAACTTTTTAAATGTATGACTGAACTTTCTTATTTGACAAACCAGCATTTCAAATGATTTTCCTAAGTTGTTTAACGTCTGCAGAATAATTTCTTTCAACATCCCGCTTGAGGTGAAAGATTATAGTATGTTTTCAACTATTATCACCGTCTTCTCTGTCTCAAATAAAGCTACTATATGCGCTAAAAATCTTTGTACATTTTTGTTCTTCTGTTAGATTTGTTAGAGGAACTATGCCACACTGATGTAATGCAAACACATTAAGAACCATAAAGTTACATGCCCTTGTAAAGGCTATATATAAAATTAAACAATCTTTATACATGTTTGCACAAAAGTCAATTCAAGAGACCAATTTTACTGTGAAAGTGTGTAAGGCATATAGGAAAAACAATTAGCTATAAAGAAGCTATAAAGAAGAAGTTTATGTTGATTTGTAAATGAAAATTTTTCCACTTATCGATGATTCTGTTTACATTTTGTTTCTTTGTTTTTGTATGTTTGTACAGTTTGTAAAGACTACTCTCAGAACGTGGTCAAACATGTTCACAGGAGTTAATGAAAACACGAACAAATACAGCATAAAGAGAATTCAATGACAGTTCTTCTACATGACACTGCTTAAGACTAAACAAATGACATTTCTTTTAGGTCATCTTCTGGTCTGTCTACGATGCAGGATCACAAGACACGATGCCCCCAACATGAAAAGTGAGTCTTGCTGTTTTTCTGTTATACAGCTATTACACTTCAAACTTTTCTAACCATTACACTTAAAGCTATGCATTTCACGGCACAGTCATAGTTCTGTCAACACCAATACTTTGACACCAGTGTTTTTTTTGGTGTCTGTCCTTTAGAACTGATCCAGAAAACAGACGTTGTGTTCTATGTCTATACCATTTGTTGTTCGTTTTTTTTTTTTATGAAAACATGTGATAAACAGTTTTTGTCCTCATCAGCAGGATACTAAAATGTTTTAACATATCATAAATGTCAATGGTTTTGCAAGTGAACTGTTTTTTTTACTGAGATAATTTACAGTTATATGTGAAACAAACCCAGTCTCAGTCAGTTGGATTCTAGTTTATATTATTCAAATTTAAAAGTGCTAGGGTTCTCGGCCTCATCAAACTTCACACAAGTCACAAGGTCTTTCCCAGTGGTCATCTGACTCTGAAACCAGACCAAATATTAGGATGTAACAGTTTGGAGACATTTGTGTTTTCTTTGATTTGTTTGCACTTTTCCTGAAATACACTGCTTTCGAAATTGTTTACCAATTTTTAATATCAACATTTTCAATGTATTGCTGTATGATTGTAATGTGTGTGTGTGTGTGTGTGTGTGTGTGTGTGTGTGTGTGTGTGTGTGTGTGTGTGTTGGCTTTCCTTACACTTGGCAAAACAACTTTGAAAAACAAACTGTTTCCTTGAATCTGCTGTAATGTTAGTGAACTCTAGGTGTTCTTGGCTTGTTTGTCCGTATACGTTCCCCATGAATTTGCTTGACTTAATAAAATGATGGTTTAAATCATCGTCTTCACTTGAGATCTTTAAATTATTTTATTATACTATCCTAGCTTTTAAATAGCGCTGAAATAGATTTTTGGGGCGGTATGTGGATATTGAATATAGCACAAGGAACTCTGAAATATTTTATCTTGTAAAACACCTAAGTATTGTTTTTAAAAACGCTGTAAAACAATGGTATGAAGACATCTTTCTATCAGCAACCCTCACTACTGAAGGTGTCACATCCTTGGAGCATCATATCCTTGGATGTTTCACACCTACAGACCCTATCTCCTGAATTTGGTATTTAAATAAGGTTTAGGATAAAGTAACTAAATCACAAAGACATTCTACAGCTCTAGCATTACAACAGCTACTCCAAAAACTCTTGAAACATCTGTGACGTCTGTAACACCGACAAGAAGTTCTGGTGAAACGGATGAGTTTCTACATGAAGATGTCCCAATCTCTGTGTTCCTTGCTATATGTTTAATTGTTTTTGTTTAATAAAACTGTGCTTGGATCTAATGTCCCTGGCTTCTAAGAATCTCTATGTTACAGACATAATAATGGTTTATTCAGATTGTAGAATACTGTTTAAAGTGTTTGTATATTTTGAAAAACACTAAAATTATCAATATGTAGTGTTATATTCAATATGTACAGTGCATTTTAATTTTACTCAAAACAATTTAATATGACAATGTTACTAAAAGTCTTTAACTGAACATCTTACCATTATCATCGGTATAGATGTTAACTTAAAGTTGCCATAGAATGAAATAAATAAAGATCTCAAGTGAAGACGATGATTTAAACCATCATTTTATTAAGTCAAGCAAATTCATGGGGAACGTATACGGACAAACAAGCCAAGAACACCTAGAGTTCACTAACATTACAGCAGATTCAAGGAAACAGTTTGTTTTTCAAAGTTGTTTTGCCAAGTGTAAGGAAAGCCAACACACACACACACACACACACACACACACACACACACACACACATTACAATCATACAGCAATACATTGAAAATGTTGATATTAAAAATTGGTAAACAATTTCGAAAGCAGTGTATTTCAGGAAAAGTGCAAACAAATCAAAGAAAACACAAATGTCTCCAAACTGTTACATCCTAATATTTGGTCTGGTTTCAGAGTCAGATGACCACTGGGAAAGACCTTGTGACTTGTGTGAAGTTTGATGAGACCGAGAACCCTAGCACTTTTAAATTTGAATAATATAAACTAGAATCCAACTGACTGAGACTGGGTTTGTTTCACATATAACTGTAAATTATCTCAGTAAAAAAAACAGTTCACTTGCAAAACCATTGACATTTATGATATGTTAAAACATTTTAGTATCCTGCTGATGAGGACAAAAACTGTTTATCACATGTTTTCATAAAAAAAAAAAACGAACAACAAATGGTATAGACATAGAACACAACGTCTGTTTTCTGGATCAGTTCTAAAGGACAGACACCAAAAAAACACTGGTGTCAAAGTATTGGTGTTGACAGAACTATGACTGTGCCGTGAAATGCATAGCTTTAAGTGTAATGGTTAGAAAAGTTTGAAGTGTAATAGCTGTATAACAGAAAAACAGCAAGACTCACTTTTCATGTTGGGGGCATCGTGTCTTGTGATCCTGCATCGTAGACAGACCAGAAGATGACCTAAAAGAAATGTCATTTGTTTAGTCTTAAGCAGTGTCATGTAGAAGAACTGTCATTGAATTCTCTTTATGCTGTATTTGTTCGTGTTTTCATTAACTCCTGTGAACATGTTTGACCACGTTCTGAGAGTAGTCTTTACAAACTGTACAAACATACAAAAACAAAGAAACAAAATGTAAACAGAATCATCGATAAGTGGAAAAATTTTCATTTACAAATCAACATAAACTTCTTCTTTATAGCTTCTTTATAGCTAATTGTTTTTCCTATATGCCTTACACACTTTCACAGTAAAATTGGTCTCTTGAATTGACTTTTGTGCATACATGTATAAAGATTGTTTAATTTTATATATAGCCTTTACAAGGGCATGTAACTTTATGGTTCTTAATGTGTTTGCATTACATCAGTGTGGCATAGTTCCTCTAACAAATCTAACAGAAGAACAAAAATGTACAAAGATTTTTAGCGCATATAGTAGCTTTATTTGAGACAGAGAAGACGGTGATAATAGTTGAAAACATACTATAATCTTTCACCTCAAGCGGGATGTTGAAAGAAATTATTCTGCAGACGTTAAACAACTTAAACCAGCATTTCAAATGATTTTCCTGTCAAATAAGAAAGTTCAGTCATACATTTAAAAAGTTTCATCACACATGCTTTCCCATGTGAGGAAAAGCACTTACACTGTTTTGTCTTCACCTAAAACAAAAACACATCCCAACCAACAAAATGTGAATAGTGTCATCTGCTATCTGAACAAGATGACTAAATCTAGTGGAGTAACAAAAACGTCATTTACAAAACCACATTTACAAACTTGTAACAAACTTAGAAATCGCTCATGAATGGCTTTTTCTGTATTCTGTATTTATTATAAATGGTGCTTCTCTTGTATGTTGTACCCTTTTCTTAGTGATTTGACACTTGAATTTACATGGTGATTTGTGCACACATCATTTTTTAATTTTATCTTTGTGTTTTACCAGAGTGTGGAATGCTGTTGAACAACATCAAACTTTAATGAATGTGCAGCTTTTAGTGCGTTACTTAGTGTAAGTGTTAGTGTACTTAAGTATAAAACAGCATGACTTACTTTTCGTGTTGATGCTTCATGTGATCCCATATCATAGATAGCTGGAAAGTTGCACTAAAAGAAACATCAATTTAGTCAAACACTCTCAAGCAGAAAGACTATCACTTAAATTCTTAATTTTTCTGAATGTTGACAGCTCTCAAAGAACAGCAAAAAACAAAACACCTAAAAAACAAAACACAGGCTAACAAACATAATGTGTACAGTGTCATCTGCTATATGAACAAGATGACAAACTACTGGAGTAATAAAAAATTTGCAAAACCACATTTACAAATTTTCACAACTGCTCACGAATGTGTTTCTGTATTTTTATTATAAACTATATTTTTCAATGCGTGCTGTACCCTCTTAGTGATTTTGAAATTTTGGTGTTTTGGATACACATAATTCTGTATAAAGATTATGTTTGAAAGTTATCTATAGCCTTTGCAAAAGTGTGGAAGTTTGCATCACAGCAGTGTGACATAGCCCTGACAAAATATGTTGGCATGTAAAAATACACACAGAGACTTAGCACAACTGTTTACACACACACACACACACACACACACACACACAGAGAGAGAAAAATATCTAACTGTATATTGTGTGGCTTTCATAGAACCATTCAATTACCTGTTTATTTGGGGGTCAAAGAAGATGGTAATAGCTGAAACATCCTAAGCTCATTTCTTTAATTTTGTGCTGGATGTTGAAGTTAAAAAAAGTGTTAGTAAAAAACAAACAAACAACTTTAAAGCAACATGAAACCATAACATTCCTATTGAAAATATTTTATAATTACATGTTGAAGCATACTCTCAGATTGAAAATGACTTCCATAGTATTTTCTTTTAGTATAAAGCTTTGTCTAGATCACTCAACACAAGTTTGGTGTTCTGACCTCACAAAGATTACACCAAGATTAGCTTTCTTGAGCATTGCATGTTTGTACTACTGTATATGCCTTAAACTTAGTGATCAACATGTTTCCCTTGTGGTTGTTAAACACCTCAGGTAAATAATTTGAAATGTAGTTGTCAAAAGAAAAAAGGTTCATTCATACATTTAAAAAGTTTTCTAAGTGAAAATGAAAGACGTTTTACTTGTGTGAGGAAACCGCATGGCTACATTACTAATAATAATAAAAAAATGGTCGTCAGAAAAAGAAATTAAAGAATAAAATAAAGTAAAAGTTTTATTTAAAGAAAATAGACAACATGCCTTGCTTTTGTGGCAAACAAATGGATAAATGTTTAAACGTTTAAAATCGTGTGTGTCTTATTTTACTCAGAATTTTGAAGTCAAATAAATATGTATTTGTTCTTTTGCAACACACACACACACACACACACACACACACACAAACTATTAAAACTAAAACATTTCTTAAAATTTGTCAAAAGTAAAGACACATTCAGATCTTATGAAGACTCCAGATGCCTCAACACCTGTGGAGATATGACCCCAACCCCCTGCGAGGACCCCCAAACTCTGGATCAACATGCACCAGTGCTAAATTTTTCTATATATCCTAATCATTTGTTAACATAATTTCATAACTTCAATGAGCACATTGTTTCTGCCCTAATTTAATACATTGTTTAAATTAATAGATTGTTAGCCAACTGTGTGATTTGTATATACATTTCTGAAATGACATAACTTCCACAGTCACTTCTGATAAGAGATTACTATAAATTGTAATGTTGACATGCATTTTCAAGTCCTTTGAAATTATGTGTATTGTGAAAAGCACTATACATACAAACGTGAATTGAATTGAACGAATTTATGTACACTAAATCAGTATAAGATGGTTTTTAGTCAGAGAATCACCAGAAAGGTTTTGATGAAGTGTCATTCTTAAACATCTAGCCTAAGCAACGGTCGTAAAACCATTAACAGAAACACATTTAGGATGCACTCTTCCCCCACCAGGTTGACTTGGAAACACCTTCACTGTGAGTTAAATTATTTGTTTTCATTCTTTTGTCTTTTTAACATCGATCCTATCGGTGAGTTTGGAAACACAGATACAGATGTTCTAGAAAGAACATCTCCCAAACAACACCTATTCTGGGGTGTGTGGGTAATGAAGACTCTTTGGCTTGATGAATATTTCTGATTCTTTGTCTTAGGAAACTAACATTAATCTATAGTTCTGGTATTACTGATCATCCTATGGTGGCAACACACACACACACACACACACACACACACACACACACACACACACACGCATGCACACACAGTTGTTCTAAAAAAGAACATGCCCAGACATGTAATTTTAATGGATATAGCCAGTGTGGTGTAGGGGTAATACTTCCTTAATGTCTTGACTCAAATATTTTGACTCAATTAACATATACCCCATTGACCAAACAGCACTGATTTTGACACTGAGGTGTAAAACTTGCTTGGGTGACTTAAACCCCCACAATCAAAGGAAAAACATGGCCACCATCAGTTCCCAACAGACTGAAAGGAGTCAGATACCCAGGATTCACCAAAATGTCATAAAAATGCCAATCTGGGGTAAGATATAACCCTCATAAATATACCCATATATCTAACTATAAATCCAACTAACCCCATATCTCATTGACACTCTTGACCTGCCAATCAGGGGGACAACACCCATAAATTCAGCCATAAAAACAGCCATTGACAACCACTGACCTGCCAATCAAGCCTCACAGCACTCATAAAACATATTTGACATCCACTGTCCAGTCAGCTTGAGTGACAACACCCAGAAAATCATGGGTCATAAATTACGCCATAAATTAGGCCATAAATCACCTTATAGACATAGTGTGTATGATACTACTACTTAGGACCATACAAGTAAGGATCGGAACAAGTTATTCTAGGGCTTACTCAACATGGGACCCCACAAGGAAATGTGTGTAGTCCAATTTTATTTAATATAATGATAAATTACATATTTTCAATAATTGGACAAGGATTTGGTAAATCTTTATATGCAGATGATGGTGCCTTGTGGAAAAGAGAAAGAAATGTAGTTTATGTGGAAAGTAGTATGCAGAAAGCAGTTAATGAAGTGGAAAAAATGGGTAAATAAGTGGAGTTTTAGACTGTCAGTAGAAAACACTAAAGTGACATGTTTCTCAAAAAAGAAAAAATCACCAAATATTAAACTAAAGATTTATGGTCAAATGTTAGAGCAGGTAACAGAAATGAGGTTCCTTGGAGTATGGATGGACTTAAAAAAAACTTTTGCATCACATATAAAGAAAGTAACAGATAAATGTAAAAAGGGAATAAATATTTTAAGATGTTTGGCAGGGGTAGATTGGGGTGCAACCCGACAGGCATTAAAAGAGTATATTGTGCAATGATTAGACCTATGATTGATTATGGCAGCATAGTATATAGTTCAGCATCAGTATCTCTGTTAAAGAAAGTAAGTGGTATTCAGAGTTGCCTTTAGACCTCCGGAGACTTAAGTTAAAGATGGCATACTGGTGTTCTGTAAGGGGGCATGTAGAAACCCATCCAGTCAAAGATGTATTATAAAAATGTTGGGAACATGAGTATGTAAATTATAGTAGTTTTGGATGGAATGCCGATGCCGATGCCAAGCAGCTACTAATGACATAAAAATAAGCTCAACGGTAGCAATACCAATAATACCCCTTGGCTGTTCCAAATGCCAATGGTAGATCTCTAGTTGCACTTTAAAATGAAAGAAAAGGAAAGGTGTATGCCTAAAGAAATAGTAGTGGATCACTATTTGTTTACAGCAAGTTGGCGTGGCAACTGTTTTATTTGTTTGTTATTGCCATTATTGCATCACCTCTCAAAAGCGCGTCTCAAGACCCTCGCTTTCTGCGCTGCGCTTTTTTTAAAACCTTTCCTGATGCGCTGTGTCACGAGATTTTACATGCAAAGACGCATTCTATATTGCCCAAACGGTCATGCACGTCCGTCTAGCGCGTTTACATAGAAAAACAATGGAAAAGTAGCGCATTGGAATAGAAAAACATTCTGTGTGAACAGCCCCTTAAGGGTTTATAAAATTCTTCTAAAATATTTGAGAGATACAGATTGATTAGAAGGATTTTTTTATTTTTTATTATAGTATATAATACTTTCGTTCATCAAGGCCTCACACTCCATCCCAGTAGGTGGTGGAAATGCACCTTAAGCTGGTTTGCCAACTGCCATTAAACACAAAAGAAGAAGAACCTTGCGCGCTGTATGCGTGATTTTTTTCCCCAAACCAGTTCAGCGGAAATCCCACCCTGGAGCCGATTCTAAACATTTCATTGGCCATGTCAATCACAATAACGATTGCCTACACCCAACCCTGATCCCTAAACCTACCCGTCACTGTAACCTCAGCCAATGAAATTGGTTGCAGGGCGGGGATTTCCGCTGAACCGTTTGGGGAAAAAAATCACGCGCGCTGTATACAAACTTTAGTAAAGCTTAGTATTAAAGGGTTAGTTCACCCAAAAATGAAAATTATGTAATTTATTACTCACCCTCATGTCGTTCCACACCCATAATACCTAATTTGTGTTCCGAAGATGAACGAAGGTATTACGGGTGTGGAACGACATGAGGGTGAGTAAAGTTTGTATACAGTAAAGTTCTGTATTACTAAAGTTTGTATACAGCACGCAAGGTTCTTCTTCTTTTTTGTTTAATGGCGGTTAACAATGTTCCCTAAAACTATAACCACCTATCTGAATGATTTACCATTTTCACACGTTTTTAAGTCTTGTCAGTTTAAACATTCCAGTAATTTTAAGCCATTTAATCACAAGAAGCTGTGAATGAAAACTCGCGTGAGTTCTCTTTTACAGCGTCTTGTGATTGAAAGCCGCCTCTCAGACAGCACTGGAGTACCGAGTTATCTTTCGCGTCTTCTCGGTAGGGCTGGGACGATACATCAATTCTCGATCGATATTCTGGATCTATCCTGATATTTTCTCTCTCTAATCGATTCTGAGCTTAGTTTTAACAGCAGATGGCGCTCTAGGCTAGTTTTTAACCACACACTCTCAAATGCTCACGAAGAAGACTGATGGACAGCGCTCGTGCGTTCGGCTGAGTCATGTAAGTGGTTAAATATACTTACACCTCGGCTCAGAATGCTTTTATGATGCGAGATTTGTAATTTGCTTCAACCTTTTTGAACTTAATGAATGATTATTTTAGGTTTAAGTGGTGTGTGTAAAGGAACTGGAAGCAGGCAGTGTATGAGTGTTTCTAAAGCACGTATAGTAGTGCCATCTGCTGTTTAAAAACTAAGCTCAGAATCAATTCGAGAGAGAATCGCGATACATCGGAAAATATCAGAATCGCTCCAGATTCTTCGTATCGCGAATCGAGAATCAATGTATTGTCCCAGCCCTACAAACCATGTTCAGTAACAACTTTTGGATTTGAAATAAAAATAAGTAAATGTTGTGTTTGTGATATACAGCCACGGATCAGTTGCGCACTGCAAATGCGGCATATGTGAACGCACAATAGCGCGTGCTATTGCAAACGGAGTATGTGTGAAATGGGCTTGAGAGGGTTTTTCCTGGCAGCTCAGAAAATTGCTTGACAGGAGGTAAAACGAAAGACATTGAAAATCATGGTCCTTAGTTCACCCTGGTCCTTAGTTCAAACTTTGACCTGTGGAGGGCAGTAATACACTTAGCAGCGTCTACACTACCGGAATTCTACAAGAAGAAGAAGAAGAAGAAGAAGAGAGCTAGTGCAAAACGAGCATTTGTGGTTAAAAAGTATATCTTTTTTTTTTCTTTTTTTTTTTGAAAATTACCGATCGTTTCGCTAGATAAGACCCTTATTCCTCATCTAGGATTGTGTAGAGCCCTTTGAAGCTGCATTGAAACAGCAATTTGGACCTTCAACCTGCTGGCAACTTTTGAAGTCCACTTTATGGAGAATAATCCTGGAATGTTTTCCTTAAAAACCTTAATTTCTTTTCGACTGAAGAAAGAAAGACATAAACATCTTGGATGACAGGGGGGTGAGTAAATTATCAGGAAATTTTAATTTGAAAGTGAACTAATCCTTTAATGTGTCTCTGTCCATAACAGCAGCAATGGATTTAGAATGGGGACAGGAATTAGTAAAACGTGCTCATGATTTACCTAAAGTGAGGGAATTAATTATTATATCCAGTGCTGGGTAACTGATTACATGTAATCTAGATTATGTAATCAAATTCCAAATATTAGGTAGGATACTTGTAATTAGATTATATTACATTTTAAAATACTCGTAATCAGAATACAGTTACTTTTCTATTGATTACATGTTATTCTTACAATGGCAGTAAAATATTCATAATTCATTTATTCTATTTAGAAAAGGTTCTATTTTAAATTTTCCTTTCTTTAAAAGGATGCTTATATATGTTCAGAAGCTCTTCCAGGTTTGTAGAATCGCACACACAGACCAGCCACAAGTCATGTGACTATCGCTGAAAACTGAGACCCACAGCTTTTGATCACTGGATTTATAGAAATCATTTCACTTTTAAGAAGTGTTTTCTCAACATTGCATATCTAATCAGCTCCTGACATACACATGAATTATTATTTGAATTATCACTCTGTGAGTAATTTAACCATGTATTACTGTCTCTGGAAGGCTTTTGTCTTTCAAAGACATTAAAATGTACAGATTCACTCATTTCATATTTACATGCAATGCAGGGATTCCCCAACTTTTTTTGTCAGCTGAACCTCTTTGCCCTAATATATTTACGTAAGGGTAAGCCCTTAGATTTTAAGTTAATAAGTTTGGTCAATAATAAAATTAAATCAATAATAATAATAAATAATAATAAAATTAAGTTCATGGTTCTTTGATGTTAGTTAATAGTCACATGACATGCAGGTAAACAAAAAATTTTTAAATCTTTTTTAGTAAATGTTTTATTTTGATTGTTTTTATTAATTTTTTTTTTTTTTTAATTTTAATTTTTAAGATTTAATTACTTAATAGCTTTTCATTAAACTCACAAACCCCCTGCAGTTCCTTCACGAACCCCAGTCTGGGAAAGTCTGACGTAATGTAATATTTAATGCATTTCATGTTGTTGATAAAGAATAGAATATATTTTCTTTCTCTTTGTATTTTTATATCAATATGGTACAATATCCTATTATAGATCCTAATATCCTATTATATGATAAACGAGTTAGGTCAAAAGTAATCTAAAAAGTAACCGAAATGTAGTCAGAATACATTACCTAAAATGAGTAATCTAGATTACATTATTAACTACATGTAATTTGGAATCAGTAACTGACTATAATTTGTAAGTAATCTACCCAGCACTTATATTGTGTTCCACGATTTACTTAAAACAAGTGAATGATTTAGTAAAATGACGTAACAAATTATGTTGTGCGCACAATTTAGTAAAACAACGGAACAAATTATGTCATGCGCACAATTTACTTAAAACAGGGGAAAGAATTATTGTCGTGCACATGATTAGTAAAACGATGTAACGAAGAGATGTAAAAAAAAAATTAAGTAAAATCATGTCAGATCATTTGCCACCTTTAATTAATATTGAAACAAATTAACTGTTGTGGCAAAATAAAAACTGACTCTTACTGCATAAGAGACAAACTCGTTCAAAGTGTCTTTCAAAGGTTTTATTTCTTGCAAGAAAGGTCAGACAGTCATACAGAAACACAAGTCGCTGCAGAGTGTGAGACAACGAATGAAAGCTTACCCTCACTGTTATATCTCTGGTCCTCAAGGCTAAAGCCTTTGTCCAATTATCGTTCCCTTTACCATATTAGGAACATGGCTACACTTGGTTTTTCCACCCCTCACATGACAGTCACCCAAAGAATGCATACTTAAGCACTTCTGAGAAACACAAAATCATGTAACCATAAGTATATAAGTAAAATCATATGGAAATTACACAGAAACTCAAAATTTCTTCCACATAACAAATAGAAACTTTTAAGAAAAAAAGAAAAAAAAACTAAAATTACCTGGTTTGTGAGCACACCCTTTAATAATGGGGCATGTTACTCTGTATAATTATTTTAAAATGTATGTTTGGCAAGAAAAAAAAAAAATGGTGACCCATGGTGAGGCAAAGTGGGGCAAGCATCATGCTATTGGGCTGCTTCTCTTCAGCTGGGACTGGTGCAGGAATCATGGATAGCGCCAGATACCAGACCATTTTGACACAAAACCTACATCTATCTGTCTGTCTATCTATAAAATATTTGGTAACGCTTTAGATTACAGCCTGGAAAGTACTGCGTAATTACAACGAATTTACAGCGTAACTTTCGATAATTATAGTGTACCTATAAAGTAAGTACGTGTAAGTATAGGGGAACAATATGTAAAGTCTTGGGAATAAAGGGGTAACAACCAGGAAAATAACAAATTATTTATACTGTAAGTATTTTAGAACTAAGGGGTACTTAGACTATTATGATAGAAAGAACCGCAATGCCATACTTACCCTGTAACTACATGAAATAAGAGTGTAACAAGCACCACTTTAATTTATGGCCCGCAATGTCATACTTACCCTGTAACTACATGAAACAAAAGCATATTTCCCCATGTATGAAAAAAGATTGCAATAGTTCTTTCTACTTGCCTTGAAACAACTTAATCAGTGCACTTTCTCGCTAAATTGCTCCTAAACGTAAGATTGTTGTCTATCATAATAGTATAAGTACCCCTTAGTTCTACAATACTTACAGTATAAATAATTTGTTATTTTCCTAGTTGTTACCCCTTTATTCCCAAGACTTTACATATTGTTCCCCTATACTTACACATACTTACTTTATAGATACACTATAATTATCAAAAGTTACGCTGTAAATTCATTGTAATTATGCAGTACTTTCCGGGCTGTAATCTAAAGTGTTACCAAATATTTCAATATTTATGTATTTGTTATGTAAATTACCATTCGGTCAATTATTTTATTGAAACCACACTTAACCCTAACAAAGTTTAGACTGAGGAGACAATACTGCTGTGAAGTACATGGTTCAAATGGATTTGCATGACATGTGATGCATAGAAAACATTTTGGTAACACTTTAGAATACTGTTTCTTACTTACTGCATAACTAATAAGGAATTACTGAAGAACAAATAGGTAATTCTTCATTAAAACTTAAGTTACTGTTAACTACTAAGGAAGATGTGTTAACTAATCAGTATGTAATAGAATTTTATGATTTTGTTAAGTAACAGTTAGCTAATCAATAACTAATGAATTCTGTCATGCATCCTGAAGAACTACTGTCATTTATCTACTAATTAAGGTTCAAGAAAAATAACTATGAAGTAACTACTAACGAACAGTCAAACACAATTACATTGAGTTGTGGCCCTTTCTTATTTACTACACTCAAAAAAATGAATTGTTGGATTTACTTAAAAAAGAAGTGTCAAGTGGTTCCACGCAACTAGATTGAGTAATTTGTACAAATAACAATTTAGTTGTATGAACAAAAGAAATTCAAGTAAAGCTGACAAAATTTCATTGAGTAAATACACTTACTGTTACATAATATTAATATGTGCAATTTACTTAATAATGTTATGTTTATTACGTAAGGTGAACACATTTATTGACTTAATTTACCTCATTAAATAAACTATTTGCTCTACAATTTGCTCTACAAAATGCACTCAAATAACTCATTGCACTAACTCAATTGAATTGAGAGCAGGAATTCCATTCTGAACATGCACATATGAGTGCGCACAGCCTAAACACAGACGACACTCTTCTGCGTAATGGTAACCACAAAATTCAAAAACATTACAGAAACTCCTCTAAATTTCCAACATAACTGAACATTAAACACTAACATTGTTACAGTAAGTACCAGCCGGAGGCAGAAGATAACAGTTTAGTAGGTTTATTGGACACAAGCAGAGGTAACAGTGACAACAGGTGAGTAGATTGTGGTTGTAGAGGTGAATGATGAATGAATAGGTGATAATACTGTCCTTGTGTGGTTTGCAGGTTGATGGCGGTGGCAGACTGGAGACAATGCTGGCGGATGACACTCACACACAGACTTGGAGCACACGAGGTAGCACGGAGACACAGGAGACAGGTAAGTAGCAATAGGAGTCCTGGAGGTAAGCATAGAGGTAAGTTCCTTGATGCGAACGAGACCGGACAATGTGACTGTGTGTGTGAGTGTCTTAAATAGTGCTGGTGATGAGTGAGCTGATGAGATGCAGGTGGCGGTGATTAGTACTCAGGGGAAGGTGTGCGCTGTGATTGGTGGATGCTGGAGCCTGGCGTGTCTGTGACAGTACCCCCCCCTCCACGGCCCGCTCCTGAGGGCCGAGGACCCCGACGTCGTGGTGGTCTTCCTCTTCCACGAGGGGCAGGTCTGTTGGGATGAGCAGCGTGGAAGGTGTCTAGCAGGTTGGGATCGAGAATGTCGTTACGCGGAATCCAGGAACGTTCCTCAGGACCGTAACCCTCCCAGTCCACAAGATACTTGAGCTGACCACCACGGCGTCGGGAGTCCAAGATCTCTCGCACCTCGTATGCAGCTCCGTCGTAGTGACACATGGAATGTGGGGTGAATGCGATACTCAGGTGGTAACTGGAGCTTGTAGGTGACCGGGTTGACCTGCTCTAAGATGGTGAATGGGCCAATGAACCTGGGACTCAGCTTACGGCATGGTAGGCGCAGACGGATGTCCCTGGTGGACAGCCAGACCTTCTGTCCCAGTTGATATGCAGGAGCTTCGGATCGGCGAAGGTCTGCTGCCATCCTGCGCCTACGGAGAGCACGCTGCAGCTGGTGGTGGGCTGAGTCCCAGACCCTCTCACTCTCTCGGAACCAGTAGTCCACAGATGGTACGTCCGATGGTTCCCCGGTCCAGGGGAACAGTGGGGGTTGGTAACTGAGTACGCACTGGAAGGGTGTAAGTCCGGTGGTCGGTTGGCGAAGGGAGTTCTGCGCGTACTCGGCCCAACCCAGATACTGGTTCCAAGAGTCCTGGTGGCCATGACAGAAGGTACGGAGGAAGCGGCCGATCTCTTGGATCTTCCGTTCCGTCTGCCCGTTCGACTGCGGATGGTATCCCGACGAGAGGCTGACGGTCACACCTAGGAGCAAGAGGAAAGCCTTCCACACTCGGGAGATGAACTGCGGTCCTCGATCAGACACGATGTCTTCGGGGATACCGTAGTATCGGAACACATGGTTAAACATGATTTCCGCAGTTTCCATGGCAGTTGGGAGTCCTTTCAGAGGGATGAGACGACAGGATTTAGAGAACCTGTCCACCACAACGAGTATGCAGGTACATCCATTGGAGGCTGGGAGGTCCGTGACGAAATCAACTCCTAGGTGTGACCAGGGTCGATTAGGAACGGGCAGAGAAAGAAGCTTGCCGGATGGTAGATGGCGTGGGCTCTTCGAGATGGCGCATTCCTTGCATCCCTGCACGTACCTTCTGACATCGGCTGCCATGTTGGGCCACCAGAAGCGCTCCTTCAGCAGCGTGAGGGTTTCATTGACCCCCGGGTGGCCAGTGCCGAGTGAAGAGTGGGCAGAGTGAATCAGTGGAGTGCGCTGTGTCCTGGTGATATACTGCAAGCCCGGTGGGCAACCCGGCGGAGTGTTGGTGGAGACATTGGAGGAGGGAAGGGTCTCAGTGGACCAGGTGATAGGGCTGACAATAATTTGTTCGAGTAGAATGGGTTCAGGTTCTTCGGTGTTTTCTTCTGGAGCATGAAGTCTTGATAAGGCATCAGCTTTGATGTTTTTGGAGCCAGGTCGGTAGGATATGGAGAAGTTAAAGCATGTGAAGAAAAGTGCCCAACGGGCCTGTCTGGGGTTGAGTCTTTTAGCAGCTCGGAGGTACTCCAGATTTTTATGGTCTGTTAATACCATGAACGGGTGTCTGGCTCCCTCCAACCAATGTCTCCACTCCTCGAGGGCCAACTTGACAGCAAGAAGTTCTCGGTTGCCGATGTCACAGTTAACTTCCGCCGGGTTGAGCTTGCGGGAGAAGAAGGCACATGGATGGAGGCGGCTCGGATTCCCCTGCTGCTGTGAGAGTACCGCTCCTACTCCTGTGGTGGAGGCGTCCACCTCCACAATGAAGGGTTTGTCTGGGTCAGGATGGACAAGGAGAGGAGCGGTGGTTAAGGCCTTCTTCAGGACATCAAAAGCTTCTGTGGCAGCTGGAGTCCAGGACAGAGACTTGGGTTTATTGCGGAGGAGGCTTGTGAGTGGGTTGGTGATGGAGCTGTAGTTTTGGATGAAGCGTCTGTAGAAATTGGCGAAGCTGAGGAAACGTTGGAGTTCCTTCACAGTAGTGGGTGTGGGCCAGTTCTTAATAGCTGCCACCTTCCCCTCGTCTATCCGGATGCTACTGTGATCGATGTTATAGGCAAGGAACTGCACTGAGGATTGGTGGAAGGAACATTTCTCGGCTTTGAGGAAGAGCTGGAATTCTCTCAGGCGTTGCAGGACCTCCGCAACGTGACGGCGATGGTCGGCCATGCTCCGGGAGTAGATCAAGATGTTGTCAATGTAGACCAGTACAAACTTGTGGAGGAACTCCCGGAGCACCTCATGAATGAAGTCCTGGAATACGGAGGGGGCGTTGACCAGGCCGTAGGGCATGACCAGATATTCGTAGTGGCCGGTGGGCGTGACGAAGGCGGTCTTCCACTCGTCCCCCTCGCGTATCCGGATGAGGTTGTACGCGCTGCGGAGGTCCAACTTGGTGAACACAGTGGCACCACGGAGATGTTCCAGGGCCGCTGGGACGAGAGGAAGGGGGTACCTGAACTTGACGGTGATGGAATTGAGTGCCTGGTAATCAATACATGGCCGCAAGCCTCCGTCCTTTTTTGCCACAAAGAAGAAGCTGGAAGCAGCAGGGGAAGTAGATGGTCGGATGTATCCTTGAGCCAGAGCCTCCTCGATGTATTCCATCATGGCCTTCTCCTCCGGGATGGATAGGGGATAGATCTTACCCCTTGGCACTGACGCACCCGGAAGCAGGTCGATGGCACAATCCCATGGCCGGTGTGGAGGCAGCTTGGAGGCTCTCTTGGGGCAGAAAACGTCGCTGAAGGGGGTGTAGCATGCTGGAATATCCACAGAGCGTCTCTCGAGGGGGCTTTCTATGGAAGTGGCGCAGACAGGGAGAGCCTTGGAACTTGGAGTTCGAGGAACTGGCAGTGCAGAAAAACAGTTGGGAAAACAGGTGTCGCCCCACTTCAGGACTTCTCCCGTCTTCCAAGAGAGGATGGGGTTGTGCTGCTCCAACCACGGGCGCCCTAGTATTACGTCAGCGGTGGAACCTTCCAGAACCAGCAGATGAATGTTCTCGACATGAAGTAGTCCGACTTGAAGTAATAGTGGTCCTACGCTTCAACAGACATGTCTTCTACTCACAGGTTTGCCAGTTATTGAGTGGATCTGGTAGGTTGACGGCGTGGTCTTGGTCTTGATGCCAAGCTGACGGCAGAGGGCGCCGGAGATGAAGTTTCCGGCTGACCCAGAATCGAGGAGTGCGGATACTGGAATGGAGACATCAGCAGCAGTAAGTGTTACAGTAGTGGTGAGTGGTTTCATTGTCTGGGGAGTAGGAATGATGGCACTCACCATGGGGCGTGGAGGACATGTTGGGCATGTGGAGATTACATGCCCAGGAGAGCCACAGTACAAACAGAGGTTCTGGGTCAGCCTTCTCTGCCGTTCAGCGGGCGTTAAACGCGTAGACTCCACTTGCATGGGTTCGGTGGCTGGTTCTGGAGTGCTGACGGAGTCTGGCTGGCAGAGGAAGGTGTTGAGCTGCGACTGACCCTGGTGCTCTTCGAGACACGACTGCATACGAGTGGCGAAACGGATTGACAGCTGGATGAATCGTTCTAGGCTGATGGTATCCTCGTATGCAGCGAGATGCAACCGCACGCGAGGATCCAATCCCTGGCGATAAGAGGTTAGTAGCGCTTGTTCATTCCATCCGCTTCTGGCAGCGAGGGTTCTGAAGTGAAGAGCATATTCGTTAACAGACATTTTCCCTTGTTTCAGATTATAGAGTTTCTCACCAATGGAAGAGTCCCACGAGGGTTTTCCAAACACTTCCTTGAAGTGTTCTACGAAGCCGGAATATGTCTGGATCAGAGGATTGTTTTGGGACCAAATGGAATTGGCCCACTGGAGAGCTTTGCCAGACAAATGTGAAATTAAAAACGCTACCTTGGAATATTCGGTGGGGAATAAGTGCGGTTGCATCTCCAGGGTCAGGGAGCATTGCAGGAGGAATCCGTTGCAATCCTCCGCCGAACCAGAGTAGGGCGCCGGTTTGGCCATGGGAATGGCGAAAACTGGCGGTGAGGAAGAAGAGGCGGTGGATGCGGAAGTGATGGCTGGTGCTGGTGCTGGCGTTGGTGGTGGTGGTGGAACGAGGAAAGTGCGGCGAAATGCATCCACTAAGTCCTGGAATGGATCGGAGTGACTCATGCTTGTGTCCCGCTGTTAAGGTCCGGTCTTCTGTTACAGTAAGTACCAGCCGGAGGCAGAAGATAACAGTTTAGTAGGTTTATTGGACACAAGCAGAGGTAACAGTGACAACAGGTGAGTAGATTGTGGTTGTAGAGGTGAATGATGAATGAATAGGTGATAATACTGTCCTTGTGTGGTTTGCAGGTTGATGGCGGTGGCAGACTGGAGACAATGCTGGCGGATGACACTCACACACAGACTTGGAGCACACGAGGTAGCACGGAGACACAGGAGACAGGTAAGTAGCAATAGGAGTCCTGGAGGTAAGCATAGAGGTAAGTTCCTTGATGCGAACGAGACCGGACAATGTGACTGTGTGTGTGAGTGTCTTAAATAGTGCTGGTGATGAGTGAGCTGATGAGATGCAGGTGGCGGTGATTAGTACTCAGGGGAAGGTGTGCGCTGTGATTGGTGGATGCTGGAGCCTGGCGTGTCTGTGACAAACATAAACTATTAACATATTTCCCTTTACTGAAAAACACATAAAATAACACTTTAATCCCTAAATTTACTCTCCTAATGCAGTCCCTTGCAAAGCATGCTGGGAACTATGGATCTACTGCCCAGTTAGTTATGTCAACATTAATTTGTGCGTTTCACTCAGCAATGTTAAGTTGACTGAACAAACACTTGTTAAGTAAAGCTGACAATACTCATTTTTTGTAGAAAAAAAGCAGTTAAATCAAGTTCATATAGTTACATGAGTTTTTTAATTAATGTGAACAATAGTGGTTTGAGTGAAACTAACAACAGTGAAAGTTCTTTTTTTTTTGAGTGTAATGTTATCAGTAGTAGTATTATGAAAATGCAATATTAATAAATACAATACATTTTATAGAGGTTTTTGCCTGTGTGGTAAATAATTGTTTTGTGAGTGTGTTCTGTAAGAAATCAACTTCGGAAAGGAACCAAACCCCCACTCTAAATGTCTTGCCATAGCCAACTTACCTCAGATTAGTTTTTATATTTCATATACAGTACTGTAAGTGTGTCTGTTTTCCTCAGCATATCACATTACCATTGAGTAAATTCCAGTATGTAAGGCAATGACTGAGGGAAAGTGAAAATACAGGGAACCCATTAGTAATTAATAAAGAATTATCAAATAATTCTGCAGGAATTACTTAGAATCTGAAACGGTATTCTAAAGTGAAAATACAGGGAACCCATTAGTAATTAATAAAGAATTATCAAATAATTCTGCAGGAATTACTTAGAACCTGAAACGGTATTCTAAAGTAAAAAATACAGGGAACCCATTAGTAATTAATAAATAATTATTAGATAATTCTGCAGGAATTAGCCTACTTAGAACTAGGGAAGCACCGATCCGATATTCAGATCGGGTATCGGCTCCGATACTGCCATTTTTGCCGGATCGGGTATCGGCCGGACGGGACCGATCCAAATCCGATACTGTGCGTGTACTATTCTGTGTTATTGTTAACAGTGGCGGTTGTAGACCATTTCAACTGGGGGGGCCAAGCTGGGGCCAGTTGTACTGTTAGAGGGGCCAGTTACATTTAGACCTTATTGTTGTCATATCATTTTCTGCACTGCACTGCAGGCATTAACAGGCAAAATACCATGTTTATAATCATTCAACAATGTATTTGCATTTCAATTTTATTTTTTACATTTGCATTACATATTCAGTATTAGTCACAGTAACTGTAATTGCATTTCCATTATATTTTTTACATTTGCATTACATATTCAGTATTAGTCACAGTAACTGTAATTGCATTTCCATTTTTACATTTGCATTACATATTCAGTATCAGTCACAGTAACTATTTGCATTTTAATTATATTTTTACATTTGCATTACATATTCAGTATCAGTCACATTAACTGTATTCTATGATTTTTGTGTTTTTTTGCAAAAAGATCAGCAAATTCATCTAGATTTAAGGCCTTTGCCCTCCTTGACTCAATACTTAGAACACCTAAATTGCTTAATCTGTCATCTGACATTGTGGACCTGGTTTTCACCAGCTTTAGTGCAGAAAAACTCCGTTCACAAGAAGCAGTACTAAAAGGGATTGAAACAGCTATCTTGCATAGTTTAAAAAGCTCAAAGAAAACTACTTTATAAGGTTCAATGAATAATGCCAGCTCTACTACACTGGAGGGTTTCTGCATGCCACTCTGTATTTTCCTTTCTAAAATTCTTCTGAACTGATGTAGTTCATACCCCAAGTCCTCAATATTTGATTCATATATTCTAGCAAATGGAAACAGGGACTTTTCTTTGAGAAACACATCACTTGTAGGGTTTAGAGTTTGGATGCCATTCATTATTTCACAGTTTTTGCTAGAAAACCTTCTGTTAAGCTCATTGAGCATCTGATCTAAAACAGGGTAGAAAAGGGTTGTACGAAAACTATCTTTTTCTCGTTCTGAATCTGACCTCTGACCCACTGTACTGAGTACACAGTCTGCATTAAATTGAGAGTTTAGCTTTTTTGGTCGTTTTGCAGGGGGCTGTATTGCAGCATCACATTGCTCAGCTGTGTTCAACACTTCACTGCATAGGTCATCAAAAAATGACTCATCCCTGTAGTTATTCAAAGTCTGAACTAAGGCTTCAACTAAATCAACAGCCTTTGACAGGTCAAGTGATGAAGACTGTAGCATATCGGATAGAAATTTTGCTTCTCCAAACACTTTATGGAGGGTAACAAGGCACACAATGAACTGTAAATCTATCTGTGCAAGCAGACCTCTAGCCTCAACAGATCTGTCACCACTGTGTTCTTGGACTATGTCTTGCAGGACTCGCTTAATGGCAGGCAATCTATCCATAATAGTATGTAGAGCCATATATCGACATGCCCAGCGAGTGTCACTTAGCCTCTCCTAGCCTCTCACTTAAGCTCCACAAAAGGCACAAAAACATTAAAAAGCACCATAAAGTTTCTGTGCACTATATTCCAAGTGTTCTGAAGCCATTCCATAGTTTAATTTGAGGTACAGATAAATATTTAAGTCGTTAAATTAAAGTTCACGTAAATGCCTCCCTCCGCTGCGGCTGTCAGTCATTCTCCATTCAGCATTCAGACTGCGTGTCGCGTTCAGTTACAACAGTCAACACAATGAAACTCTCTCCAAGATGAATCAATGTTTCTATTATTATACTTCATCTGTAGATAACGATACCGGTAATACAATACGCATCAATATATCTTCACTTTGTGCTTTGAACTTTTCAATGCGAAGCGCTGCAGCTGCGCGCTGTGACTCCATGATGCTTCAAGCGCATCATTCTGCACACGGGATGCGCATAAGCGCTTTGTGCCGCTCTGTATGGGAGCCGTTCATATTATAATACTTTGAAACAACAATGAAAGATTGTTAATAGCATTTTTTTTGTTCTGTCCTATCTCTCATATGTTGCTGCCTCATTAAAAAAAACTCCGCTATAAATTTAAAAGAAATGTCTTTTAATTTTATAGTATAGCCTATATTTATATATAAATATATTTAGTTTATGTTATATGACTCAAACATTCATGAAAAACAAGCCATGAGTCATGGATGAAGGAATCAGCTGGACTCCTGTTTATTTTGAATGTCTACCGAGCTAGTGAAGCTATTGGTTTATTTACAGTTGTTGCACTAGACTTTCGATATATGAGGTTGCGTTAGACTTTCGCCGTCATTTTGACGGACAGGATCGTAAAAATACCGTCATAATTATTACCATGCATCACTTTAATTTTTATTTTTTAATGATAAGACATTTAATAGCTTCTGATTTCGTCCACATTTTCATATTTATTCACAAACTTATAGGATAAACAAATAGGCCTAGGCTATGCATTTATTTATATTATGAAAAGAAAGTAGGCTATTATGAAAAGAAAGTTAAAGACTGCGTCACTTTTCAGTTTTCATGTTGAACACTTTTTGAGGATCGTGAGTGAACGCGATCATCTCTTCCTCTTTACTACTTTACAGAAGGAAATAAACATGACTGAAAATCAAAAATTATGTTGAAAGTTGCAGTAGCTTACCGAAATCTGTATCATGTCAGTTCAATCAGTGTTGCAAACAAAGTCACGTATATACCTCAAAAAAGCCATTCGTTGACCATAAACTTATAGTCAGCAGCAAGAAAAATAAAACGAATTATTTAACACAAAACGAAATGGATTAGAAACTTAATTATGTAAGTATAAATATTATAATATATAATAAAATGGACAAACTGGGTGCGTGTAATCAAACGCATCGTTTTCATTTTGTTCTGGAGACACACTGCCACACTGAAGCGCACTCACCACCAACTGGACAGGGGTGGAAATTACAGTTACAAGCAACATCAGCCTCAGTAATCTGTTAAAATGACGGACAGGCTGCAGATTTTTTCTGTCACTGCTAAAAAAAATTCCATCAATAACGGAAAATTTTCGGTTTCGGACCTTTGAGATTATATATATATATATATATACGTCACACTACCGCCGGTGACACTCTATGACCGCGGTGGCGCGGTTGTATACCGACCGTCACAGCCCTAAGTGAGGCATACAGTTTATTAGGTAATTTAGCACTTTTTTTATTATTACTTGAATATCGGATCGGATCGGTATCCGCCGATACTGAATCCCAGGTATCGGAATCGGTATCGGAAGCGAAAAAGGCGGATCGGTGCATCCCTACTTAGAACCTGAAACAGTATTCTAAAGTGAACATATAGGGAGCCCATTAGCAGTTCATAAAGAATTATTGGATAATTCTGCAGTAATTACTTAGAACTTGAAACAGTATTCTAAAGTGAAAATACAGGGAACCCACACTGTAAAAAATAAATAGTTGAGAAAACGTAAAAAAAAAAAAAAAAAATAAGGCAACTTGATGCAGTAAGACTTTTGAGTTGTCTCAACAATTATTTTTTAGTTCTTCTCAGTAAAGATACTTTGTTTAGCCAACATAAATTTGTTCATTCATGCAGTGTTGATTGTCATGTTTTGCTAATACAATTATTCTTGTCACAGCAACTGAAACAACAATTACTGTTGTTGAGTTAATTTTTTTCTGTTTCCTGGATGAAAAAAGGTGAATTTGTAAAATAAAGTATGTCACCACACTATCCTTCTTACTATCCTTTTTTAGTTCTTCTCAGTAAAGATACTTTATTTTGCCAACGTAAATTTGTTCGTTCATGCAATGTTGACTGTCATGTTTTCTTAATACAATTATTCTTGTCACAGCAACTGAAACAACAATTACTGTTGAGTTAATTTTTTTGTTTCCTGGATGAAAAAAAAAATGAATTTGTAAAATAAAGTATGTCACCACACTATCCTTTTTTAGTGATTTTACATCTATTTACAAATGACAAACATGGATTTATTCCTTTATCACTTTATTTGAGTTGTAAGCACATGCAAATTTTAACAATTGCATTCAACAGAAGAAAGAAACGCATACAGGTTTGGAACAACATGAGGGTGAGTAAATGATAACAATTTTTTAATTTTTAGGTGAACTATCCATTTAATGAACAATTTAAACTAAAATGTAGACAACACTTGTCCAAATTTGCTTCAAATGCCTTTAAGAACAAAGCATAGACAAACAGGTCAGTCAATGACAGATCCATAAACATTCAAAACAATACTGAACTGCACTTGAGATCTTTGTTTGGAACTTGCTGACAAAAACAAAAGAAGAAGAATATCATGCAGTCTGGTTTTGTAATATTAACTGGCAACTCCAACATTTTTTACATTGCAGCCAAACATAAATGCTTACTTTTTTAAGACTCTAAACAGTTTTACTACTTGAATGACTATCAATAAGAGAGTGCAGTGTTTAATTTTAAAAAAGCTTGAAATCCTTTTTAACTAGAATTAAAAAAAAAAATAAAAAAAAAAAAACACTGCAAGGCACAGTTTGTAAATATGAACATCTTTTAAATAGAACTGTTCATTTTAAATTCCGTATAAAACTTAAATACTTGTTTGTAACCAAAAATAAAATAAGATGTTTTTAGGGTCTTGCCAAAATGTAAAATCTTAACCTTTTCAAAACATTTAAACAACTGAAAACACTGGTCCAATTATGGAAGGTGCATCCACACTCCAGATATTGTCATCCAAACTGTACTTTGTCTTTGTTGGTGCATTAAGTCCTTGGATCATCCTGCAAAATAGGAAATTATCAGTTAGAACCTTTAATTGTAAAAAAAAAAAAAGTTAAAATGTAATGTATTTAATAGCCATATTCTACACTTTTAGAACATATTTTATCTTTATGTCCCCATATTTGAAATCATATGATGTACAAAGAAATCTCTATGAATATTTTTTAAGAATTATCTGTTCTATACACATACATATACATACATTTGCGTGTGTGAAATTTTAAAGATGACACCGCACACAGAAACGTCTAACATACACTACCAGTCAAAACTTTAGAAACAGTAAGATTTTTAATGTTTGTAAAAGAAGTTTCGTCTGCTCACCAATTTAAAATAACTGTTTTCTGTTTGAATATATTTTATAAAGTAATTTATTCCTGTGATCAAAGTTGAATTTTCAGCATCATTACTCCATTCTTCAGTGTCACATGATCCTTCAGAAATCATTCTAATATGATGATTTGCTGCTCAATAAACATTTATGATTATTATCAATGTTGAAAACAGTTGTGTACTTTTTTTTCAGGATTCCTTGATGAATAGAAAGTTCAGAAGAACAGCATTTATCTGAAATACAAAGCTTTTGTAACATTATACCGTTCAAAAGTTTGGGGTGAGTAAGAATTTTTATTTTTATTTTTTTGAAAAGAAATTAAAGAAATTAATACTTTTATTCAGCAAGGAGGCATTAAATCGATCAAAAGTGACAGTAAAGACATTTATAATGTTACAAAAGATTATATTTCAAATAAATGCTGTTCTTTTGAAATTTCTATTCATCAGAGAATCCTGAAAAAAAAAAAAAAAAAAATTGTACACAAATATTTTGTATAATTGTACACAAATGTTTCTTGAGCAGATCATCATATTAGAATGATTTCTGAAGGATCATGTGACACTGAAGACTGGAGTAATGATGCTGAAAATTCAGCTTTGATCACAGGAATAAATTACTTTATAAAATATATTCAAACAGAAAACAGTTATTTTAAATTGTAATAATATTTCACAATATTACTGTTTATACTGTATTTTGTAATTAAATAAATGCAGCCTTGGTGAGCAGACGAAACTTCTTTTAAAAACATTAAAAATCTTACCGTGTCCAAACTTTTGACTGGTAGTGTACATTTACATAATAGTTTATCTATCCATACATTATGTATGTGAGGCTTACACATTTACACATTAAACATTTACACATTACACGTTCTACCTCTCCGGTTAAACATTTCCCGTAACTCTCCGCCCTCTTCTTTCTCTCTCACAAACGCGCAGAACAGATACACAATCAACTAATCAGCGTCACCTTGAGACAAAAAAAAAAAACAAAACAAAACAAAACAAACAAAAAAAAAACAATAAAGGACTTAAATAATCGTATGGTAAACAGACATATTACTCGCTAATTTCAGTTTCGTTTATCTTGCTATTGTATTGAAACTTTATCATGTGTACAATTATTATTGTATTATTTACAAGTATTATCGCGCAATATAAGCGGGATAATATACTGAATTCGTGCTGGGATCCTGATCACTTACTTGAAATTCTTAAAATAAATGATCTAATTTACGATAATCTGTGTTTAGAGAACTTTAATGAGCTAATCTTTCTCTGACCAGTGACACAAACATAAAACATGTTAGGCCACAAGCCATTTTTTGTGCATTTAGCCTACATGAAACATTTTTGTTGATGGCCACTGCGCTTCCATAATATGTCTTTTAATGTATAATTATAATTACGCCAACATATGAGTTAAGACTAGTTAAAACTATACAAAGATTATCCGCTGTTTAACAATTTGCATTTTTAACCTGTTTAACGCAATGATTTTATAATACACCTGCTCGGAAATATGCAATTCATTGCATGCATAAAATTTAAAGTAATACAGTGCTCTACGGTAACATTTTTCTTAATAAAAAAATTAATAAAACATTTTTCTTAATAAAAAAAATTTAGGAGCACAGTCAAAAATTTTCTGATCAATAACAGACATTAACTTTCCCATTACAGGGCGTTATTTGCCCCTTTAAATTAATTTCCTGGGGCATTTGTACCATTATAAGAGCAATTTTTCTAATCTTATTAAATGTATGCATCATATTTAATCAATTTCTTAAATTAAAATAGAAAATTTGTTTTTAAATGTTAAACAATAAATTTAGTTACAACAATAAGACCCAATCAGACTGTTACCAAACAAAAGAAATCATCAAAAAATCCATCTTTGCACTGCAGAAGTGACACAGAAGCTCCATCTGAAGTGGTATTATTTAGACATTTACATAGACTGCTTAATGAAGCTCATGGGTAAATAATGTTGTATTAATGTTTTTAAATATAATTTTTTGAATTTAGAAATATGTAAAATAAATAAATAAATAAAAAATCTTTAAAAGTTTCATATTTTAAGTAAAAACTTAATATTTTATGTTAAGTGTAAATATGAAAATAAATGTAAATATGAAAATAAAACCGCCAGTAGGTGGCGGTAAATCTTAATGTGCGAGTCATTCATCAGTCGTTCAAAACGCAGATTCATTCAAAATCACCGTTGCTTGGAAATGCGCAACAGTTCTGGTGTGGCTTTGTTTGAAACTATTTTCACGAAATCGAGCGAAAACAGACAGTATTGTGGCTAAAATTTTGTCACTTAATATCAGCTTGATTATTGGACTTCAATCAGATCAGTAAGTATCACATTTACAATCATGCCAGTACTCGGAGAAACAGGAGTATACTCGTGTGATATTACTTGACTTACACATATTAGGCTTGATGAGATCGACTGTGTTACGGTGTTCAGCAGCAACACCGGTTATATCACTTGTCCACTGTGACCGCGGCACCGGCCCCACCGTCGTTTTGATTTTTTTTATAGTAATAGGCCTAATCATTTAGTTTAATTGGAAAATAGACACTACAGTTAAAACGGAGCGCGTCTGCTCAATTCAGTGAGCAGCAGGAGTCAGATTTCACCTCACTTCGCCCATTTCGCCTCATTTTTCTGAGTGACAAGACGATGGATGAAAATTTGGTTGACAAGCGAAATGTAAAAGCGCATATTTAAGCGAGTTTGTCATTGTACTGTTTTGTTGTTGTGTTTTTCATTAAGAATAATAATGAACCCACCCACCATTCAAGCAATTGCTGCCCCCGAATTGCTGCTACTTCAAAAGTTAAAGTAATATATGCGCACGGGCATTCATAACGGGCGTGTGTTTTTTTTTTTAAATCAATTTTTGGAGGCATTTTTGCCCCAAGCCCCCATTAATTTCCGACCTTGATCATGATAATCCAAATGTAGTATTTACAATTAATTTGGCTGCAAAGAAACAGCAGCATGAGACGGTCTGGTAAGTGCACGTGGCTGCGTCACACCGGTTGCACCTTGTAAATAATCTTTGGAGTGTAGTCCGGAGGGTCTTTTGCACTTGCTCTGCTGTGCTGACTGAAGCAAAGTCTTTGAATTAAGGCATGAAAAGCAGCCGATTGCAGTACGAAACATAACTGTTGTTCAGTTTAGATGCATTTTGGGAGTTTTTAATTCCGATTGTAGATCTATTCATGAGAATTGATCGGATCACTCGCACCAGTGCACCTAAATATTTTTTCACAGTCGCACGCAGTTATTTTCAGGAGCAAATGCGAGTGAAATGGGCGCACTGTAGAGCCCTGTAATATTAATACTTACCTACAGTCGTATGACTATTTAGATCCTCGAAGAATCAGGATTTGCGAAATCCATTATGGCATGGAGAAAATGAGGTGGAGCTAAAGCACAAAACGGAGAAGGAGACCCCGTGCATTCGGCACGATTTTCTGGCTCAGCACGCATGCGCAAACTATTTAATACTTAGCATTGCTGTTCAACATAAAAATGTTTGTCCAGAAAACTTTGTTTAATGTGTAGCTATGACATTTTGGTGAATTTTGTTGGACTAACATGTATTTTTATGTAGATTCACAATTATTCACAATTCCTAATATATGTGACTCAAAAAGCACAGTATGTTGGACAAATGGTAATTTCATTTTTTACAGTGTAGTTATGCAGTAAGTAAGAAACAGTATTCTAAAGTGTTACCAACATTTTTATTGTTTTGCTTTGTTATGCACAACAAACTCACACCATTGGTTTCACTAGTGTGGGGAAAAATAAACTTCACCTTTAAAGTAACCTTTAAAGCTACATAATTCATTATTTTAAAACAGTCAGAGTAAGTTTGAAACATTTCACAGTAAATTAGAAGCATTTTAGAAAAAAAAAATACTTGTAAGGTATTTTAATTTAATTAATTATATTTTAATGCATGATATTTTAATTTGATTGAAAGCTACATTTATGTATAATTGGATTTGTTATTCAATTTAACAGATTAAAATGTAATGGTGATGGATATGCAAATTGATATTGATAAAATTAATGGTCTATTTGAAAAGTTCTCAAAGTTCAGTTTCATGGAAAAACACGTCACACAAATGGCATCATTTCTTGTAAATGGCCAATGCTTGAATTTTGTGCATAAATGCAACTTTATAAGTTACACATCTGAGACCTTTTTTGAAATATTTCATTGACTTGAAGTTTAGGTAGATTTTGTGCTTGATGAATGAAGCCTCTCACACGGTGGTGTAGTGAGAGATGCCTGGACAGGAGCGGAACGGAGAGCGGACGCTGGGAAAGACGCTCAGGAACACGGGTGTATGAGGAGGTGTGGTGCTTGTGGGGATCTGCCTCCTCTGACGGTGCAGCACGTAACGGAAGTTCAGTGGAGGTTTGACCGCGCGAACAGGACCGCCCACTTCCTCGGATGAGTCGGACTCAGCAGACTCACTGGATTCACTGGAAGAGGTGGGGAGGGCGGCATCTGATGCTGGGTGCCTTCTGGGCCCAGCAGGGATGGCCTGATACACCGGGTCGGCTAGCTGAGGGGTTACTGGTCCAACATCTTGAAATGAGGGCTCAGGGATATGAGGAATATTGTGGGTTGGAGTTTTGGAAAGTGTGGTGGATTTTTCCTCTAGCTGTGTGGGATTGACAACATGCACCTGTGGGTCAGTGGCAACAACACGTGAAATAGTGAATATATTCCTTTATCATTCTTTAAAGGTGCAGTGCCATTTCTTTCAGAATTTAATGTGGTGAGATAAAATTACTATGTACTGTACCACAAAATAATGGCAGGAAAATTATTCATATTTTAAATACTGTACATCTTATGAGTTCTCCTTGCTGGCTGCATGCAAAAACATACATTCAGCGCAAGCAGTGTAGTCTGATTACGAAACAGAAATATTTTTCAACATCTTGACTTATTTTTCCAATGATTTCAACATAAAGTTACCTAAAAAAGTTGTATCGGGAAAACACTGGAAACATTATTTCCAGCAATTCTGTTTGGTTGCTGCTAGTGGTGCAGAAATTTCACAAGTCTTGCATTTTAAGTCTATCTTTCTTCCTATCTAAAGAATGAACAACTGGAAAATTAAAAAAAAATGATTGCCTTGAAGTCCTCCTGCAAATTTAAATTAAATGATGGGTAATTTAATATTTCTTAGAGTTTTTCAGGACCATTTTTTAGGGTTGGTGCAAGAAAATTAATTAAGAGCAAAGGATGAGCATTTGGTGTGTAATTGATGCTTTATCTGCATTTATTGTTCTTGTGCAACCACTATATACAAAATAATTTTAATCGTCAACACTTTCCAACGCCATGATTTCCATGTTTTTACTTAAGATTACAACATTGTGGTGGTGTTCATGTGTGTTCATTTGTAAGCAGTGTTGGGGAAAGTTACTTTTAAAAGTAATGCATTACAATACTGCGTTACTACCTAAAAAAGTAACTAATTGTGTTGGTTACTTTTTATGAAAAGTAATGCGTTACATTACTTTTGCGTTACTTTTTGTCACCTGGGCTGGGATGGTTGTTTGTTTTCACACCTTTCACACCAAAAGTGAAATGAATAAGCCTCAGGCTGAAGGAAATGCATATTTACGCCTGTACAGTAGAGGGTGCTGCTCAAACAAACCTTTCAGCTGTGCTGCCATTCTGGATTAAAGAAGATTAGGATACAGGAGGAGGAAGTTCAACACTCTTAATTCTAAATCTAATCTAAAGTCTTTTTTTTTTTTTTTTTTTTTTTTTTGCTTAGTATGGTTGAATTAGATCATTGAAGGTCAGCAGCAAAGACATTGGTTAATACATTGAGATTAAATGCATAAAGTATATTTGTGTAATTTAAATAATTAATTATTAAAGGTTTGCATAAAATTCTGAGATTGCATTTCACTTTTTTTATTTATTTTGAGGAATACTGAATGTTTTTGTACAAGTGAGATGAGTAAATGCATGTTTGCATTTAGTATGTTTGCATACAACTCTGCACTTTATTTCTTTAAACATGAACAGAACAGGAGAGCTGTCAATCAATAAATGTGAAAAAGTAACTTGCGTTACTTATTATTTTGTTGTAAATTGAAAAAGTAATGTGTTACTTTGCTAGTTACTTGAAAAAGTAATCTGATTATGTAACTCAAGTTACTTGTAATGCGTTACCCCCAACACTGTTTGTAAATGTGATCATTCTGACATGAATTGAAGGCAACAAGACAAGGAAAAAAAGAGAAAGACTAGACAGAAGGAAGGAATTAAACAGTCTTTTTTTGTTGTTCTGCTTTTCTAGACAAAATAAAGCAAAGGCAATAAGTGCACAGGGAGATTCAGATCAACTCTATTGGGTTTGGCTCAGTTTCCTTCTGTTACACTGAGGTGTTGATTTACCTCAGTCATCTGGCTTTTAGAGCTGGAAAGTTCTCCAGTGTGTGACCTGGAGAAAAAGCCTGACAAATATGGATATTTAGGGTACCTGTGGGCGAAATATTTCACAGGACACCTTCACATCTTGCTGGCCGTGGTTAGTGCCAAGAACCTCCCCCACACAGAACCCAACAGGCTGAAATGAAAACACACCGACACAATAACCACGCTATAATATCAGAGAGAAAGCAGACTCTTTGAAAAATTAGGGAACACTTTATCAAATAAAACTTTGGTAACACTTTACAATATGGGTGCACTAATATGCATTAATTCATGCTTAACTAATGCACAGATAATCATGTTTTAATGTATGACTCATGAAGAACTAAACCATTAATGATTACTGCATCAGCAACTAATAAAGAGTCTATATGATTAATAGATTAATATATGAATTGTTATTAATTAAATGTGTCATAATGTATTAATTCATTAATAACATATTTTATTAACTAATAGTGTAAGTTAATGTGTTAATTACCACAATGGTTTGAAGCCATGTACTTCAACTTCCAGTTGTCTGCTTTAATTAATCATTAACTAATGATTTGCAAATGTATCATTATGTTATGACTTGTTGAGGCACATGACTATTAACTAATTGTTAAGTAATATGTCATTATGGTTTTGACATCTACACTAAGCCATGGGTTTTAATTTCCAACCGTGTTTCCACTGTACCAGATGAACTGCTGCATCCAGAACCTTGTTGTTCATGGCACAGGAATGTGTAAGGTTAAGCCTGAGGTCTAGGATTCAAAGGCAGCACACTGAGAACATGTGGCCGGGCACTACTATTTCGTAACACTGTGTCAAGACCGGACAAAGAGAATAGAACCCATTATAATCAGTGATAGTGATACTACACTGGATGCGGCACGACGCAACACAACACATCAAAACGTCACTTCTGTTATGAAGGACAAATGGATTTGCAATGGTCTGTCATGTCCAGAATAGACAGCTGTTGCGGCATGACTCGATAATGTTCGCATCCAGTTTAAACACAGTGCAACATCAATCTGTAGTTCAGATTCTGGTGTGCTGATATTTGTGTGCAGCCCAACTTACCCATCCTTCAAACACATTCTCTGACATTACACTCACTGCATGTGCAACTGTCAAAAACCATTTATTACATATTACTTAACAATTAGTTAATAGTCATGTGCCTCAACAAGTAAAGTCATAACATAATGATACATATTCAAATCATTAGTTAATGATTGATTAAAGCAGACAACTGGAAGTTGAAGTACATAGCTTCAACCCATTGTGGTAATTAACACATTAACTTACACTTTTAGTTAATAAAATATGTTTTTAAGGAATTAATACATTATGACACATTTAATTAATAACAATTCATATATTACTTAATCTATTAATCATATAGACTCTTTATTAGTTGCTGATGCAGTAATCATTAATTAATTGTTTAGTTCTTCATGAGTCATACATTAAAACATGATTATCTGTGCATTAGTTAAGCATGAATTAATGCATATTAGTGCACCCGTGTTGTAAAGTGTTACCAAAACTTTTTATGGTGTGAGAAAAACAACAGAGAAAATTTTAATAGTGGTGGATATTAGGTCATTCAGACAGGATCCAACTCAAGAACATGGACGTAATGGAAGCTGGCAGGAACTCACCTCTTTACCTTCATGTCCTGGCTCACACAGAACCTCTGGAAATGGAGCAAGTGAGCATTCCTGAACGGTGTATTCCACAAAACTGGCGGAAACAGGGGAGCTCTAAGAAACACGGAATAAAAAGGTTTAATAAATTTGGCCAGGGCAGGAGTCAGTATAGAGTGTCATCGTATTAAAGGGCTCATCCAGAAAAGAAATTCTGTCATCACATACAGACTGTATTTTTTTTATTAAATAACTACTTGGATTTCATGTGGCTTCAGAAGACTGGGAATGTAACACACAAGTGATATAAAGTAATTTTATGGTGCTTTTCTGTCCATTTTGTCAGTACTAATTTACATTCATTGCATTTCCTGGGTGAACTAAGCCATGAAGAATGGAAATGTGGAATAAAACTAAAATATACAATGACACTAGACTTGCAATGATATCATATTTTCACAAACAATGTACATTCACTGATCAATGTTTTTATGTGAAGAAAAGCCTAAATTAAATCTGTTCATCATATAAAGCAATTGTGTCTCTTCAGAAGACTTGGATTAAACTGCTCGATTCATATAGATTTATTTTATGATCACTTTATGAAATTTTTTAATCAAAGTCTTATGGGTTTGGAACGACATGAGAGTAACTGATGACAGAATTTTCATTTCTGGGTGAACTAACCCTTTAAGGCTTTTCATTAGGATGCTGATGTAGGAACTGTTGTTGTAAAGTAAGTTTCATTCATAATAATTTCCCCTGTAAACTGGTATAACATTTCACAGAGTGTAGCCGATGTTGTCGTATAGGGTGAATTCAGGGTGATTGGGACACTTTTTGCCATTGAGATGAATTGGAAAAAGTGTCCCAATCAACCTGAATTCAACTGTAGCAAACCTAAATGACACCACAATTTAATCAGTTGCAAAAACTACATATTGCTGGTCTGTCATCCATTACAACCTGATGGGAAGCTCTGGTGATGGTGTTCACAGTCAGGCTAACAGGAAGTGTGCTTTGTCTGTTGTATTTAAGGAGGGATGTCCTAGCTGTGGCAATGGCTTCATTACTGTCTACCGGCAGCAGCAGAGGACAGTCCGGACATGTCAGACGTAACTTTTCTGGAGGGTCTTGGGGAAGAAAAAGAGAGAGCACATCTTAAAGTGAGTAAGGTAAAAGAAAAATCTGAAATTGTAATTGCATTGCAGTAGTTTGGTTAATTTCACAAAAGCAAGACATATAAACTTTTTTTTTGTCAAGGATAGAACAATAAAGTAATTTTCAGTTGTGGCCCTTGCTATTAAAAATAATTTGTACTTGCTAGTAAGCAGTAGTAAATGCATTCACTCTCAGGATTTGGGGTGTTTCCTCCGAGGAGGCAAGGGAGTAATCAATATTACAAAAATAAAACTATGCAAATGTTACATTAAAATGTGTATAAATCACTTGGTTTTTTTTAGTAAGACTGTCCAACAGCGACACCATCAGGTCAAGTTACAGCGGAAGTCTGCGTCTCTCTTGCCTCCCCTTGAGTTTTAACAGACCCCCTAGAGGCCTGGACCTGGAAACAGAATTCCTTATGTCACTACTTAACAAGCGGATTGCAACTTTTGTTTCATGACTTCAGTGTTAGACATTAAATTTAAGCTTACAATTCTACATGTAACTAAAGTACCCTTTATGAGAGCAGTAATCTAAAATAATAAAAATAAAACTAATATGGTCAGAAATGTAATGTAAATGTGTGTTCCCCCTACCTTGTACCTCCTAACATTTAGTCTCTGCTTTGTTTTTTCTTCTTTTTTCTTTTTTTATCATTTTCTACTTTTAAATGGTAAGCAATTAGTTTAAATTTTAACACATTTTTTTGCACTTAAAGGGGTCATGACATGAGAAATCAATTTTTCCTTGGTCTTTATAAAAGGTCTTACAAAGCACCTGCAAGTTTCATAGCTTAAAATGCCTTCCTTATTGCAAAAAACAAACTAACAAAACATGTAATCAAGCTGCAAAAACATTTGTTTTGATATTGTGGGATTTGTGACAATATATTTGCATATGATTCCAGAGCAAGGCATTGACGACTAATTATACATCATCACACCATAAGCCCCGCCCTCTGGCATTCAGTCACTTAATGGCTGACATTTGCCTACACTGGATGTGAGTGTCATGTTGCATCGAAAGCAAATAGAACCCATTATAATCACTGACGCTGTCTATACTGGATACAAACTGGATACATGTAAATGACGGTTTTATATGGATAATGTTTTCCAAACACGCATTCCTATGCAATAGTTTGGCAATCATTGGCTGTTTACTGAAACGTCTTAAAGGAGCCACCCCTTAAAAACGGATCATTTCATACAAAAGGCCAAAATGAGGAATCAAAATATATATATATATATTGGTGCGTGAAAAACTTTCAACATTTTAAGTAAACCTCGAGGAATACACAGACACACACACACACACACACACATATATATATATATATATATATATATATAAAACATGTCATGACCCATTTAATAGCCTACATTGATATATTCATTGCCTTCAAATTGAACATTGTTTGGAGGACAACAATGGGAAGGATGTGGAATAACAGTTTTGTAAATAATGGATAAAAAAAAGATTGATTTTATTTTTTAAATTAACCATGGACTTTTTCATTCGATTAATTGATAAAGAATAATCAAATGATTAATCTATTAATCGAGTATGCAGAGAACTCCTGCAAATGTGTGCAGTCAGAAATGGAAATAAATGGTTGACCTGGAACGAGTGTGCAGTCATAGCTGTGGAGGTAAGAGAAGCCCTCTGGTGTGTGGAGTACTGTGATGTTACAGTTTCCAGAGATTTGCTACAACACAAGGAACACACATTAATTGTACATAAACCAATCTACTTACTTAGATTACTTCATGGTAGAAGTTGGATTAAAGAGGTCATCATATGATGCTTTTAATGTTGTGTAGTTTATCTGTACATGTATATGATCTGCAAAGTTACAAAGCTCATAGTCTTCTACAAAAGGGATTTATTCTATCTAACAGAAAGCACTGCAATATTTACAGTGTTGACCCTTCTTCATCATAACCGCTGCAATTCACTCTGGCATGCTGGATATCAGCTTCTGGGCCAAATCCTGCCTGATAGCAATCCATTCTTGCCTCATTAGTGCTTGGAGTTGATCACATTTTGTGGGCTTCTGCTTGTCCACTCAACTTTTGATGACTGACCACAGGTTCTCTATGGGATTAAGATCTGGGAGTTGCCTGGCCATGGATCCAAATCAACATAATGATCTCTGTGCCACTTCATTATTACTCTTGTTTTGTGGCATGGTGCTTCATCATGCTGGAAAATGCATGGTTTATCACCAAATTGCTCCTGGATCGTTAGGAGAAGTTGCTCTTGCAGGACATTTTGATACTGATAATGTTTTTGGGCAGAATTGTGAGAGACACTCCCTTGGATGAAAAGCAACCCCACACATGGATGAGCTCAGGATGCTTCACTATTGGCACAACACTGGACTCACCTGTTCTTCTCTGCATTTTTCAGATGTTCCAAACAGTCGGAAAGGGCTTCATCAGAGAAAATAATTTTGCACCAGTCTTCTGCTGGCCAATCCTTGTACTATTGTTGTCACGATACTGGAATTTCTAACTTCGAAACAATACCTTGAAAAATATCAATATTCAATACCATTTTCAATACCACAGGGGAAAAACTGCCTCATCATTAAGGGAATAAAATTTTAGATACTTATTAAAAGATAAATATAAGGCTAGAACAAGACGATGAGGTATATTTTTACATGAACAAAAACTTCTTGTTTATAAGTGTAACATAGTCAACGCAGGGAAGAGGAGAGGCTGGATCCAAATGCAAGCAGAAATTTAATAAAACAAGAGATAATCCAAACATGAACAAGAAATCCAGAACACAGGGCAATACACACGCTACATCCTCACAAAGACAACGACTGACAAAACTGATTGAAAGACACAGCTTATATAGACTGGTTTAACAATATAATGATGCACAGTATTGTGATGTAATCACAATACTGAGTCCAGGCAAAGGTTCTTGGAAAACGTAGTTCGTGGGCGAGTGTGAGGAGATGGGGTGTTGGAGGGATGCTGAAAACTGTCGAGGAACATAGGTGAGTCGACTGCGTATATATATATAGGCCTCCACTCATGCTGATAGGGTAGACTTGTTGATTGCTGATTGTTGATTGGAATGACGTGTTGATTGGATAGATCATATGAACGTGTTCCTCCCAAACTTTGTTAATAAAACATAATTTCACGAGTTCACACTTACAAATAATCAGATAGAGTAAAGTAGTAAGCATATTTGACGTGCTGTCCGAGGAGAGGGCTCAGAGCTCGGTATTTTGGCCTGAACCCAGATGTTCCAAACAGTCGGAAAGGGCTTCATCAGAGAAAATAATTTTGCACCAGTCTTCTGCTGGCCAATCCTTGTACTATTGTTGTCACGATACTGGAATTTCTAACTTCGAAACAATACCTTGAAAAATATCAATATTCAATACCATTTTCAATACCACAGGGGAAAAACTGCCTCATCATTAAGGGAATAAAATTTTAGATACTTATTAAAAGATAAATATAAGGCTAGAACAAGACGATGAGGTATATTTTTACATGAACAAAAACTTCTTGTTTATAAGTGTAACATAGTCAACGCAGGGAAGAGGAGAGGCTGGATCCAAATGCAAGCAGAAATTTAATAAAACAAGAGATAATCCAAACATGAACAAGAAATCCAGAACACAGGGCAATACACACGCTACATCCTCACAAAGACAACGACTGACAAAACTGATTGAAAGACACAGCTTATATAGACTGGTTTAACAATATAATGATGCACAGTATTGTGATGTAATCACAATACTGAGTCCAGGCATAGGTTCTTGGAAAACGTAGTTCGTGGGCGAGTGTGAGGAGATGGGGTGTTGGAGGGATGCTGAAAACTGTCGAGGAACATAGGTGAGTCGACTGCGTATATATATATAGGCCTCCACTCATGCTGATAGGGTAGACTTGTTGATTGCTGATTGTTGATTGGAATGACGTGTTGATTGGATAGATCATATGAACGTGTTCCTCCCAAACTTTGTTAATAAAACATAATTTCACGAGTTCACACTTACAAATAATCAGATAGAGTAAAGTAGTAAGCATATTTGACGTGCTGTCCGAGGAGAGGGCTCAGAGCTCGGTATTTTGGCCTGAACCCAGAGTACTACCCCAAATATTGCAAACTAATGTGGCACAGCAGCAAGGAATATTACTGACGACCCCCCAAAAACTGCGGAGTGCAGGGCTGATCAGACGAGGATATCGCTGCTGCGGCAGTGGCTAAAAGGGTTTGGTACGGCTGAATTGGTGATTGGAGATTAAAAATGTAAATGAAATGGCCTTTTTTCATTTGGTCTGTCTTTGTTTAATGAAGTGAGAAATGGTGTCGCCATCTAGCACTGATAAATTTGTAACTGTGGGATGGATTTTTGGGTTGAAGCTGGACGTGATGGCGAGTTCTAAGCATCTGAGAAAACCAAAAAAGGCCAATATAAACATTGCGTCAAGAGTGGGCGAGGTATTGATGGAGTGGTAGCCTTGGCGGAGAGTGGAGATACATTTGGTGAAGATGTCTAGAGTTATGGGTTTCCTAGCATCTTGGCGGGTGGGTTGGGTTCTTTGGATGCCTTTGATCAGAAGGGATGTTTGTGAATTGGCTATTTCGGAAGAGGATGAGCCAAAAATAAGTTAATGAAAAAATTGGATTCCGCTTAAGTAACCCTTATTGGAGCTGGCTTGGAGGTTCTTAATGCTGTTTAGATGAGATATAAATGAAGTAATAGTGAGAAGAGCTACTTAGACGGGAACCAGCGGCCTTGGTAAAATCCCCCGAATCCTATGGAGGGAGCTACATTAGTAAACAGTTGAATGTTGAAGGGGAGAGAGACAAGATTATTGTAGAAATTGTATTGTACATGCTCCCTTTGGGATCAATTTTTAGGAAATATGATGTGTTGTTTCATTGTTACGCAGATGACAGATGAATCCCTCTTCAACACTCTGGCAACAATGCCTAGATGATGTTAAAAAGTGGATGTCTGCTAACTTTTTTTTAAAATTAAATGAAAACAAAATTGAGATAATACTTTTTGGCCCTCCTGATGGTAGTCTACGGCATCATCCTCAATTGCATACACTTGCATCATCAGTGAACACCTGTGTTAAAAATCTGGGTGTTCTACTAGACAGTGACTTGAAACTTGACAAGCAAGTAAATTCAGTTGTCAGATCGTGTTTGACCCATCTCCGTCTGCTAACTGAAGTTAAGCCTTTCCTGTGTCCCCAAGCCTTTGAATGGGTGATCCATGCATTTTTATCATCTCAATTAGATTATTGTAATTCCTTATACTATGGTATTAACTCCACAACCTTAGCACGTCTTCAGGTAGTCCAAAATGCTGCAGTGGGACTATTAAAATGTCTTAGCAAATGTGACCATATTACGCCAATTTTAGCATTCACTTCACTGGTTGCCGGTCTGCTTTAAAGTTAATTTAAAATCCTCTTATTTGTTTACAAGTGCTTAAACAACCTGGCTCCCCCCTATCTCTCTGAGCTATTAGTGCAACACAATCCTTCCAGAGGCCTTAGATCAAGTACACAGAAACTTTTAGCAATTCCACAGTTCAGACTAAAACAAAGAGGCCATCGTGTGTTTGCCATTGTGGGTCCTAAACTATGGAATAGTTTGCCATTTCAGGTTAGATCTGCACCTTCCTTACCAATTTTCAAATCACTGCTGAAAACTTACTTTTATTCACTTGCTTTTAATAATCAGTAATTTGTGCCATGTACTTTATGAATGTTGTCTGTTTTTAAATTTCATTTTTTTTCTCTCTCTTTTCACTGTTTTATGTGTTTGTTTTATGATGTTTTGTAAAGCTATATAAATAAATATAGCACAAATATAAATATAGCATAAATATAGCTGACCAGTGGTGCTATATAAATAAACTTTGACTTTATTTTGCTGTCTTTTTACAGGCCATATGGTGTGGGCATGCGAGTGATCTACAGACTGCACAGGAGATGTTACAGTAGCCCAAGAACACTCTGTTGTGAAGTGCCTAGTGTGTAGTGCGCCCTAGTAAGGGCATTGTTTCCATTGGGAAACGCGGATGGCACATTTTGCTGAGAACAGCTTGTGGTAAGTGTAGAAGTGAGCTTGTGGAGGCCGCCTTACACTTAGGTCGGCCCCTGGAGCATGGGGAGGAACTAGGAGGTTAGAAAAAGAGGGAAGCTAGGGAGGAAAATAAGGCATCTGGGCCTGCGCCACTAACGGAGGCAGCCTCATGCTAGGGTCTGATAGTGGAGCTGCAGGCAATGGACAGGGGAGAGGGTTAGAGACAGCATAAAGAAAATGTTGCGACGGCTGGGCCTGCGCCTTTAACGGAGTCATACTCACGATAAAAGGGACGGCATGCATCGAGGGAGGCTGGTGTAACGGATTGCGGCACAGCGCCGGGGAAAGCTGCGGTGTGTAGCTGAAGAAAGGAAGGAAGAGGAGAGTGAGGCCTGGCAGCAGTGGAATCTGGGGTGTGGCCCAGACTTGCTGAAGGCCTGCTGCCACGGCCTGCCGGTTAAGAAAGGCCCGGTCTTGCGAGGGAAGGAGACAGTGTTTTTTGTGGGCACAGTGGCGCCGGGAATCGATAGCAGTGTCCGGCAGAGCGCGAGTGCGTCTGACATCGGTGGAATGCGGCAAATACAGATGTAGCATCTGGACCTATCAGACACACAATTATTCATTTTATTTAATGAATAATCCAACAGACACCTCAAGACTGTAACAAGCAAATGTCCAAGTAGGCCCAAGCAGGCTCCAAAATGTCTGCTCTCCCACTAATCATTATAAGCTTTTATTCCCCCCTGGCTGACACTAGCCCAGCAATTAGTGGATCTCAGAGACATTCCAGGTGGGGAAAGGTGGCCACATGTAAAAGCACAGGACATTGAAAAGACTCCAAAATGCCATAAAAAATTACTCTTCCCCATTCATTCATAGAAAACCTTCTATGAATGAACATGCATATCTCCAGGACATTGTGTGTATGATTATTACTGTCTTAGTACTGACGCTGAAGGCCTGGAGGGCCATAGTGGAGCTGCAGGCAGGAGTGACCAAAGTGGAGGCATGAGCTTGGCAGACCAGGGCGGAGACGGTGGGAGTGAGGACAATGGAGGAACCAAAGGCAAGGTGGAACCAGTGGGGTGAGGGTCAAGGTGCAGCTGCTGACTCTGAAGTCTGAGGCGGAGCCAGAGCAACAATGGACCAAGGTGAAGCCAGAGGGACGAGGGAGCCCGGTGAAGCCTGAGGGATAACAGTCCATGGTAGAGCCAAGGGAGCATTTAGCCAAGATGGAGCCGATGGTTCGGAGGGCCGAGGTGGAGTCCAGGGCTTAGAGGCTTGAGGTGGAGCTGAGAGATCCACAGGCCAAGGCACAGCTGATGACTGGGAAGCACCAGATGGATCCGTACAGCTGAGTGGAACCACTGGAGGTGCCGAGGGGCTGAAGGGAGACAGCAGAGACGAGGCCAAGAAACTGGATGGCTTCGACAGTGGAAGAGGGAGAGGGAGGTTGGGGCGGGACCATCTGCGATGAAGGAGACTTGGGGCTGGACGAGAGGTCTGCTAGCCCGAAGGGTCCCGAAGAACTCGTGAGTTTCGGGTCGGGTTCGGGTTAAGGTTTCATGAATAGCTTCGGGTTTGGGTCAGGTTTGGGTTTGTAACTTAGAAAAACTATAGGCTATATAAGTTTTGCGTGCTGTCTGCTGAGTTGTGGCCGAAAGAGCGTGTGAAATTGGAAGCACATTTATATATATTTTATATGTTAACAGAGCTGTTTTGCGCATGTGCTCCCACTCTTGTGCGCTCTTCAAATAGACACGTTTCTCTCATGTCTCTCAGAAATCAGCTTTGTCAAGAACAGGCAACTATCATCTAAAACACTACATCATACACATTTTGTATTATTTGATATGTGTATTTAAATGTTTAAAACATCGTACGATTTGATACATGATTGAGTGCAAACTATATGAATGAAAAATTGTGTGATAAGTCTAATAGCTGTGTTGCCGTCTCAGTGGATCTCTTTTCTACTACTTGATGTCTATTTAAACGTTGTACGATATGACCTTGTCGCTTTAACCAATAAATAGCTCAGTGGTTACATGCAGTGTAGGGCATACAAAGCTGTCTTGGCTTATGATAGCAATAATGCAGGTACATCTCTACAGCGACGGATTTCAGGTTTGGGTAATGTTCGGGCTTAAACTGTAACAGTACCGGTCACTGCGTTGGGATAAAAACAGCCTCTGGTGATCGCTCTGGCCCTTGCTCAGTTGCTGGCATGGCTGCACCAGCACCCACATACTGCAAAACACCTTTTTTGGTTTTCCGAAAATAGATTAAATTAACGCTGTTCCTGAGCACTACAACCCAAACAGTTAACTTGTGCTCAGCGCATTTTATGTAACCTTGGAGAGCACAACGTCGGCTTTACACAAAGACCACTGTGAAATTTTCTGCTCAAGTTGTGCTTGCAAAGTTGGTTCCGATCAATCTGCTTGATTGTCTGTATTTTCAGAATCTAACTCTGGCTCAAACTGGCTCAAAACCGAGGATATTATTAACTGTGTGTTTACAATTTCTTTAGAAGCCTTGGAAGCTGAAGCTTGTGATTATGTAAGGGGCATTATATTTCCTACAAATGTTTGAGATGTTTGGCCAATCACAACGCACTGGATCAACTGGCCAATCAGAGCATTCTGAGCTTTTCAGTAGGAGGGGCTTTGTAGAAATCAGCTGTTTCAGACAACCATACAGGTGCTGCAATAATATACAGTAAGTGAAAAATGTTTTTGAACATTAAAGAATGTTAACCTATTCCAATTCACCCAAAAAAATAAATAAATAAATAAATAAATAAACTTTTAAAACAACCTCATATGACCCCTTTACGTCATCATTTATTACTATCCCTGAGAGCTTTTCTGATGTTTTTCAGTTAAAAAAAAAGAAAAAGAAAAAGAAAAAAAAAGCATGTTTATATCACTGCCACTTGCCACCGTCAGTTGCCTCTATTTCAAGATGCAAAGTACAGGTTTTACAGCACAAGAATAAAAAATAAAAAAGCCAGAGATTTTAGCTTGAGATCCAAATGTACATCCATCAAGTAGTCAAATTACAGTTTTTGTTTAAAAGTTAACTCTGCTGGTTAATGCTAAACCCTTGATCAATATTTGAGAATTCACGAGATGGAGTTTTGAACCGAGGTAAACAACACTACAACACCGTCAACCATATATTTCATTCAAACTTTAAACATTCATTGAGATGTATGGTAGCAGCAAATAACCAAGGAGCGGAAGCCTTACTGTTTCCATGAAAGGTCTTATAGGACATTTTTTCCACGATTTGGGACTGAGGACATGGCACCTGGTCTCAAGGACATCTAGATCAAGATAAAAGACCTTTCCAGCAGGGCCCTACAGCAAGGGAAAGTGGACCTATGAAATAAATAGTACCTTGCAAAAATGACAATACATATACATTATGACTTTGAATCTGCAAAACAATTTATGTTATTAATAATAATTTAATAATATGAGTAGATCTACTAATGGTGTGGTTGCCTTTCCATTGGTAAAAAATAACGGCACTGTTTACCAACCTGTTGATGCGCCTGGACGTTTGTGATTCTGTTAAGGGCAAATTTGTAACCTGTTTGTCTGTCCTCATTTATGTATGTGACAGCCAGTCGGGACAACTTCTCCACAATCTTGTCATCACAGGGAACATGAACTAAATTTGTCCCCAAGACAGAGAAAATATTTGCGGTCAAAAAAATCCAAATCAGAGTCAACATCTTTAAATCTTTTTACAGACAATGTCCTGCGCAAGATAACCAGTTTTATTTCAAATGCAGTCTAGCATCCGTTTATACCAGTAGATGAATGTGACTTTGGAATCAGGTTTGATAAACATTAACAAGATGATCAATGTGTGTGACCTCACTGTGATGTACACAGCAATGTGTGCCATAGTCAACACTCAACATAGGCTCAAAATTGACCAAAAACCTATTCAGATTGATTTATAATATACACTTATGAAGTGTTAATAATGTATTATGGAGTGTAATGAAAATACAAGCAGAATAATCAATTAATAACTAAAATATAAATAAATACTTTACCTTGAATGCTCAGTCCTCCACGTGGAGACTGCCGTCTGCAGCTGAGTTTAGTTCTAGCCCTGCAAGCAGCACAAAAACTCAAATTTTCATGTGAAAATAAAGACCTTGTTTGGTTGGTTCAGTTGTGTTTGTTTAGATATGGATATAAACTATTTAGTACTATTTACTATTCATGTAGTAGGCCTAGTCATTCTACCACACGATGGCGCTGGTATTGCAATGACGCCAGCAAATTTTTATCAACACGTGCTTATGGAAACTGTAGATGCCCAGATGCACATAGGGAAGAAAACATACTGGATTCAATATTGCGAATCATTATCAACTTCAGGTTGTGGTTAACTGTCGTCGACAAGATGTCAACACAGAAGTACTGTGGTACATAGATGGCATTACATGGTAATACCTTGGTACTTTGATATTTATTATGATTATCATATCCATGCACCATTTAGCCTATTTGAATGGTTTCTGAGAGACGTTATCTCAACAACGTTATAATAATGACACAAACGTGTTTAACATAAAGAGTGATGAAGAGTGATGAAACTTAATAGATTAAAATAAAACAACGTGTTGTCTTTTATTAATTCTCAATGAATTAATCTCAATTTAACGTGGTTCGTGTAGATATGAAGTTGCCGTAGCAACTGGGGAGCACTTTAAAATAACATGGAAGCAATGCTGTGATCAAATTAAAGGTCATTTAATCTGGCATTATGTTATTTTCATAACTTTTCAAAATAGCCTACATGGCTTTTGCGTTTCATTACAGAAAAACGCATATCGTGTCTGCAACCTGCGACTATCGCTGTCATTATAATCAACGTCGCTCTACTAGAGAGCTTCGTTTATTATAATGGAAGCAATTTATTTGTCGCATACGTTTTGTACAAAATATATTTTTGGAGAGACTGAACGTCTGTCACTAACCATAAAGCGCCGTTAGTTTTATCCCTTAAACTGTTTAAATTCGTTTAAAGACCTAAATACAAAATGACAGACTACTGATGAGTTGAGTTCGGATGACAGATTTGCGTGAGAGGGAGTGTCTGAGCGCGCGCTCCTTTCCAACACACACATAGCACTCAACACGAGCCTCACGCGCATCTAGTACATTCAGCCGCACAACGATCAACACATATTTACGTGATTGTCCTCTGTGAATATGATGTTCATGAGGAAGGTCTGCTGCTTTCTGCTCTGTTGTGTTTTTGAGGCGAGCGTTGCGCGCAGGACTGAAGAAGCGGAGACTTTGGAAAAGATTGAGAGCGCGCGCTGCGTCTCGCGCTGCCTCACACTTCACATCACGCAGATCACAGCGTCATTCAAACACCTGCAGGTAAGCGCGAACAAGAGTGAATATTTCTCGCTGTAGGTTTAGTTTGAAAGTAGATATTTTATAGACAATAATCTTTAAGAAAAAGCTTTGACCCTTATATTGTCACAATGGGAACTTGCTGGTTTTTGACCATGAAGAATAGCTGTTGGAAATATATAAATACTATTAAAGGTTAAAATGTCATATTCACACACACAACATAGGCTATATGAAAATGCAAACACGGAAAAGGTAACATACAAAAATATCAAATAATTGTTTTGACCAACTTAAATTGTATACCAGTGTGATTTTATTGTGTCCGCTTGTTTACAAATGCTATTACATCTATTGCAGAAATAGATGGAAATATGGGAATGGTGATATTAGGTAATATTAATACTGTTTTGAAATAATTGTTAACCAATTGTCTGAATAACTAGGTGCTTGAAACCAACATAGATAACTACTCCATAAGTTCATAAGTATACATTTATAAAATTGGTCTTTTGATTAAAAAAAAAAAAAAAAAACCCTTGAACTTCCCCATGTGAAAACTAGCCCTAGTCTGATCAATCCCTTTACTTTCAGATGCTGAGTTGGGATCTTTTAGCATATGCACTTAGTTTAGTGAATGGAAAACACATTGCTTTTTATGTGTGAATGAAGTGTTTAATGGCTGTTTTCACCTGTTTTCTCCATGAGTTTATTCCCTAACTGACTGGAGATCAGTTTTAGTGCAGTTGTAGTTAATTATGTGGTATTTGGAGTGAGAATCATGAAAGCATATGGTCTGACAGCCCACCATGTTACATGACTCTCTCCTGTCTGTCTGTCCTGTTTGTTGTATATCTCTTTAACTGAAATCAGCTTATGTGGCAACTCAGTGAACCGATTGTCTCAACCCAACCATAATTAAATCATAATTAGAGGCACATTATGAAAAACTATCCACTTTAGTAGTTCCAGACATTAAACTTTCTCTCTGATCTACTTATAATGTAATTTTCTCCTCCAGTTCCTGTCTGTAAATCCTAATTTGACTTGTAAGTCTATGATTTCATCATAAAATTGCATCTGGATACCAGAGACCCCTTTGTTGCAAACTTTTTGCATTTGCATGATGGGTCTATGCAACTAAATATATTACTTTTGAATTAATTCTTAATTTATTTTTAGGATCAGTTGAGCCTTTTTCTAGATGTGGATTTAAACATGGTAAGATACATTAAAAAGGGCAGAGAGTGTACACTCTCATTGGTAGCTGGAGCATGAATAAATTAGCCAAAATATTTAATAAACAGACACGCAAGGGGAGGGAGTTCTGTGGCGCAGATGTCATGTACAGTATTAAAAATAAGGGCAGCAATGTCATAGAAGAACCATTTTTGGTTCCTCAAATAACCTTACAGTGAAGAGTTCTTAAAAAAAAAAAAAAAAAATGTGAAGGAAAATTTTAAAATCTAAAGAACCTTTTTTTCCATTATAAAGAAGCTTTTGTGGAATGGAAAGGTTCCATGGATGTTAAGGGTTCAAGGTTCTTCATGGAACCATAGTTGCCAATAAAGGACCTTTTTTGAGGTCTGCTCATTATCCAAAAGGTAACATGTTTTAGAATGAGACCACTGACATTCATATATGATTGAGTGTTGGATCATTGCGGGAATTCTGGGAGATAACACGAGGGACTGCCTTGTAAAGGACTCGCTAACACATTCTTGTGTGAATTTTGGTAAGAAGGCTTCTGAAAAAGCATAACGGCCTCATAAATTACTCTTACAATTGCTATAATTAAATAAGGATGATATTACTCACGGCAGACTAAAATTCTTCTCAGAGTTTCTTTATTCTAAAACAGAATTCCAGCCATAATTTCTGTTTGTTAGACGGGACATTGTGCAGGTTTCATGTTACTGCTCAAAGCATAGATGGGGGTTTTGAAGAAGGTGTCCTCCCATTTTTCCTCAGCCCTTTAAAAGTCAAAAAATCAAATCCAGCTCAGCGTCTTTACACGTTACACGCACCAGAAAAGGAATGTTTGATAAGTCATCATTTATGCCATTCTCTCACTCTCATCCTTTGTTGCAGCAGCTGCTCTGACTGCAGGTGTACGATTTACAATGTCTCGAGACAATGGTGTTTGTTGTGTTAATGGCGCGCATAGGCCTATCCAGTGTCAGCGAAAATGGTTATACTGTGGTAAAAATGCAAGTTATCACACATGATAGGTGTAGAGTGACGGACATCAAACAAATGCAGGCAGAGTTTTCATTTAGGTAGAATTACACTCCTCCTTTGTTCTTCTTACCTTAAACAGGTGTTCACATGGTGGCTTTGCTGATTAGCATGGGTTATATAACTACACCAGTCTGGCGGAATTGCATATAAAATTTTAATACATTTGGATTACATAGTTTTAACACAAACTAATAAACTTAATGTGATGCATATTTCTCAGTCATATAAATAAAATGGGTAAGAAATTAGTATTTTTGCAATAGTACTAATAAACTGAATGTGTAAATAAACAATAACCAAGTTTATATCATCCAAAAATCCAGTTTGTTTCTATCTCATACATTTTAACTAATTTAATATTGCTTGTTCTAAAGCTATTTATATTTTAACCATGTTCATACTTTTTAACTGAATAAATATAATTGTTTTCAGATTTATGCAGATTCTAAGCAATTTTAATAAATGCATTTTAAAACGATTATTTAAATAAAATTAAATATGCAAATAGTTAATAAACATTAAATTAAATTACATTTATTAATTAATTTATTTATGGAAATTTTATATGCAATTCAAATACATAAATCTTAAATTTAGGCCTAAATATTATTTTAATGTGTGTTTTTCCATTGACGGTTATGTAGCTTTGTATTTTGATGAAATTTTTAAAACTACCTATAAATAGTATATATTTCATAATAGTAGATGCTTCACCAGTGACCTATTTATTTGAGAAGGCTCTTAAAGGGTTAGTTCACCCAAAAATGAAAATTATTCCATAATTTACTCACCCTCAAGCCATCCAAGGTGTATATGACTTTCTTCTTTCAGCCAAACACAATCGGAGTTATATTTAAAAATATTCTGGCTCTTCCAAGCTTTATAATGGGAGTGAATAGTAACCATGATTTTGAAGCCCAAAAAAGCGCATCCATCCATCATAAAAGTAATCTATACGGCTATACGAATCTATACGAAGCGATGCATTTTTTATAAGAAAAATATCCATATTTATAATGGATTTATAACTAGCTTCTGGTAATGTCTGTCCGCGCATTCACGAGAGAGTTTAGTTCCGGCGTATAAAATTCTTACAGAAAGGTGTTCTAATCTCTTTTCCATTGCACTCCAAAGAAAGCTGGCCAACCAATAAGATTCACACTTCTGGTCACATGCTCAGAGTGGCTGCTGTTACATACAGTAAAACTACAACTTGGTGGTGCTCACAATCAGAGGTTTTTGCTAAGCTACAGTGAATAATAAAGGAGAGTCCAGAACCGGCTCTCTTGTCTCTGTACTGTATTTGTTATTGTGTGATTAACACCATAAAGAATACATACTTCTCCTTGAAACAGAAAGTTGCACAGCATTGCTTTGTGTACCATAGTAACTAGGGTATCCATTTTTTTCTGCTTTTCCATAGCGCCATCTACTGTCAGAGAGTGAATTTACATGTGCCTGTCTGCCATTTTTTACACATTGGTCTGAACAGTAAATCGAACCACATTTTCATGCCGAACATTCGTCTTGGTGTGAACAGGCCTTTATGCTGATGACAGAAAAACTGCTATTTAAACCCACTGTTTTTTTAAGCCCATATCATCCAGCTTGTTAAATTCTGTTTTTTTTTTTTTTTTTTTCACATCCGTAATATTGCCCATTAACGTACTTCAGTATAGTTTATTATAGTTTATAAAACGGTTAGTTCCTGTCTTTGATTCTGATTGGTCAATAGCTGTGTTTTATTCACAATAAAACACGGCTATGACTGCTTCACCCAATGGTTCTGTGTATCACTACACAACACCCTTAGCAACCACTCTTAGCAACATAAACTGTATGTTCTCAAATTATATTGTTCATTGAAGCTTACTGTATTATGTAGAAGAGTATTGTGAGAAAAAGATCGAGTGAGCGAGTTTATTACCTGCATTCAGATTTAGCATTTTCCTTCAGGTCAGTCCTATATTCATAATAAAAAATCGGTTTAAACGTCCGATGTATTATCTTGTCCTTTTAACAGTTAAGGGATTTTCCCAGTCTTTTCAATGTAAAAGTTCTCGCTACTGACTGACACACTCATAAAGACGCTCTTTGCCGCCATCTAATGGCGTAATAATGTAACTTCTGTTGCTGTTCACGGTCAGGGACTATTTTTTCCGGCGGAAGGAAGGCTTTTATTGAAAGTTTACTTCATTAAAGTTGCATTGATACATATTTTTGGCTTTAATATTTGTATTGTGTGGTAAACGTTTTATAAAAGCAATAAGGTACTCGAAGCTAGTGCTATATCGTGAATAAGTCCGCTTCGTGTCGTGCCTGCAATCCCTTCAGCCGTGACTTATTCACAGTACAGCACAGCCTCTTGTTCCTTATTGCTTACTTAGAGTTGTTGAACCAGTCATTAATGGTTTTATAACCACTGGCTTAGTCCTAGATCTTTAAGACCAAATTAAAAACTCATTTTTATATTTCATGATTCTTGTAAAATGATTTGTATTACACTGTACATGTCTCAATTGTTTTCTCAGTGCTCATGTTTGAAAGGAGCAATATAAATAGAAATTAGTGATATGATTAGTGATGCTTACCAAGAATATCTCACGTTTATTATTATTCTTCTTCTTTCATACAAATTTCGGCATCTAACATTTAACTGCACCATTTGTCATACACCCATGAATGAGGTAATCGTCCAGTTTACTGAGGACATTTTTTAAGGCGTGCGAAAAACTGAAATATCCCATAGACTTAACATTGAGAAGAACTGAGATATCTTTAGATTAGAATGTCACAGTCACTTGTGGTGGGCTCATTTGTCTTTGTCCAGCAAGCAGACATTCACTTAAAACCTTTATCATCCTGTACAACCTTATTTATCAATTACTCAGATAACTCTCTAGTCTAAATTTTCAGGTTGTGCTAAACAAATGTCTCCAGTCTGATAGTCTGCATTACATTCTGTAATTGTAGAGTTGCATTGTACATGTGTGTTTCTTATTTGTGTTGTTGTACTGAAATAACTCATTTCAATTATTATGTGCATAGTAATGTGTTACGGTCAAAACCACAAGAGCTTCTGGTAATTTGTGTTAAAATATAAAGGCTGGTTAGTCACAGACTCTATAAAAATCCAGCAGAACAACTTTATTGAAATGCTGTTTACAGGAAGAGGCCACACCACAGAGAGCAGTGCTAATCTGTTTCTCTTTAGCTCTTTACTTGAAACAATACTGAAAAGGGAGGCTTAAAATAACGGGCAAGAATTTGTGAGGCTATAAAGGCAGTTCAGGGAAATGTTGTCAGGTTGGTAGAAATGCTCCCACACAATAGGGCATTTGGTGAGGTCCGAGCGAACTTCACATGATTATGAGACACTGAGGGCAGCCTGAACAATGTTAAGCTTTGTAGAAATAAGAGATGGGTTTATGGCATGGAACATTTATTTTTTCCCGAAGGACTAAAATGGAAGCAATGTGGCATAATTCTCTAGTGGCTTTGATGGTGGTCTGTGGTGGGATCATGAAAGAAAGGTATGAAAACTCATATGAGCTGAACAAGCATTTAAACTGTCCAAGAATGACAGGAATGAATGAGAGGAAGTTAAAATGCCAATGACTGATACTTTTAAAGTTTAAATACTTTAATGCTGTGGTTGATTTTAATATTGGTTGTAAATTGTATTAAATAGCTTGTTTCAGAAGTAGGTACAAATTGGTGTCCCATTACTTAGCCAAAACATTATGACCACTCATAGATGAAGCAAATTTCGTTGATTATCTCCTAACAAGGCCACATGTCAAGTTCTGGGTAGATTAGATGGTAAGCAAACAATCATGTTGGATGTGAGTAAAGACCTGAGCAACTTTGACAATGGTCATACGGCAAAGCTTGTGTGTTGCTCCCAGTCAGCAGTGGTGAGAATTCACCAACAGTGGTCCGAGGAGGAGAGACAAACCACAAACCGGCAACGGTGTTGGGCACCCAAGGCTCATCGATGCACGAGGGCAGCGGAGGCTATCCCGTCTGGGCCGAGCCAACAGAAGGCCTACTGTGGCACAAGTCACACAAAATTTTAATGATGGTTATGGGAGGAATATGTCAAACACACAGTGTATCGCACTCTGCTGCATATGGGGCTGCAAAGCCGCAGACCAGTCAGAGTGGCTATGATGACCCTTGTCCACCGTCAAAAGCACCTACAATGCGCACACAAGTGTCGGAACTGGACCTTGGAGCAGTGGAAGAAGGTCGCCGGTCCATTGAGTCCCATTTTCTTTTACATCACATGGACGGCCGTGCACGTGTGGCCTGTATACCTGGGGAAGTGATGGCACCAGGATGCACCGTGGGATGACGACAGGCCAGTGTAGGGAGTGGACAGTGTTTTGCTGGGAAACCCTGGGTCCAGCCATTCGTGTCTTCATGTCAATTTGACACGTGCCAACTACATAAACATTGTTGCAGACCAGGTAGACCCCTTCATGACAATGATGTTCCCTGGTGGAAGTAGCCTCTTTCAGCAGTATAATGCACCCTGCCACACTGCACACATTGTTCAGGAATGGTTTGAGGAACATGATAAAGAGTTAAAGGTGTTGCCCTGACCTCAGATCTCAATCTGATTGAATGTGTGAGATGTACTGGAAGAACAAGTCTAATTCATTGCGGTTCCACTTTGGACATGAAGGATCCTCTGCTAACGTCTTGGTGCCAGATACCACAGGACACATTCAGGACTCTTGTAGAGTCCATGCCTCGGCAGGTCGGTGCTGTTTTCCCAGCACATGGAGGACCAACAGCATATTAGTTAGGTGGTCATAATGTTTTGGCTCATCTGTGTATTCAGACATGAATTTTGGCAACAGCAAATATAATTGTAGGGACTGAGTATTTAAGTACTCAAAAGTGACACCAAAAAACAATCATGAAAAAAACAATCAACTATACACAAACATAATGCACAGTATTAAAAACGCTACCAGACGTATTTTGACGTAATACCCAATCAAACCAACTGTAGTGAAAATAGTTTAGATAGTTACAGTAATATGCTTAAAGAGTACAATAGTTTAGATGCTTTCTGAGTGTTTTTCGTTTTTGGTTGATGAGTCTTCAAATAGTGACAAAACACAATACATTATTTTTTGAGTTCACTTTTTTTGTAACAGAGCCACTAATAATTAATATGAGACACAGAAAAAAAGCAAGATGTGATGCAAAGACCACAACTTCTGACTATGAAAAGATAGGGTATGAAAATGCAGCTTTTATGCAGCTGACTGATTTGAAGGCACTAAATTATGATGGTGCTAAAACAAACACAACCATGCGTGCCTGTTTAGAAAAAACTAAATAGACACACAAAGAAGTGCAGCTCGTAATGTAGGTGTGCGAGTTGTCATCATCTATTTTGGACTGATTATTTTAGGAATACATTACAAACTTGTTCTGTCGATCAGCGTCATTTCGGGATAGATTATTTGCTGGTTTATTATGAGTTTATTACAAGCGTTGCTGACTCGTCCAGACACTTTTAATTTGCGCATACAATGAAAAACAAATTACTGCAAAAAAAAAAAGGTAGCATCCTCAACAAACAAATAAGATATTACCTTAGTTAAAATTTAATTAATATGGACATATCAGTAAAAACATACAAATTTTAATAACAAATGTATAAATAAAAAGGTTAGGAATCATATTTGTTTCAAGTGCTTTTTATTAGGAGGGGTGTGGTGCGGGGGGCCCCCAACATAAATTTTGCCTAGGGCCTCCAAATGTCTAGAACTGGCCCTGCAGATGTCATAGTGTGTTTAGATATGTTAGCATGTGTCTTTGTGGTGTGATTTTTCTGCATTAAAACAGCTCTGCACTGTACTGTATTCGATGAAGAACATAAAAAGTACAGTACTATGCAAATGCTTCACAAAAACACCTGTTTTAAGATGGATATTTATGTATTATGTGTGCCAGTAGAAAATATACATTTTAGATTTACAAACAATTCCAAATAATTGTTCCTGCAAACTAGGTGTAACATGTATCCTCTGTTATGTCCTATTCTTCCGTTCTACTCCGTTTGCCTGTGTTCCTGATCATTAGCTAGACTAATTATCCCATACCTGTTTCTGTTCTTCCAATTATATTTTAAACCCTGTTCCAATTATTTAAACCCTGAGTTCTCCTTAGTTCTTTGTCCAGTAATGTTTGCATCAGTGTATTACGTTGTTGTGTTTTGTCTGTCAATCTCCTGAGTTTCATTGTGGTTTTGAATAAAACTATTTTGTTGGTATTCCTTCGTTGTGCACTCTCTACAACCACAAACTGTGACAATAGGCAAAGGGTGACATGTCAAATACTGATGTGATTTAAGTAATTGACATTCATTGATAAATAAAAAAAAACTATCATGAATTTATTTTTAAAGCATCCTCACTTTACAGGAAAGTTCCTAAATCTATGCTGTTTTCAGTTGATGAATGAACAAAACTTTGTAGCCTACCTCATCCAATAAATCACAATAAGCTTTGTACTTTGTTACTTTTGATATGAAACAAGTCTCAGAATTCAAATTCTGTCCATTTTATTAAGAATTCAAACAAAAAATGTGGTTTTGATGTTCATTAATGTGTCATGGCAGATCGCTATAGTGCCTCGGTTCAAGCGGCTTGTGAACTCATCATCTCTTCCTCTTTACCACTAGTTACAGCACCAAATAAACATGAATGAAGATCAGAAGGAATGTTGAAAGATACAGTACAACTTACTGAAATGTACTATGTTTCATGTAATTACTCAATTGGTGATCCAACTGCAGAAAGACGTCAATAAAACATCTCGGGTTGCTTGTGTAACCCATGTTCTCTAAATAGGGAACGAGACGCAGCGTAGCGATGATGCAATGTGCAATGGGAAAGTCTTTGGGGCGGTGCAGATTGTCTGAACCCATATGGAATGATGCCAAGATTTTCCACCGAAGAAGAAGCCCCTTCAGCAGCGAGAAGAGCTTGGCAGCGAACGCAGCATCTCGTTCCCTATTCAGAGAACATGGGTTACGCAAGTAACCCGAGGCATTCTCTTTCATAGGTTCACTCAACGCTGCGTAGCGATGATGCAATGGGAACGATATACCACACACGCCAAGCTAAGCACTGCACAGTTCTGAGAACCACGTCTGGGATGGCCAGAAAGGGGCTACTAGAAGGAGGCGGATTCCACACTCCCTCACTCTGCAAAGGACTACAGGGATTAGCTTGAACGGAGGGAATGCATACAGTCTCAAATCCGACCACGGATGAGCGAAGGTGTCTATCCCCAGAGGTGTCGGATGAGACGGGGAGAACCACAGGGGGCACTGCTTCGAGCTGACGCAAAGAGGTCCACTTCCACCTCTCCAAACATGCTCCAAATTTACGTGGGACACCACTGTCATGTTGTCCATGCTGACAATGACTTGACAGCCCATCAGGGCCGGAAGGAAGTGATCCAGGGCAAGAGAGACGGTTCACAACTCTAGGCAGTTTATGTCCCACGAGAGAAACTCACCCGTCCAAACACTGCACGCTGGTCTGCCCTCGAAGACCGCACCCCAACCAGTCAAAGAGGTGTCCGTCATGACATCCTGGCGACGGCAGACTACGGCCATCTTGACCCCTTGAAGCAAAAAGGGGGTGTCTTTTCACCTCCAAAAGAGTGTGAAGGCAACTGCGCGACACTCTTAGCAGACGGAAGGCAGAACAAGAAGGGCGGATGCCTGAATTTCATCCACCACAGGAATGGTCTTATATGAAGGAGACCCAAAGGCAGCACAGGAGAGGCTGCTGCCATGAGCCCCAGAAGCCTGAGACAAACTCCAACCGCAACATGATAGCCGAGACTGAAACGGGCCGAGCACGCACGGAGACTGGAAACTCAAGCAGGGGCCAGATAGGCCTGCATCATGAGAAAATCGGGTTGGACATACAGGACAGTGGTCTGCTGAAAAGGAGTTAAGTCACTCTCCTGAGCATTCAAACTGAGACCAAGAGACCGGAGGTGGTGGAAAAGGACGTCCCTATGACGACACATCAACTCTCTGGAATGAGCCAGAATGAGCCAGTCATCTAGATAATTTACTACATGGATGCCCTGGAGCCTTAAGGGGGATGTGGAAATAGGCGGCCTTCAGGTCCACGGTGACGAACCAGTCCCCTGTTCGAATCTGCACCAGGATAGTTTTTAATGTCAGCATCTTGACCTTCCCTTTGTAGAGGGAAAAATTCAGGCGATGCAGATCCAATATGGGGCGCATACCCCCATCCTTCTTTAGGATGAGAAAGTAGCGGCTGAAGAAGCCACGGTCCAAGTCCGAAGGAGGAACCTCCTCTATCGCTCCCTTCAGGAGGAGGGATGTCACTTCTTGCTGCAGAACAGAAGCTTCTAGGGCACTGTTCGTGACAGTGGGGTAAACCCCGTTGAAGCAAGGAGGGTTTTGCTTACAGGGCTGGTCCTACAGGGCTTAGAAAGAAGAAGAGGGTGGGACTTCCAGGACGGAGCAGAAGAAGGTGAAAGGTGAGTGGCCAACGTGTCCTCAACCACTGGAATGCAGTGTAGCCCTGCTCCACAGAGCCAACCAGGCTGGTGAAGTCAGCGGCTGCTGCATTAGTCAGACGAGCAGAGAAAGGCTGTTTCTAGGGCCTTGAAATCTCGCAGTGAAGATGGCAGATGAAAAATGGCAGCTTTCTTCTAATGGGGCGCAAAGTGGATTGGCCACTGAGAAAACACTCATCAAGCTTGGAGGCCTGAGAATCGCAAGGCTCGTCAGGCCACTCAGGGTTAAGCTTCTCAGTAGCACAAGCTAGTACATCCACAAGCTCAGTGTAAGCTGCAGAAGGCCGCGCTTCCTGGCCCCTGGGTGGGAGAGCATTGACCGCGGCCCTGAAATCCTCAGAATAAGATGCCGCAGTGAATAAAATATCCTCCATTCTAAAAGAAATGACATCACGTGCCTCTGGACTGGGGCATAAATAATCATGGAGAAACTCCACTGGAGAAGCAGTGCGCGTGGGCGAGAGAGAGAAAGAAGGAATAGCCAGCCTGTTCACTCTCTAACGCCTCAAGCTCGACATCCGATCCTCAGGCCTTGGCTTTATGAGGGGCCTCGGCCACATCAACGCGTCGGGGGAGAGTGGCCAGATCTTTATCAAAACAAGCAAGCCTTGCGCAGAGAGTTTTAAGCCTAAAATTCTCACAAAACTTGCAGCCAGATGAGCCATAAATAGCCTCGCAAGCATGTGACAAGCCGAGGCATTTCACACACTTACCGTGCGGGTCGTCGCTTGCAATGAAGCGAGAGCACAGAGGCTGGCAACAACGCAAATCCATTGTGCTTCACCGAAGAGGACAATCTGGAGAAGACTACTAACTAGCACGGGCCAGATAAATCGCTTCTTCTGAAGAAGGAAATCTGAGAAGCAGATGGCGCATTCACTGTATAAGAGTGATTGATGTGGCGCAGCTGGGGAGGCGCCCGCGCCATCAGCCAATGAATTGCCGTGATTCTATACAGGTTCAGACAATCTGCATCGCCCCACGGGCGTTCCCATTGCGTCATCACTACGCAGCATTGAGTGAACCTATGAAAGAGAACAGCTTGAGAACAATAAAGTATGTCACGTAACTTTACATTTACCTCAGAAAGCCATTCAATGACCACAAACTCGATAGTTGGCTAAAAAATGAACTCTAGCGTGAGGAGCATTTTGCTAAATATATGCACTATATTGCATATTCACTGTATTTTTACTCAACCTGTTCTCAGAGCTGGGTAGATTACTTACAAATTGTAATCAGTTACTGATTCCAAATTACATGACAAACATTGTAGTTAGTAACGTAATCCATTACATTACATATGAAATATATTCCATTCTTTATCAACAGCATAGTGTATTAAATATTACATTAAGTCAGGGTTTCCCAGACTGGGGTTTGTGAGTTTAATGAAGAGCTTTTACGTAATTAAATCATAATAATTTAACATTTAAAATAAATAATTTTAAAAATAAAAAGCAATAAACACTTACTAAAAAAGATAAAAATATATATTTTATTTGTTTACCTGCATGTCATGTGACCACTAACTGGCATCAGAGAATCGTGAACTTAATTTTTTTTTATTATTATTATTTTATTATTGGCCTAACTTATTAACTTAAAATCTCAGAAGGTTCAGCTGACAAAAAAGTTGGGGAATCCCTGCATTGCATGTTAATATGAAATGACGTGAATTTGTATATTTTAATGTGTTTTAAAAGACAAAAGCCTTCCAAAGACACTAATACATGGTTAAATGACTCAGTGAGTGATAATTCAAATAATTAATAATTAATGTGTTTGTCAGGAGCTCATTATGTAATGCTGCAATGTTGAGAAAACACTTTTTAAAAGTAAAATGATTTCTGTAAATCCAGTGATCAGCTGCTGTGTGGGTCTCAGTTTTCAGTGATAGTCACATGACTAGTGGCTGGTCTGTCTGTGCAGTTGCACAAAGCTGGAAGACCTTCTGAACCTATATAAGCAGTAGACTTTTTTTAGAAAGAAAAATTTAAAAAAGAAGTAGTGGGAAGAATCAATAAATTATGAATAATTTACTGCCATTGTGGGAATAACAAATAATCATGTAATCAATAAAAAAGTAATGGTAGTCTGATTAAGTATTTTAAATGTAATAATCTAATTACAAGTACTTAATTTTTGGAATTTGATTACGTAATCCAGATTACATGTAATCAGTTATACCCAGCTCTTCCTGTTCTTTAGTATTTATTGTATGTTTGAATAAATCTGTCATGTTATGACAGCCACCATTTAAATGCTTATATTTCAAAAACCAAAAAACAAATAAGAACATAATTGTCATTAAAAAATTAATTATTATAATGTAACAATTTAGAACATTTGTCCTTCATTAATGAATAACTACACAGGAACACATGAGTAACGCAATATTAACATTCTAGTGACTACTATTAACTAACAAGAAACTCTAATTAAACAATTAGTAAGTAATAGCACTTTGTTGAATGAGGTAGTTCACTATTAGCTAATCAGTAACTACTATTTTTTTAATGCCTCATAGAGGACTACTAATAACTACTATATACAGGTTCATAATTAATGTGAATAATAATAATAATACGTTTTATTTATATAGCGCCTTTCAGGACCCCAAGGACGCTTTACATGAGGTTGATGCATAATGTATAATTAATTCTAAAGTGAAGATCATGGTAACCCACTAATAATGACTCAAGTATTACCAATTCGTTCAGAAGAAATTATTAATTATTTGGAACAGTGAAAAGCATGATAACTAGTAATGACTTTTTGTAAGGTAATCTCAGTTTAGCCCAACGGTAAGTCCACTGTGTGCACAGTGTACTGCATGAGAACCAATGAGGTTTAGCATTAGTTGACGTTTGAGGTTAATGTTGCCATATAGACTGTGTATGTGTGTAAAAGAGGAAATCAAATATGGCAAACAAGTAAGGTTGAGCTTCCCTGTTTACTGTATTTAATGAGCTTTCTGTGTGTGTGTGTGTGTGTGTGTGTATGTGTGTGTGTGTGTGTGTTTGATTTATGAGGACACAAATTTGTATAATGACATGGGTATTACACTGGTATAACGATGTAAACATGAAATATGAGGACATTTCATGAGTCCTCATATTTAAAATAGCTTTAAACACATACTAAACAATGTTTTACTAAAAATGTAAAAATGCAGAATGTTTTCTGTGATGGGTAGGTTTAGGGGTAGGGATAGTGTAGGGGGATAGAATGTACAGTTTGTACAGTATAAAAACCATTACACCTGTGGAATGTCCTCACTTTGATAGCAAAACAAACCTGTGTGTGTGTATGTGTGTGTGTGTGTGTGTGTGTGTTGATCAATGTTTATATGTGAATAAAAGCCTAAATTAAAACTATCATCACATAAAGAGATCAATTTTTCATTTTTTGTCGACCCTTTCATTTGATTTGAGTGAATGAAGAAAATTTCTTTTTTTGATTCCCTTTGTCATTCAGAATATGGACAAAAACAGCTTAAGAGACATGAAGATGAGATGTATGAGATGAGATAAGTAATGACTTAATTTATTGCTGACCTTTTTAACAATGCATTTCAGATAGCTGATGGATTAATTTGGGTGAATTTCAAGTATAAATCAGTTATATGGTAAGTGTATATTAGTTTTGGCTGGGCTTCAGAAGACACATGACACAGACAGACCTTTGAGCTGAGCTTTAGCTCCGTCATATATTTATCCTCATCTGTCCAAGCAAACACATCACAGTTCATGACCCACACTAATGATTACTTCTGGTTATTTAATATACATTAACTGTTTTCCCACAGTGATGTATAGCAGCCTACAGAAAGTTTTTGGATAAATGTTTTTCATGATTCAATCTAAATCTCTCATTAAGGGACAAAATCTCTGTTCTCTGTTAAGTGGACAGGACTTGTCTTCAGCCCCAAAGACTAAGGATTTAACTTAAATTTTACCTTCTTGTTTTCTGTGTTTAAAGAAAGAAACCCATCTGTAACAAACCTAAGAGGATTTATTCTTTTCTCTTCATGAAAGTTTGTGAAACAAACCTGTAAGTGTTACAGGTTTAGTTAATTTAGTTTGAAGGTGTGGAGTGAGAGCTTTAGTCTGGGAAGCTCATCAAGAAGGATTTAGCCTTGATGTGATCTCTTGAGATGATGTTACGCTACAGCATTCCTTTGGAGATAACTTCTGGAGACTTCATGACACACAATGGGCTCTCTCTCTGTCCCTAAAGTCCTAATTAAATCCTCACAAAAGCCTTGTGGGACCTCAGAGGAGGCGTGACTCACGTTTGCTGAGGATAAATATTGGTTACCCAGAGGGAGTGTCTGGAGAATTACTGTGGCGTTCGCCTGCATGGTGATCGCTCTTATGTGTGTTTGTATTTACCATCATTTTAGAGCAGTATTTAGATTGCATTTTAAATGAAGTTACAGAGGAGTCTTTATGTTAGTGCTGCATGCTGACACTATGACATACAGTAATAGAAGTCTAAACACAGACACTTCTGGACGTCATTTATTAGCTATGGTTAACTCCTCACCAGCACTTTTCCAAAACAAGGTTTGGTTTGGTGTTGACGTACGCTTGAGGCTGTGGTTATGGTGTGTTTGCTTCTTGTGGTGTGATTCATTCTTGCCCACTTCGCCCCACGCTGGAAGCAGTTCTGACCTCAAGCTTCAAATGCCACTTAAGGCCCACAGCAAATTTATATTAGAAATTTACATTTAACAGTAATAACTGATAGGAGTCTGGTGATCTTGTATTAAACAGTTAAAACCACAGTGGCTGAGAGAGCTCAATGCGTTGCAACTGAAGAAAACACATGCAAATACACAAAACACCAGCAAATTAAGAAAACATTTTCATCAGTTTGACAACACATGTGCTGCAAATACTCACAATGCAACCAAATACAGAAATGTTTCTAAGGGACCCCAACAAGTGACAAACCTGGCTGGAACATGCTTAATGTTCAATGTCTACTCGTCAGTGGTGTTGTCGATGACCTGAAATGTGAGTCAAGTCAAGTCATCTTCATTTATAAAGCGCTTTTTACAATACAGATTGTTTCAAAGCAGCTTCACAGTGATAATAGGAAAATTAATAGACAGAGATTGTTTTGGGTTTACAGCAGCTCTAGGAAAAAGTTATTATCGAGTTAAAGTTTTTGATTGAATCACTTCCCTTGTAAAAATCATTAATTATTAACTTAGGGGCCGCTTAAATGACACCTTTTTAACTGAAAACAGAAGACTTTTAACGTGTTCTTGCCGTTCATTTATGTGTTTAGTCTATAGGTATGCACATTTGAATGTGTATGTGTGCAGACGCTTAGTCTTTCTTTACAAAGTGACATCGCCAAATTACTTGTCTGGCCCGCATAATACAGAATTATTAGTCGTTTCCAAGGATCCATGCAAACTGGAATCATTTTGATAACATTTTATCTATACATAGGGAAAGGAAAGGGAAGGAGGCCCTCACAGGGGATAGTTTAGTTGACACTTCAGGGCTGCGTTGTTGTCAAGTCAATTCAAGTCACCTTTATTTATATAGCGCTTTTTACAATGTAGATTGTGTCAAAGCAGCTTTACATTGATAACTGGTACATTATTTGGCTGCACAGCAGCTCTTAAAGAATAGTGTCAATGCAGGCAGATCAAAGCACTGTTGAATATCAAATGTCAAGTCAAATGTCAAGTGTCCCCAACTAAGCAAGCCAAAGGCGACAGCGGTAAGGAACCCAAACTCCATCAGGTGGCAGACAAGTGGCAAATAGGTGTTTAAATTGAGAAAAAAAACCTTGGGAGAAACCAGGCTTAGTCGGGGGGCCAGTTCTCCTCTGGCCAACAGTGCTTTGTTACGATTCAGGTAGCTATCATAAGTCTGACAGGATCGCAACATTCAAAGTATTTATTCCAGTTCCATCCAATTGAGGATCGTATTCATCACGCCGGTATGGACGGTTGTTGAGGAACTGTGTCGTGGCTGTCGTGTCGATGAGGCCCTCACAGTGTATGATCTAGTTGACTCAATCTCTGCTGATACTTCAGGGCTGCGTTGTGGTCGTGTCAAGGCGCAGGTCCTTGCTCTCACCTGGATACGGCCCGGATCCGGTTGACTACGGTGAACCTCGGGATAACCAGAAAGACTAATTATAGCGTAGATGCCATTCTTCTTCTGATGTAATGAGTACATCAGGTGTTATAGGAAGTGTTCCCGGTTCTGGCTGACCTAATTTATGCAGCCTAATAATCCTTTAACGGATTTGAAAATATAAATTGGTAATGTGTTATGTGTATGCCAGGTTAAAGAAATGTGTTTTTAGTCTAGATTTAAACTGACAGAGTGTGTCTGCTTCCCGAACAATGCTAGGAAGATTGTTCCAGAGTTTAGGTGCCAAATAGGAGAAGGATCTACCGCCTGCGGTTGATTTCAGGCCAGTATTATCAGCTGGCCTGAATTCTGAGATCACAATAGACGTGAAGGACTATAATGAATTAGGAGCTTGCTCAGGTACTGGGGAGCTAAACCATTTAGTACTTTGTAAGTAATTAGCAAGATTTTAAAATCTATACGATGTTTAACAGGAAGCCAATGCAGTGTTGACAGAACTGGGCTAATATGGTCATACTTCCTAGTTCTAGTAAGAACTCTAGCTGCTGCATTTTGTACGAGCTGTAGTTTATTTATCAGGCGAGCAGAACAGCCACCCAGTAGAGCGTTACAGTAATCTAGCCTTGAGGTCATGAACGCATGAACTAACTGTTCTGCATTTTTCATTGAGAGCATATGTCGTAGTTTAGATATATTTTTAAGATGGAAGAATGCGGTTTTACAGATGCTAGTAACATGGCCTTCAAATGAAATAGGCCATGTTACTATGTTGTCGTGTCTAAGCGCAGATCCTTCATCTTATCCGGATACGGCCTCGATCTGGCAGACTACGGTAAACCTCGGGATAAACAGAGAGAGACTAATATTAGCGTAGATGCCATTCTTCTTATGATGTAGCGAGTACATCAGGTGTTATGAGAAGTGTTCCCGGTTCCGGCTGACCTAATTTATGCAGCCTAACAATTTACATGATTTGAATTATAGAAGTAGATAATGTGTTATGTGTATGCCAGGTTTAAGAGATGTGTTATGTGTATGCCAGGTTAAAGAGATGTGTTTTTAGTCTAGATTTAAACTGACAGAGTGTGTCTGCTTCCCGAACAATGCTAGGAAGACTGTTCCAAAGCAGTCAATTTTGATATTCTAGGTATTATCAACTGTTTTTTTGTTTATTTTAACATCCCGATCATATGTGCATTGTGAGTATTTTCAGTGCGTTTCTGTATTTGGTTGCATAGTGAGTATTTGCAGCACATGTGTTGTCAAACTGATGAAGATGTTTTCTTAATTTGCTGGTGTTTTTTTCTATTTGCATGTGTTTTCTCCTGTTGCAGCTTGTTGAGCTCTCTCGGCCACCATACAAAACATCTCGGGTTACAAATGTAACCATGGTTCCCTGAGAAGGGGAACAAGACACTGTGTCCTAGGACACTCATGGGGAATGCCTCTGGCATGCCAGTGTCTGAAGCACATGTCAAAACATGACAATGAGATTGGCCGGCGACAGCCCATGACGTCACCACCTGTGTGACCAGAGTATAAATAAGGCGCCAGAGTATAAATAAGTACACGTCATCTGCTTAAAGCCTGGAACATGGCAACAGGACGCAGTGTCTTGTTCCCCTTCTCAGGAAACCATGGTTACATTCATAACCCGAGACGTTCCCTTTCGAATGGGAACTCGCACTGCGTCATAGGACGCTAATGAGAAACAAATGCCCACTCCGCAATGCTGAAAGATTGAGTGCCATGACATAAGTCAATGACATCAACGGAATTAACCGGAGTCAAGTTCCCTGTCCTAGCAGTACACACCAGCGGTCGTCACAGACTCTATTCCCTATGGCCAGAAAACCTGGCTACAAGAGCAGCTTAGCGCAGGGCCTGGTATAAATACCTTTGGAGACCTCAGCAGAAAGACCATCTGAAGCCTAGCTACATTCTATGCTAAGAACTGCTTACCAAGGAGGCTAAGAGGAGCCTCACAAGGAAGGGAGGAGGCAGATGTTATTCGGCCTCTGCATAATGAGAATGCTGGAAGCGTTTACTCTGGATGACTTCCCTCAAATCCTGCTTTTTCTTCCTTGCATCACGCCTCATCTGCGATGAGTTTCTCTCTTTATCCCCAATGTCAGCCAGGTTCACAGAGAGATGCCTCTCCATGGCCACCATTGCCGCCATTGATTGGCTGATCACAGCGGTAGTTTGTTTTGTGGCACGGAGGGCAAGATCTGTAGTGCGGCGCAGTTCTGCTACTGCCTCAGGGGGGAGCCCCTGACCCTGGTCCAGGTCTTTCAGCAGATCGGCCTGGCAGGGCCGGTTCTAGACATTTGGAGGACCTAGGCAAAATTTATGTTGGAGGCCCCCGCTCCACACCCGTCCTAATAAAAAGCACTTAAATATTCCTTAACTTTTTATTTAACATCTGTTATTAAAATTTGTATATTTTTATATACACATTTTTATATAATTTTTTATTTTTATATGTGCATATTAATCAAACTTTAACTAAGGTAATCTCTTACATGTGTTTTTTTATTGGTAGTAATTTGTTCAGTAATTTATTTACAGTAGACTAAGAGGCCGTTCACATGTCGCCGTGCCTCTTTCTCATCTTTTCCAAAGCGTTCAGGAGCTTGTGTTCCTGTGGTGTCTGCCATTGCTAAGCAATCATGAGCCACGTTCTCCATGTAGATGAAGAAGTTTCAGCAAAGGATAAATGGATTTCTAACCCTTGCATTAGCTCTACTACTAGATATATTTATGGAGATGAGAAAACTCACCCTGTACAGCTATGATCAGCTGTTCGTCCATCTCGGCTGAGCTTTCGATGTTATTATGGAAAGGCTGAAGCTGATCAGTTGGTTCTTGTCACATGACCTGCTTGCGGCATTCCGAAAAAATTGTCATCTCCCTGCACCTGGAAAAAACGAGTGTATCGCACTGCATGCATGCCACAACCGCGTCGCTTCTATTATGAGCGCGCTTGCCGCGTATCTACATTTGAAATAACGAACTTGAGTGCGCAAAAGACAAGGCGTGAACAGCCCCTAACACACCCACCCACTGTTTGGGATAATGAACTGTTTTGCCTACTCTATAGGCCTACAGTAAAATGAAAGAAAAGGAAAACCACTTCAGTAAATGAACATCATGCCTTAATCATTTTAGGACAGGATTTACCCTCCTATTGAACCAATATTGGCTATATCTTCATATGTATTGCAGTGCAATACCTCAAATATGCACTATATAGCCTACACAAATCAACTGCTAGTGAAAGAGACAAACTACTAAGCAGAAATAGACTTAATTACTTCATAAAATTGTATGCTTATTTTTCAATAAATATAACAACAATATTTATGTTTTGACAACAAATTGTGTCATCTGTCTAACAGTCTGGACGCATCGATGGCGCTCGTTCTCTTTTAAACTCATAATAAATCAGCAAATGATCTATCCAGAAATGACGACGGTTGACAGAACATGTTAATTTTTTAGAATACACTACAATTAATCCAAAAGAGATGATGACAACTCACATGCCTACATTACAAACTGCACTTCTTTGTGTGCCTGTTTAGCCTTTCGCTTTGCACCCCCGAAGGATGTGTTAATTTCGGCGCCATTATTAATCCAATGACTTAAAGTATGTCAGCTGTAGAAAAGTTGCATTTTTGTATCTTTTTTCATATATTCAGAAGGTGGTACCCACTTTGATTCGGTGACAAGTTGGTTTCATTACAAGTGAGTGTCAATTCATCTATATCCAATGGAAAAAGAGCCTCTTTTTTTTGCTGCCCATTTCGATTGGTGGACTAGCATATTGGGGGATGTTACGGTAATGGAGGCCCCTCCTCAAAGCCTGAGGCCTTAGGCAACTGCCTGCTCTGCCTTCGGCCTGGCAAGCCTGCAACACCGCCATAGTGTACAGCGCAGCCCCGGCCTGACCCGCTGCCACGTACTGCCATTCAAACGTGATGTCTTGCGCAGCGGTTTGGTCGGCAGAGTGGGAGCCTTCAACGACGATGCCTCTCCCAGCGAGAAATAGCTAGCCAGTGTCTCTTCAACTGGTGGCGTCAACTCATATCCATGCTCAAGCATCCCCTCCACGCTAGCATAATTAGCATGATGAAATGGATGATTACAGGCCAAATATGGCTTCCTCCATGATCTTTCCACCTCAGCATGCAGATCGGGAAGAAATGGAAGGCTCACGAGTGCTGGGCGATTATGGCTGGAAAGATATCGCCCATCTAACCGGCTAATCTCTCGCGCCGCCATGGCAGACCTAATCTGTCTGTGGCGTGATACATAACCTCCAGCAACTGGTCGGACGCAGGGCAGGCAGGCTGCGAGGATTCAGAAACAACATCATCCTCAACAGCCACATCCTGCTTTTCTTGGCTTGAAGCCAGGAGCGCACTCGCTGCTGGATCGGAGGATGTGAGCAATAACACATCCTCATCCAGCTGCATGCCCTCGTCAGCTACCGAAGAATGAGAAATAGCCATACCTCTCTCAAATTCCTTGACTAGCTCCATCTGAGAACCCCACAATCTCGGACTCCTCTTCGCCTCAGCTGAAGCAGGTCCTGATCCACGGGGTACAGATGATTGCATAGGTGAACACACTTCCTGAAAGATTTAGCTACCATACTGCCTTTGACTCGTCACAACAAACAAACAGCTCCTGAAGACAAGAAAGAGGATGACGTGTACTATAGACACCCTATTTATACTCTGGTCGCACCGGTAGTGACATCATGGGCTGTCGCTGGCCAATGTCATTGTCGTGTTTTGACGTGCTTCAGACACCGGCATTCCCCATTAGCGTCCTAGAATGCAGTGTGAGTTCCCATTCAAAAGGGAACTGTCTTAGGAATATGCCGAATAGTTGACTCATCAGAAAGTGATGCCAAAATTTTAACTAATGCTACTCAATATAGGCATTCATTGGCCAATGAGAATTTAAAAGCAACCTGTTCAATTTGTCACATTTATCTTGTAGACTTTTATGGTATAAGACTATTTTGAAGTTTATTTGATTGAATCTGTCTTTATATTTCCTATGTTTACCTCCTGGTTGTATCTATTCCTTTGTTGTTGTTTTTTTTGTGTATAGTTTAGTTCTCGTTTTCCAGTGTATTTCTAGCCCTGGGTCATTTGTCAGATCTTGATTTACCTTACTCATTAATCTGTCGTGTATTGCAATTCTTTGGGATTATATGTGTTTTAGTGATGAGAGAAATGAAGCTTTTTACCTATTGTAATCTCTGATCAGTTTTCTACATTTGTAGACATTTTGATTGACACATTTGTATAATGAAGAGTTGTAAAATAATCTCTTATTGGCCTGATTAACCAAGCTCTCCATAAAACAAACAAAACAATGGTATTAGATGATTTGTTAATTGTTTTAATAGATGACACTTTCAATAAAATATTTGCAATTGGTTGCAAAAGGTGTTTCATTAATGTTTGGGCTGAGTTTTTGTTGCATTTACACCATTCTGACCAGGAGGCGTCACCAGAGTTTGAGAGCTTTGATACAGTGATTCATTTTGCGAAGCAATTGGTTCAACCGATTCAAAGTTTTAAAAAAAGATATAGACACTAGTTCATGGTTTCATACATATTACAGTAAACAAGTCTTTTTTTACATCACAACTGTTTGGAAATGTTTCACTAGGGGCGACCATTTAGCAGTTTGATACGCACTTTGAACCACTGGTTTGAAACAAAAGATTTACAAAGATTTCGAAGTTCACAAAGCAGTGTTTTGAAAGCACCTGTTGCTACCTTCTTCTGAGATTGTCTTCTTGCTTTAAAGGGGTTATATAATGCCACTTTTACAAGATTTAAAATAAGTCTCTGATGTCCCCAGAGTGTGTATGTGAAGTATTAGCTCAAAATACCCCACAGATCATTTTTTATAGCACGTTAAATTTGTCACTTTTTGAGGTTGAGCAAAAATGCTTCGTTTTTGTGTGTCCCTTTAAATGCAAATGAGCTGCTGCTCCCAAGAAGAGGGCGGAGTTTCAAGAGCTCATGTTAGCAGCTCCCATTACCTCACACAGACTCACTGAAAATGTCAGAAACTGTTCAGCCTTTTATGTTCAAACCGGAGTCGGACAATGATGGAGAGACTTAAGAAGAAGTGACAACATGTAGAATGCAACAGGACGTTTCTGAATGGTTAGTTGATGAATTTATGTAGCTGATGTGGAGTTAACTATCTTGAAGTCATTGATTAGCATATTCTGTCATGATAATCTATAAATCGCTTGTGTGGGAGCTGTTGTAAGATGCCTACAGAGTCAGAGAATATATGCTGCATGAAGATAGAACAGGTATAGTTTAGTTTAATTACGGTTATAACCAACCTGGTCTCATGGAAATACGTACTTGTGGGAACATTTTTGCAAGTTGCAAAATACGTACCAATACATACATATCACTGCAGTTTCCAACAGAAATGAACACTAGAGGCAGTAAAACAACAAGCACTTTAAATCGTTTTCATACACAGCTATGATTACAGAGTCAGATTATGGATTAATAAAGACTTGTTTTCACATCTCCTTGCACAATATTATGTTATGATCTCAAAACGCTTTTACCAAAGTGCACGATTTGTAAACAAATACATTTTGGACTTTGCATCGCTTAACCAGGTCCATATGTTTCGCTTTTCTGACATAACAAGTTTGCTTGGTAGCTCAGCTGATACAGGGTTGTACTTGGGATGCGGAAGGCTTGGGTACGAATCCCTTGAAAGATGAGTCATGGTAAAAGATCTCAAAGATGAGAGATCAAAAACAAGCTAAAATGGCATGATTACAAATGCTTTTTATGTCACATTTGCTTTTGTTAACACTATCGGGTAGATTTAGGTGTAATGTTACGTTATTTTTAAACGTAATGGAGCACCACTCACCGGACATTTCAAATCAGAACTGCGGTGATACGTATAAAACTAACATAATAAAAACGTACCATATTCACGTTCATCTGTTTCGGAAAAAAACTGAACACGCTTTTAGCAACACTCAGTGGACATTTCACATTGAAACTGTCACAAAATGTACATGGCGCTACGTATTTTCGTTTTGCAAAAATTTTCCCACAGGTACATTTTTCTAATGAGACTGGGCTGGTGATAACTGTTGTCATCTTGCTTTTATGACATGCTATTGCATTTGTGTTATGTACTGTATTGCAATAACATGGCCTCACCCCTTTGTTGCGTGTTCTCGGGGGCAGGGTTTATGTAAATTTTAGGGTTAGTGATGTCACTAACCTGGGAAGAGGCTCGTTGTAGTCCTTAAAACTTAAAAAAGCAATTTCTTTAAAAGAAAATATATCCCTTTGCTTTGAACTTTGAGCGTCCTAACTTTGCAGATCTTGTTTATGCTCAAACAGCAATATTATACACTAACTAAAGTTAAAAAAGTGAAATCATAATCAACCACCCCTTTAATAAATATTTACATTGCAATTCAATCCTCAACTCTTTGCCTGTGCTACACAATTGTGCTTTTAGAAAACCTATTTGCTGTATTTCACTGTCAAACTGACCACTTCCAGTCTTCCCATATCCTCAAAACACATCTTATACATCCCTGTCTGTCAGAGCTTTCTCTAGTGTGGGATATGAAAATATAATTCCCACTTTATTTTGTACTATTCATACTTGGTGCCCTGAGACAGTTGAAAAAGTTATATTGTCATTGCAATCATTTGCATGTGTTTCTTGGTCTCTTTCAGAATGACCATGTGTTGGGTTGGTGTGAGAACCACAGGAGATGTTCACAGGTAAGATGTTTTCAGATTAATGAGCTTGACATTATTCATTAAGCTTACAGCTTCTCATACTGCCTCAGTGCTGTTAAATAAAACTCTGTTCAAATGTAATTTCCTTTTAGTATGAGGAAATGGCCAAAGGTCAATGCCTTTATACAAACCACATGCTCTGTATGTACACTAAACCTTACTCATGTCTAATGGCAACTGGAAACCCAATGTAAACAGCACTGAGAGCCGCTGTTATATACTTTTTTTTAATTTATTTTTTTGGCCTTATTACAGCTCTTTCCTTCCACCAGATTACTGTCATTTTGTGATGCAGTACATTATTAAATAAATAGATTTAGATTTTAATATTTGATGTTCCTTACACTTCCTTACACTTACATATCATTTTGAGGTTGGGTCATGTTTGCATATTGTTCCAAAGGGGAAAAAAAATGTTTTCGTAATCTTCCATCAAAATGTAATAGTTTGCTCTGCCTCTGTAATATCTTATCAGCTGATGTCACCTATTCAACTTAATTTTTAATTCTTTCCTCCCCCTCCGACCATCTGTCATATAGTGATCACTTATGACCATCCCATCAGTTCCAGGATAAAATCAGTCACATTATAGAAGTAAAATGTGTTGTGAACATGTTTAAAGACCAAGTTTGTTTTTTTCTAATTGGTTTGACCCTTAGGAAATAATTATTTAAAGTTATGATGGGGGTAATAAGCATTTACAGCACACCTCTCTTTCCACCTAGAGTACATTTGCAAGGATTTATCAAAAGAGTTCCCTGGATTTGGACATACACAGACTTGACTCATTGGAAAGTCATGCCTCTACCAACATTTTTGCAAAACTCCAAAAACATAAACACTATTGGCAGTAAAACACCAACTTTTCATCCTTTTGTCATATTGTCAAATGCAGATTATCAATTAATAAAGACTTATTTTTTGTGGTTTTCTTGCATATTACTATGATATGAGCTTAAAGCACTTTTAACATAGTTGATGAATTGTAAACTAATACATTTTGTCATTTGCATCACATAAGCAGCTCCATATGTGTGGCTTTTCTGACAAAGTAAACTTGCTTGATGGCTCACCTGGTACAGCACTGCACTTGTGATGTGAAGCACTCGATACGAGTCCCATTAAACATGAGTCACGATTAAAGAGATCAAAGACTTGTAGAAGCAAGATAAAATGGCACAGTTGTTTCAGCAAATGTGTTTTTATCTCGTGTTTGCTTTTGTTAACACTATCGGGTATGTTTAGGGTTTAGTGTAGATGGTACAGTATTTTGAAACGCGATAGAGCACCACTCACTGGATATTTCATTTCCAAACTGCTTCAACACGTATAACAACCAATGTAATAAACCGCTGCCAGATTCATGTTCATGAATGTGCTTATAGTGGCACTCACTGAAATTTTCACTTAGAAAATGTCATGAAACATGGAAGAATGTGCAATATCGTGTTGCAAAATTGTTGATGAGCTTGGTTTGGGAATATTAGTTATGTTAACATTGACTCAGACATAGCCTTTTTAACCTTTTAAAATGATTTTACATTGCAAGATTTAAATGGGTTTTCACTGGGTTTCAGTGGTGTTTGCTTTTAGCTCTCAAACGCAGGGTTAGATCAGAGGAACTGAGTCTCAGGCAGACCATGAAGACTACCAGAGACTGAGTTTTTTTAGAATAGTGATATGCGACCGTAATTGCCCTCTGATAAGCCAGTAAACATGGTTAGCTCATTAATGGTAATTGCCTAAACCCAGACATCTCTGCCTGCCGTCCACTGATCACCAACCACTGCTCACCCTGAGGGCCTGAGCTTTAAAATCCCTGAATGAAAAAGAGCAAAAACATTCCTCTTGAAAGCTGTATTTCTCACACCAAGCGTTTAAGCCGTCCTAATTGCTTTCAGATGGAAGTAATCCACCATCAGCCTTTCCAATAACAGGTAAAGTAAATGTTGTGTTTCTTATGAAAATAAGCTGTTTCACATCCTCCTGGACTGAGCTGTGTCTCTAAAAGTGCACTTGAAATTAGCTCCTGTTTATTTGTTTAAAGCAGGCCAGAAAGACACTGTTTTTTTTTCTTTTTCTTTTTCTTGTAATGTCTTGATTGGCTGTGAAGGACTTTGTACATCTTAATTTTTTGTGCATGATCAGTTGATCTATTAAACTGAATGACCCACAAATCCCCTCCTATACCTTACAAAAAAAAAGTTTACTCAAGTGTGGTGCTGTTATATACTTCTTTTTTTTTTTTTAAATAAATAAATAACAGTGCATACATTGTCTACTTTTTACTTATAATTCTTAGATATACTTAGCAAAATTATACTTAATTAACTGATAATTATACATAAAAGTCTAAGAATATTAGGGCCTATACTTGTACTTAATAAAAACGGTATAATTTAGTATTTTAAGTGTGTGTGTGTACGTGTATGTATATATATATATATATATATATATATATACACACACACACACACACACTACTGTTACACTTAAAATACACTTTTATAATCTAAAAAGTGGACCAATTTAGTCCCAAGAAGTATTGAAATAGAACACTTACAAGTATACATTGTACATACTAGAACATTCATTTTTAGTATACTTACTACATGAAGTATACTTGGCAAGTATACTTAAAGGGATAGTTCACCCAAAAATTATCCCATGATTTACTCACCCTCAAGCCATTCTAGCTGTATATGACTATCTTCTTTCAGACGAACACAATCGGAGAACACTTTATACAGTAAAATAATGAGCTTGCGGCGCAACAGCCATACACATTCGACGTACGTCCAAAGAATTAACTTCCGTAACGTAGTACGCAATGACATGTTCTACACTACGCCATGACGTATGACGCTATGTCCTACGCCATAACACGTTGTATGCCATGTCATAGAACGTCATGGCATTGTGTACTATGTAGCGGAAGTTAACGGTTTTTGGACGTACGTCAAATGCGTATGGCGCCTGAAGCTTGTTGTTTTACTTTATAAAGTTTTAAATAAGGATATTTGTCTTACACAAACCCATAGATTCGCTTCAGAAGGCGTTTATTAACCCCCTGGAGTCGTATGGATTCATTTTTTTTTTAATGGATAAAATGATTCTTTTTTTTTTGTTGTTGGCTTCAAAATGTGACCACCCATTCACAACCATTATAAACCTTGGAGGACTAAGAATATTTTTAAATATATCTCCGATTGTGTTTGTCTGAAAAAAGATAGTCATATACACCTAGGATGGCTTGAGGGTGAGTAATGAAAAAAAAGAAGTGTGAAGTCTGCACACTGAAAGTAACTGCTCCAACAGATTTATTATTCAATGCACATTTCGACTAACAGGTCTTCATCAGGCACAATACCCATGTGGAATACAATCAACTCTTTATAGACAACAGGTGATCACCTTAATCAAACTGACTCAAGAAACAAGTGACAAATAATTCAAATCATGTGACCAAAAAAAAAAGAATTATAATATGCAAAAATAAATAAATAAATAAATAAATAAACTATATATATATATATATATATATATATATAAAATAATATACAAAAAAAATGAATATTGTATTTTTGAGGGTGAGTAAATCATGGGATAATTTTCATTTTCGGGTGAACTATCCCTTTAAGGCAAGACACTGCAAGCTTTTGGGCTATTTTGCTCCCATAATATTTCTTTTTTCAGACTAGTCGAAAGAAAACATCCAAAATATACACAAGTGTTTATTTTATTACACTTTATTTATTTGCGTCTGTAGATTTCAATTACAATACATACGTTTAAAGGCCATTTTCTAAAAATGTTTTAAAAAAAGTTTTTTTCTCCTATCTATATTCTTAAGGAATTTACTGAGGGGTTTGTTCATATATCATTCACCTGATTTATATAATATTTTGTTCCTAAAACATGTTTTTTTTTTTTTTCTTGACAGTATTTTCTGATTTATGGAGCAATAAAAAGAGAAATTCAAAATCCCCTCTGTAAAAACCTTTAAATCTAATATGTCAGCAAATTGAAACAAGAATTTTGAACCTTGCTTTATCCAATGTTCAGATTTATGTTCTGGAAATGTATGAATATGTGGGCATTTTTAATTATAAAATGCCTCACTTACATATTTAAATATAACATTTCAGAAAAATTGTAATAAAAAAAAAAAACATATTATGATACTGTAATTAATTAACTAGGGAAGTATGGTGATATCTGTTAGTTACATTTTTTTATCCTATTCACCTGTGGTGTCTTGACTTAAATTTACTTAATAAAATGAACTTGAAGTAAACTTTTCTGTTTGAAAGGGAGATCCTAAAATGCACAAGCTACAGCTGAACAGCAGCTGAAATGAGCAGAGGCCAGTGTTAGAAGCTTGATCAGGGCGTTACTCAGCACTTGTCCAGTCTTATCCATCAGGCCTGATCCTGGGTAAACGGCAAAGCTGTCAGATGTTTCACTGTGGCATTGCTGTTGTGCGAAGCAACATTCGTAGTTTACTACGCCTCTGGAACAGGATTAACCCCACTGAAGCCACTCTCTCTCTCTTCTCTGAAGTGAAGTTAGAAGCAGATGGAAGAAGCAGAATGGCTCACCCTACTGCCCTGCTGGGCTTGACCCTGAATGGGCTCAGGCACAAGCTTTGGAACCTGATCAGCAGGTGAGCCAAACGCCTGGAGGGTCATCGGGGCAGCACATGAGGGTCACTCTGTGTGTGGCCAGCCCTCCTCTCTAGCTGAGCATGGTGTTCAGTCCCTGAGCCTTGTGCTGAAGCCATGAGGGCAGTGACGACCACTGTTGACTCAGCAGGTTCCTGCTTCAAGGGTCGTATTGTTTGGGATTTTGGGAGCTTGTTACATTTAACAGTTCCTGGAAGTTTCACAGAAGAACTTATTCCAGCATTGTTTGGCAACTGGTGATATTGGAGATTTAAAATGAATCTCATTATGTATGTGAAAGCCAGTAATATTTTATTTTGATTCTCATGCTGATAAATCAGCCTAGTAGCGCCTAGTCTTATCACGATGCCCAAGCCTCAAATACTAGTGCCACAGTATTCTTGTAAGGCAGTGGTTCTCAATCCCATTCCTCACGCCGTGGTAGAGCTCATTATTACAGCTTGTAAGATGGAAATGTTCTGAGAGCTCCTACTTGTACCACGTGACCGCTGTTCTACCTGACCTCTACAGATTAATTTAGGCGTTGATAATGTTGCCATTGAAATGCAAAATTCCCAGTCCAAGGATGTGAACAGCTCCGAATAGAACGTCATATGCTGTCATTTGAGACTACAGTAATTTACGACATGGCATGAACACAGCAAATGATTCAGCAGCAGGCACCATCTTCTGGCAAAACGCGGGAATTAATTTGGCATGACCCTCACAGTGCATTATGGGTATTCTCTAGCCGTAGAGTGTACATCAATTGTACACTCATTATTGCGGTGCATTGTGGGATTGAATAAGTGCACTCGATAATGTCCACTATGGTTTCGGGCACCACTACAAATGGCTGTCCCCTCAAATAGTCCCCTATTTAAGGGTATGGGGGGAAATTTCGGTCACAGCCATACAAAATATTCACATTGAGAACTACTGTTGTAAGAGTTGCCAAATCTGCATCTCAAAACAGCCTGTTTGCCAATCAAAACTAGCAAAAAAATAGTCCAATTACCAATCGAAATTGCCCAAAAACTAACCCAAACACCACAACTCAAAATATGCCACTCCCGTACCTAAAGTACATATTTTACAGTCACTGTTATGGATAAACACAGTTTCAACTTTGGAAATGACTGTATAGTATCATAAACCCAGTCTGTTATCATAAACAAAAATTATCTTTACCTTAAGAAATGGTGAATAAAATCCTTCAGTGGGGGTTTTAATCCTTTATTTTTAAACTACCTAATAATTACAGTTTACAAGCTAAAATAAACATTTCAAGATATTCCTAATAAATTAATTTACTAGCAGTGATCCTGGGGCCGGATTCACAAAAATCTTAAGAAAGAAGTTAAGAAATTTCATAAGAATGTTCCTAAATGCAATTCTTGAAAAATACTTAAGAACTTCTCAAATATTTTCTTAAGAAAATTTGTTTCTTTAAAAGATGAAAAGCACTTCAAATGCCGTCTTTTTTAGCTGCCTGCAGATTACTGTAATTATCATAATATGCAAACACTGGCTTGACGGAAGTTTAACACTCACATGCGTCACATTTTTTAATTGTGTGTGTGTGTGTGTGTGTGTGTGTGTGTATGTGAGAGAGAGAGAGAGAGAGAGAGAGAGAGAACGCTCTTAAAGTGAACACGGCTTGTGTATGAGCACTGCCAAAAATTATGTCTTAAGTATAAAATTTAAAACGAGCTCCGTATTTGACTCCGTATTTTGTAGAGTTACTGAATTTCTAATTCAGCAAAAAGTAATGTCACGCATTACCATGACCAATCATTGTTTACATTATCAATCATTGGTGTCACTTCGGAGTACTGGTGCAAAATACTAGTAATATGTATTAGGCCTATATATGTAACCTTTAAAGTAGAGTTTGTCTGACAAAATGGAAGTTGGATTTTTACAGTGAATGTACTCCAGATATGTAGCTGGTATTGCACTGCAAGATGTGATTAAGGTATTATAACGGCTCTACTGTCTGTGATTTTTTTTTTTTTTTTCAGAAGCTTAAATGCATCAATTTTGTAACATTTAACCCCAGTTCAAGCTGCTCCACGGTTAAAGTGCTCTACACATTCTCATATGAAAGCACCAAATATCACAAAAGCATGAAATCAACTGTGGTTTTCACCTAAAGCAATACATTTAGTTTCAAAACCACAGAGAGTCTCAAAGCCAACATTACAGTTCCTAAAGTAAACCATGGTTGGTTAGCATTTACATATCTGAAATATGCTCTGTTACCTTTAACGGCACGTAAAATAGTTTATGATGACGGATTCATTTGAACCATATGAGAGAAAGCTGCTGTGTGTAGACAACTCCTCCTCGCCGCTGAGAGTTTCTGCAGGCTGATGAACTCTGTGGCCTTGTGTTGTAGTTTCTCCACCCTTAGCAACATGTTTGCTGTGAGCGTGTTGCGTGTGGCCTGCAGACACCTGAACTGCAATGGCAAGTCAATGGATTGCAGACATTCGGAACACCCAGGTTGTTCCCATAATGCACCAGTGCAGATTGTGTGCTGATTTTAACTGCAGCAAGCAACGGCTGTTTTCCAGTTCATTCGCTGCCCCGTGTGACACCTTAATGACCGACCAGTCCTGTATTCGTCAAGGAGGCTGACGTTTCACTGTGAAGGCGTTCGCACTTTTACTAGAGCACTCTCATGATTTAGAAACACTCTTAGTCTGAATAAAAGATGTTTCTGCACATATGGTTTTTGTCATAGTGAGGTTGGAGCCCATGAGAATGTACATGTCAGGACACTAAATCAGAACATGCAGCCTTCCTCTTGAATCATGCTCAGGCAAAATGAGAATGTTGAAAGGTCAAGAAGGGACCTCTGGACAGCGTCTTTCAAAATCAAGTCCAAGATGATTTGTGTTTCGTAAGGGGGTGGTATGGACGTTTGTCATCAACTTCCATATGGATAAGCCATTTGAGTTATTCATGACACTGAGAAATGAATGGACTTCCACTCTTTCTTGTGCTAAACTAGCTCTCCTAATGTTTCAGTTTTTCACGTCTGGCATTTGAAGGTTCATCGGAGGTGATACCAGGAACACAGTCTACCGTTCAATTTTCCTTTGGCCCCTTGCAGCGAGCACAGCTTTCTCCCATTTGTTGCCATCTTGTTCTGCACGGCTTTCAAAAGGTCTTGGAGGGTTCTGCGCTGGTTCTCAGAAAGATTTTCTAAATTTGTTCCACGTCAAACACCCCTTTAAAGCTCCTCTGGTTTATGATGACATCCATACAAAATAATCGGTAACACTTTATTTCGATGATCCACTTTAGACATTCTGTTAACTATAAGTAACTTTGCAACTACATGTCAACTAACTCTCAGTAGACTGTCTGCTTAATATCTGCTAACACTTTATTTTGATGCTTCTCAACAGACATTCTACTAACTATAAATAACATGTCAACTTATTCTACTAACCCAAACCCTAACCTCTACTAACAGTCTACTACAATCTACTAATACTCTAAGAGTTAGTTGACAAAGTAGTTGCAATGTTACTTATAGTTAGTAGAATGTCTAAAGTGGACCATCGAAAAACAAATAATTATCTGATCAGAAAAGCATTTATTCAATATCACTTTACAATAACGTTCCATTTGTTAACATTAGTAGACTATAGTAGTTAATATGAACTATCAATGAAAAATACTTCTAAAGCATTTATGATAACACTTTACAGTAAGGTCTCATTTGATAACATTAGTTAATGTATTAACCTAACATGAACTAACAATGAGCAATACATTTGCTACAGTATTTATTAATCTTTGTTAATGTTAGTTAATAAAAATCCAGTTGTTTATTGTTTATGCATTGACTAATGTTAACAAATGCAACTTTTGATTTTAATAATGTATTAGTAAATGTTGAAATCAACATCAACTAAGATTAATAAATGCTGTAGAAGTATTCTTAGTTCATGTTAATTACAGTGGTTAACTAATGTTAACTATGAAACCTTACTGAAAAGTTTTACCGCATTGATTAATCTTAGCCAATGTTAATTTCAACATTCACCAATACATTACTCAAATGAAATGTTGAATCTGTTAATATTATATAATGTATCTGATCTAAAATGAACTAACAATGAATAGTTGTATTTTTATTAACTAGCAGTAACAAAGATTAATAGATGACATAACAAATGTATTGCTCATTGTTAGGGAAGTTAATGCATTAACTAATGGGACCTTACTGTAAAGTGTGATTTGGTTGGTAGTTTGTGCATGATCGTTTATGAAGTCACATGGTTGGCAACAGTCAAGTAAGATGGCTGTAACGCTCAAGAGTAAGTACTTGGCAAAAATGGTTCCTTGACTTTGGTTTTGGCACTCTTTATCATCCAATTATTTGACTGAATTATCGTTTGTGCAGAACATTTGAGCTCAATCTTAATTTTACAATGACCTCAAAAGTGCCTCAGGGTTCCTGTGTTCTGTTTTCTAATGCAGTTATTATTGAACGTTCAGCATCATGTTTCTTATTGACTTATTTCAGTTTCTTGGCCCCATGTGGTCTCATTCATTTCCATCACACCTCATGCTTGTTTCAATATTTGAGTCAATAAACCATCCAAAAGACCTTTATTAGCTGTCACTTACATCTCATTCATATCTTATTTACTTTTACATGAACATTTATAACCCTCAGGCTGTAGTGCAGGTCTAGTCAAATCAGTGCTCACTTGGTGTTCAGTAACTTTGGTTAGACTTTGTTTTCAGAATTTCTGTTTGTCCAAAAATAAGCACAGATTGTTTCATGGAACTCAGAAAACGCCTCGGTTACGTATGTAACCTTAGCTCCCTGAATAGGGAACGAGACGCTGCGTCGGAAACGCTGTGGGAACTACTCTGCGTGATTGCGCTGTGAAGCACGTATGAAATCAGTCCAATAGAGTGACGGAACGTCATAGGCGGGTGACGTCACTGACCAGGAAACTATAAAGCCTACCCGAAAACACATTCATTCAGCTTCTGAAAAACTGAAGCAAGTCGCTTACGGGCATGCCGGGAGTATGGCAGGGTGACGCAGCGTCTCGTTCCCTATTCAGGGAACTAAGGTTACATACGTAACCGAGACGTTCCCTTTCAAGGGAACTCGAGCTGCGTCGGAAACGCTGTGGGAACGCTAACACCCACGTCGCCATATGAGCAAGTGACCGTCCGTGTGAAATCGGAGCATACACTAAGACGAGAGCACCTGCGCCCCTGGAGTGGAGCCGAGGTCAAGTTCATAGAACCTCACAAACGTATGCGGCGAGGACCAGCCTTCCGCATCACAAACTTCCTGGAGAGAAACTCTTGACAATAGCGCTTTAGAAGCGGCCATAATCCTGGTCGAGTGAGCTCGAACAGCCAAAGGTGATGGCTGACCAGCCGACTCATAAGCAAGTGAGATGGCCTCGACCACCCACTTGCTCATCCTCTGCTTAGATGCAGGGTAACCTTTCCTAGGTGACCCCAAACAAATGAACAGCTGTTCTGATTTTCTCCATAGGGCAGCTCTGTGGACATAAGCATCCAATGCCCTCACAGGGCAGAGCAGATTCAGTTTCTCCTGGTCTGACGTCTGGAAGGGAGGAGGACAGAAGGCCTGCAGTACAATAGGTCTTACAACATTAGTAGGGACCTTTGGAATATTACCCGGTCTAGGGTGAAGGAAGGCCTTAACCATATCAGGTGCGAATTCCAGGCACGAGGGAGATACCGAGAGGGCTTGAATGTCTCCAATCCTCTTGAGAGACGAAATAGCAAGCAGAAAGATGGGCTTTAGGGTGAGAAACTTCTCAGGAACTTCTTCAATAGGCTTGGAGGGAGCCATAGACAGGCCTTGCAAAACAACGGCCAAATCCCAGGCCGGCACCCTTGTGCGAACTGCAGGTCTCAGAGTGCCACGGAGGAAACAGGTGATAAGAAGGTGTCTCCCCAAAGATACACCACTCAAAGGAGCGTGGTAAGCAGCTAAGGCCGCCACGTACACCTTTATTGTGGAGGGGGATAGCCCTGTGGAAAACCTTTCCTGGAAGTCCAGCACTGCAGACACCGGGCAGTTAACTGGATCCCACTGGTGGTTTCCGCACCATGAAGTGAATAATCTCCACTTCAGGGCATAGAGTTTCCTCATGGAGGGAGCTCTGGAGTGGAGGATGGTCTCAACAACCTCAGTTGAGAGACCTGAACCTATGAGTTGGGCCCCCTCAGAGGCCAAGCCCACAGTTTCCACAATTCCGGGTGAGGGTGAAGGATTGACCCATTCGCCTGAGAGAGAAAGTAGACTGCCTTGATTGAGCGCAGTTTCCCCTGGGTCCACGGGAGGATCTGATGAGCCAGTTTGTATAACGGGTGCGACCTCAGACCCCCCTGATGGTTTATATATACGAGACCACCGATGTGTTGTCGGAACGAACAAGTACATGATGGTCTCTGAGGTCTGGGAGGAAGTGTTTCAGAGCCTGGAACACTGCCAACATCTCCAGGCGATTTATGTGCCAAGTGAGATGATGGTCCTGCCACAGACCCCGAGCAGAGCGACCACTCATGATCGCCCCCCAGCCCGTGAGGGATGCATCTGTCGTTAGCATGACACGACGACCCAGAGCTCCCAACACAGGTCCCTGGGACAGAAACCAAGGTTTTTTCCATATGACTAAGGCACGAAGGCAGCGCAGTGCCCTGAAGCGGCGCACCAGCAGGGAACGACTGGCTTGGCTGCACAAAAACGCTCATCAGAGAGCGCACCGGCATTGCGGCGGTGTTGGCAGAGCGCCCTCCTGAGGGCCTTCAGGATCCTGATGGTACTTCTGGCATCAGGATTTTGTCGACAAAGCCCTCTTCTAAGCAATGACGGTCCTCAGATCCTTCGACTGCGAGCGTTGCCCCGTCTCCCAACTCCTCGGAGGGGGGCACGGGTAGCAACGCTCTGCTTCTGCTGCGCCCTATGTGAGGAGCTCGTACTTGGCTTCGGCTGCTCCCGCCCAGCAGCCGCAGAGACCAGGGTTCGGCAGGGGAGAAATTGCTGAAGTGCTGCCGCTTGCTTTTTTAACTCTAAAAACCTCTCGGTGACAGATGAAATAGCGTCACCAAAGAGGCCAGACGGATTAAGTGGAGCGTCCAGGAGGAAGGTTTTATCTCTTTAATGTCAGTGAGGTTTAACCATAAATGCCTTTCCGTGGCCACCAGGGCTGCCATAGACTGGCCGATGGATTTGGCCATCTCCTTGGTGGCCCGGAGAGCTAAGTCAGCTGACTGACGCAACTCCTGAATCATTTCAGCCCCCACTTCTTCACTTTTCCCCAGGTCTTTTAGCAGGTCGGCTTGGTATGCCTGCAAGATAGACATAGTGTGCAGGCATGCCGCCGCCTGACCCGCCACCGAGTACGCTTTGCCCACCAGCGCCGATGTAGCTTTAAGTTGCTTGGTAGGCAGTATCGGGGCATTGAGGGATGATGCAGCTTGAGGGGAGAGATGGCTCGCGAGCGTCTCTTCCGCCTTTGGCATTGCCCCATAACCGTGTTTTCTCATACCTAACACATTGCTGTATGTAGATGTTTGTGGTGTGTAAATACGGTATGAGACTGGTTTCTTCCACGACCTCCACACCTTGGTGTGGAAGTCGGGAAAAAACGGTAAGCCCCAACGTGGAGGTTGAGCTAATCTAGATGAAAGAAAACGTTAATCTAATTTGCTCTTAGTTTGCAGCTCTTGTTTCTCGGCTGGCCAATCGATGTTTAATTTGGCCACAGCATGAGTTAAAACCTCCATAAGCTCCTCACTTGCAGGAGACTGAAGTCTTCAGTATCTCCTGTTGCTACACTAACCACATCCAATTCCTCAGAACTGGATGCCATTAATGCAGCTGCCTCAACCGGAGCGGAAGAAACCGCAGCACGTGCTTCCTGACCCCGAATTGAGACACTAGATCTGGCAGGTGAGGGCTGAGATAGGGCAGAGCCCATCTCAAACCCCTCTGCCAGATCCATCTGCGAACCCCACGACAACAGGCGCTGCTCTGCCTTGGCAGAAGTGGGACCCGCGCCGCGAGGAACGCGAGCCGAGCCGCTCTCATCAAAGAGGGCTCGGCGGGAGCTCGGCGGGAGCTCGGCGGGAGCGCAGCGTTCTCAGCGGGAGAAGATCACAATACTCACAAGCAGCTCCCTCGAGAGCTGCTTGGGCATGCTGCACTCCCAAACAAACAACACACATTTGGTGTGTATCCCCACCCGTGATGAAACGAGGGCAGGGATGAACACACTTCCTGAACTGTTGTTCGCTCGCCATAATAATGTGCTTGTGTACTGAGACAGACAACAATAAATAGGACACACAATTTCACATATAGCGCTTGCTGAAGGCACAGAAGCTGAATGAATGTGTTATCGGGTAGGCTTTATAGTTTCCTGGTCAGTGACGTCACCCGCCTATGACGTTCTGTCACTCTATTGGACTGATTTCATACGTGCTTCACTACGCAATCACGCAGAGGCGTTCCCACAGCGTTTCCGACGCAGCTCGAGTTCCCGTGAAAGGGAACTCAGAATATCTGCAAATGAGCATCTCATACAAAACTTATGAGATGAGAACTTATGATATCTTTGAAACATTTAATGCCACTAAAACTGAATCCAAAGACTAATTCTTTCTCATTGGATCAACCAGGAATCTTATAAGCACAACTTAATTTCCAATCAGATTAGAACTACGTTGTCATTTACCTCATGCCGTTTTTGTTTGCATTTTGTTTGCATGTCTTAATCATTATTTATTTAATCATTTTGGTCTTGCTTTCCTGTAAAAATATCCAAACATAACTAAAAAAGATTAAAGGCACGTTCCCATCATAACTATAACTATAACGATCAAGATATAGTTCTAAAAATCGTTCTAAATGTAAAAGAAGAGTCCACACCACAACTATTACGATAATGGCGCAGAGAAAAAATATAGTTGGAATTACCTTCAGAAAGATTTTTTCCAGCTAATGAACGATAAAAACATTGATAATCAGAATCCATCCTGCTTTAAAGAGCTTGACCATTTAAAGCATCAGTCAACAAAACTGCAGCGCTTAGAATCAAGGCTGTAACCATGTCTTGAACATTGGGGGACCAAAGTTTTTTTTATTTTTTTATTTTTTTATTTATTTATTTTTTTGCTTGTGGGGTGTGGGGGATGTTATTGTGTTATTGGTCTTTGTATTTAAAAGGGGGGTATCACACACAGTTTCTGCCAATCTCATGTTAATCTTGAGTACCTATAGAGTAGTAGTGCATCCTTCATATCTCCAAAAAGTTTTTAGTTTAATCATATTTATAAAAGATACATACACTGTACCGAGTATTTCCGAAAACAGCCGAGCGCCTGGAGGCGTGTCCTGTGAGCGGAGCTAGAGTCACGAGTACGCGCAGCTTTTGTGTAGAGATCGTCTACAAGCTATCAATGGTCAGCTAAACAACTGTATTTAAACACACACAATACACCATCACATTATCCATGGATAACTTTTGAATCACTATATTGAATATAGCGTATGAATGATGAATAATGAATTTATGAATTCACTACGTTCGTGTTGTTTACATTATATTATATAAGCGCCGATCCTGAGGGCTCAAGCAGCCACGGAAAAACACGAGATATTCTCCATTCATTTTAACCAATAAAAAAGTGATTGCAACTATTAGTTTCTATGGTTATTTTAATAACAAATATCGAGAGCGCATCAATGTAATGCGTGAGAACAAATCTCTCAGCTCCACTGAACACTGGGTTCTTTGGGAAGCAAGGTTATATTTCCCTCACAACCAAAAACACACTTCTTTGGTGACATTGTTGATTTCGTGCAGTCCTGTGACCTGCGCAGCGCTGCTGATGACTTCCGTAAACCCGAACGCGCGTTGATGGGCGTGCTCTTGCGCTCTCGCTCAGGTCCACATGTGCGCGCGCGCCCTTCCGGGAGAAGTGCCTGTACAAGGAATTCCGCCCCCGTTTACATCACTCAGGCCGATACTCGAAAAAAAAAGTCAGAATCCTGTGAGGATTTGGAAGAGAATTTTTGGAACAGAAATACTCCGTAATACGTCCAACTCATGTTTTGAAACTTTGGCCATGTTTAGCATGAGAATCCAACTCTTTAACAGTGTAAATAAGTCAGAATACATGAAATAGCATTATCACCCCCCCCCCCCCTCCTTTAAAGGAATTAAATAATTACATGATTAAAAGGGATTTAAGGAATTAAAGAAAAAGAAATAAGTACGGTAAAATTTTCAGGTCTATTGTAGTTATGAAATAAACTATTTGCAAATAATATTTTTAAATATATGCACACAATCACTCTTATTCGTGTGTCTAATATGTAAAAAATTGCAAAACGTTTCTTGTCTCATCACATTCAGTTATGATTTACATGAATCATGTAAATAATAGCATATTTTCAATTCAAAATGGTGAAATTTCATAACAATGTTGAGTATCTCTGGATATTACCCACACTCCACACATGAGTCACTTTTCATCAGGCAAATGCACTGATAAACTGATGAAAATGAAATTGTGAGGATGTTTTTCTTCTGTTCCCTGTGTAAACATAACTACAGGCCAGATAAATAAACTCACTGTACTGATGAGGTTCATGGCCAGTTTGCATTCTTAACCTTGATTGATTGGATCGTACATTACAAAGGATTCATTTGAAAGCGATTAACGCACCAGCTACTGAGAGGAAACTATTTCATAAGCAAGCACGATATTGATATCACCTCCACAACAGATGTTAGAAACTCGTTCACTCACTCACAGATGTTTGCAACCATGGGAAAATAGCAATTTAAGGGTTTTAAGAGTTTTTGAACTCGTGTCAACTTCAATCTGATGTTTCTGTAAAATCAGTCTGTTTTTATTTGTCTTAATGTGATTATGCTGAGCATTTTTTCCTTGTTTCAAACGGCGATGTCTAACAACTTAAGTCATATGGACTCATTTTATAATGTTTTTATGGTGTGGGTTTTTTTTTTTGTTTTGTTTTTTGTCCTTTTTGATCTTGACACACTGAAAAAAAAATTATACTTTGGATCCGCTTAAAGTGCCCCTATTATGCTTTTTCGAGTATTCCCTTTTATGTTGTGTGTAATATGCATGTAAAAGATCTGTGAAGTTTTAAAGAATTAAAGTACATGATAAATAAAGTTATTGTCTCCTAAAAGAAAGAATATATTCTGAACTGCTGAAACGAGTCGTCAGTAAATTCAGTCTCACGTCCTGTTACATATCTACGTAACAAATTAACAGATTTGCATAATGCCCGTCTATGGTCTTCACTGGCTGAACGAGAACAACGTCTTTGACCCTCAAACATTGTAGCTGTAGCTGAGACTGGAAGAGTTTGTGTTGTTCATGTCAAGAAGACGTTGTTTTCTGTGCTGCAAATCCACTTTGATGCATTTCCAAAGGATGAGACTCACTCTGAAATTGATATGGTAAAACCCCGCGCTTTAAAAAAAAATTAAATTTGTTACAGACATTTGTATATACACAAAAGACACTTTATTTATTATAAAGATAATACTTTAATATCTGTAGACATAATCAACATGTTACTTAATGTAGGATTTTCTGGCATTTTACAATTTAATTTCACCATAAACAAAAGCTAATTTAGCTTATTTTACATTGTTCTATGGGTAATGTTATTTGTTTTAGACAAACTGAACGAAACAGGTTTAAACCAGAAACCACGATTTTCAGTTAGACAAATCGTAGTCCTAACTTTCAAAAAAGGGCAACATGAACATTCCACTAATCATCTCTTTTTGTGTTTCACACCAGAAAAGACTGCCAGTCCAAATTCTATTTTTTTGCATATCCGATTGAAATCCAATCAGATTTAGTAAGTGTGAACGGCCAAAAATCACATGAACTGTGATTTTTACAAATCCGTTTCAAGCTACATTTATATGTGGTTTAAAATCCTTTTAAATCGCATTTCTGGAAGTCTGTTTATGTGACCTTTTACCCGTTAATTAATCATTCTGTTCAGCTGGTCTTGATTAGTTCCCTTTGTTTGCTCCTTGTATTTAAACCCTGTTTCATTCTGTTCCTTGTCTGGTATTGTTTATGTTAAAGTGTAGTTGCACAGCAGTTTTTTTTGTTTTGTTTTGTTTTGTTTTTTGTGAAGGCGGATGTATTATATCACTACTATCACTAACAGCAGACTGAAGAGCACATGTGCTCTTATGCAGAAAATGAAGTCAGGTAGCAGGAATGGATTTGATTGGACAGGAGCCTTCTTGACTGCTTCATTCATCTGGTAACTGTCATCTTTTTTTATGATGAGGCATGGGCTTTTATCTTCATGAAAGAAGTTTTTCATACTGCCTTTCAGCCATGAGGTCTCACGCTTTTTTTCTGCCAGCCCTGGATGTCATCTGTCTTTTTCTTTTAAGGGGAGAGCCAGTAAAGCAGCAGGATAGCTGGACAGTGAAACTCTTCACAGGTTCTGAGGCTGCCACCATATAGACATCTCAGAATGGACACCTGTCTAAGCATTTCTCATATTTTCAGCCCAATATTCCTTTTAAACCACGCAATTGCTTTTGAGCAAAGCAAAAAATGCAGACTCAAAAATGTGTGGAAAATGCTCAAGATTTCTTTAACCAGAGCTAAGCTGATTGTGTAACTTGAGTCCATTTGTATGTCCTTTGATTTTCAGTATGGAACTAAGGGGCCATTTACACGACACCGTTTTCAACTAAAAACCGAAAACTCTTTATGCATTTTGGCCGTTCATTTACACGACAACAGCTTTTGGGGGCCTGAAAAACGCAAAGGAAGAACTTTTCCATTTTTTGTACATTGTTGTGTAAACATTCCTATAGTTCACACAAAATTTAAAATTCTGTCATCTTTTACTCACCCTCATGTTTTCCAAACCAGTAAGACCTTCTAACATTTGATTTGAGAAACACAAAAGGAATGTTAGGCAGAATGTTCAAGCTGCTCTTTTTCATATTGCACTTTTTGAAATTTGATAATGAATTCCACAGTATAAAAATGGCAAATGACTTTTGTTAAATGTCCTTAATGTCCCATCATAAATCTTTGATTTGGCAATAATTAACCTGTAAAGAGGGCCTTTCTACTTCTAAATCATTTACAAACTTTGATCTTCAGTTTCAGTCAGTTTCAATTAGCTCATATTCAAATCAGTTTGTAAAAATCACACATCAGCATGAAAAATGTTAAAGTCAGCATGAAATGGACATTTCTTATGAATGCTTTTGATTTTGTGAACGATTCATCTATTGTATGCATACGTTTAATTTTTTAGTGACCTTAATTTTTTTTATAACCTCTAGTGAAACAACAGACTTCTCTCTGTTGACGTATGCCGGACTTTTCCAATAATTTTTTCTGCATAAACCCTTCTTACTCTTGCATTCAGATCTGCCTCCATCCAATCAAAAACCCATGGATGAAACCAAGTCCCACCCTCCATTTTCCGTTTTACTGGCATGTACGTCACAGTACAGAAAAAAGGATCTGTTGCTACTTCTGTTGGATCACAACTTTAAACATATTAAGTGCATGCATTAACGTTGACAGTATATAAAGTATATATTTCATAACTTATCTGCATTAGATGCTTTTTACTTTTTATTGAATGTCCTGGCAAAGAATGTGGGAGTGAACACTGCATGCACATGAGATTTTTCTGTTCAGGTGAATGGAGGGAACATTAGTTCACCAATATTCATACCTGCTATAATCGAATTATTGTACGATTTCTCAGCTGCCACATTGTAGAGGTCCAGAATGATCCATTACTGAAGGCCTTTTCTATGTGTCTGATTTCAGGGATACTGGTGTAAAAAAAGGCATCCAGTTCACCCTAGAGTGTTGAAGTGCATGTGACGCTTTGTGTTCCTCCTTCATAATTTATAGGCTGGCACATGACTTAGATTCCAGTGCCTGTGAAGAGCGTCACCCGCTGCGGGCAGAAGTCCACATGCGATCAAAGCCAAGCTGTGACTAAATCACAGGCAGACAAGCGCAGTGATGATTTGACCCTTGGGATTCTCCGTTCTGTGCTTCCTGCTGCATTTCCAGCCCATCCACAGCAGCTCCTATTACATTAGTGACAAAATGATATTCTGGAATTTTTTTGTTCCTGCGGCTTCCTTGCACTTTCCCATTAACCTTTTGGTATTATTTCTACACTGATAGGAAAAAACTGTAGAAAAATGGAATTCGTAAACACAATGCAATTGGGCCCTATTTTTACAGACTTTTCTTAGAGTGTAAGATCTCACTGAGAATAAAGTGGAAGAGACCAAGGGCAAAAAATAGGATAGTGGAATTGAGAGAGAACTAAAAAAAAAAAAAAAAAAAGTATGATTACAGTAAAGTCAATTTGTAGTAATGATTTTATTAACTGAATGTTCAGATCTTGATTTATTTGGACAGTGCAGTTCTGTAGAATTAGGTGTTTTTAACAATCGCGTGATGGAATGACTTTAACAGATAATACATTTTGTAATTTATTCCTGTGATGGCAAAGCTCCATTTTCAACAGTCATTATTCCAGTCTTCAGTGTCACATGATCCTTCAGAAATCATTTGGTACTCAAGAAACCTTTTTTCATTATTATTATTTATCACAGTTGAAAATGGTTTTGCTGTTGTGGAAACCCTGATACAGGTTTCTGTTGATAAACAGAAAGTTTTAAAAAAGTATTTATAGAAATCTTTTGTAACATTATAAATACCTTTACTGTCATTTTCGATCAGTTTAATGTGCCCTTGCTGAATAAAAATATAGGTAACACTTTACAATAAGGTTCATTAGTTAAACATTAGATAATGTATTAACTAACATGAACTAACCATGAGCAATACATTTGTTACTGTATTTACTAATCTTCGTTAACGTTAGTTAATGAAAATACAGTTGTTCATTGTTTGTTCATGTTAGTTCACAGTGCATTAACTAATGTTAACAAGATTTTAATAATGTATTAGTAAATGTTGAAATTAACATTAACAAAGATTTAATAAATGCTGTATAAGTGCAGTTCATTATTAGTTCATGTTAACTAATGCAGTTAACTAATGAACCTTATTGTAAAGTGTTACCAAAATATAAATTTTTATAAAAAAATAAAATAAAAAAAACAACAACTTTTGAAAGGTAGTGTATTTATTTCTATATATCTGGTTATTTTCTAGTAAACATTTTTTACTTCAATATAATTACAGTTTCTATGAACGTGACTAGTTTTATATTATGCTATTGTTTTTTATTTGATAGTGTCATTTGCAGTGCATCATGGGATTAGTAGTCTTCATAAAATAATTTAAGAACACAGTTGTAAGGGTTATGTTCAGTTTCATTGTGTTTTAGAGGCTGTTTGCACTATATCCTTTTCAATTAAAAACAGAAAACTTGTGCGTTTTGACCGTTCATTTATGACAAGGGTGTTTTGGGGGCCTGAAAATGCAAACTTTTCAAAACTGGTTTCAAAGTGCAACTTTGATAACGTTATTGTGTCTCTCTGTAAAGTACAAAAAAAGTGAATTTGTGAAAACTGTGACGTCATGCGCATGTGTGATACATGTTCAATCTATAGACGCGTAGTGTTTCTTTACAAAGTGACATCGCCAACTACTGTCCTAGCATAAATAATATAGCGTTTTTAGTCATTTTCACGGATCCGTGTGAACGGGGATTGTTTCCATTGTTTCCAAATGTTTCCATCGTTGTCGTGTAAATGTACCCTTAGTTTGGTTTTCCCTGTACCCGTTTCTAGTTCTAGTTCTAGTTCCTTGTTAGTTTCCATGGTTTCTAATTGAGTTACTCACCTGTTCCCTGTTCTGTTGATTATCTTCCCTTGTGTATTTAAGCCACCTTGTCCTGTGTTAAAGGGCACCTATTATGCAAAATTCACTTTTACATGGTGTCTGAACATAAATGCGTTTTGGCATTGTGTGTACACAACCACCCTATAAATGATAAAAATCCAACCACTCCTCTTTTTTCCATTTTCATAAGCAGTGTCTCAGAATGAGCTGTTCACAGATTCTGGGCAAAGTGACATCACTTTGCACAGGCCCTGCCCACGACTGCTGATGGACTCTGCCTTATTAGCATAGACCTCACCCTGAGCGAGTTGTACACTGTCCACCATTTTCTCCAGGCCGGAGCAGCTGTAGCAACAAGAATGTCTCTTAAGCAACTCAGGTGTGTTGTTGTTGGATGTAAGAGTGAACATAAGTCTTCATGTACAGTACTCCCAACATCAGAGTAAGCAGTGGAAGCAGTGGATTCATTTTGTTTTTGAAGAGAATGTGCCCCCATATACCTAAATTCATTTATGTCTGCGCGAATAATTTTACACCAGACTGCTTTGTGAACGAGGGTCAATACAAAAGGACAATAGAAAACAGGTTTTGCTAAAAAGTTGTTACTCAAGGATGGATCAGTACAAAATGTTTATGATCCAGCTAGTTTCTGTGATCGGGATCTTCTTATTGATTTCATGTTATTGTTTCGTCGGGTGACAAAAAGACCTTTATCTATGATAAAAGTGGAGCAGGCGGCCGGAGAATCAGCTCGCCAAAAAATTACGAAATGAATCTCAGACATATTCAGATGGGATTACATTTCTGAGAGGACTTCTGAGTTAGCCGAGAAGCAGTAATTTTCCGATTCACGAACAAATGGAAAAACAATTCGTAAGGGAACTTGGCTGCACTGTGTGTTTTTGATTCACAAAGAACCGGTTCATAAGAGTCATTTGTTAATGAAGCTGACTACACTGGGCGCGCTGCGTGCGCCTGCAACCATCATGCAGTTTATTGAAAGACGTGTTTTATTGACATTATTTTGCATTAAGCTGTCTTTTTTATGTCATCACATTGAAGCACCGCTGCTGAAAAGCAGTACTTGAAACACTGCTTACATTTATATTTTAATCTGTGATAATTCTGGGGTGGCAGATGGGGTGGCAAACCCCGGTAGATCCGCCCCTGCTTCTTGTGCACTGACTCGTTCGCTAAACTGAACATCCAATCAAGAGCTCCCTCTCTCACTGACGGCCCCGACGGTGATTCAACATGCTGAATCAGGCAAACTGCTGCTGACATGACCATGATGAGAGCCAATGTGTGAAACACTCAGCAAAAACTAGCCTGACAGACGTGTCCCGGCCTTAAAAGTGCTACTCTTAAATAAGTCAACCTGCCATTCCAAACAAGACCACAGGGAGAAGCCAAAAAATCACTAATCCCGCTGCTTTGACCTGACTGAATATATATAGCTACTATTCAGATCCATTCAGAATTACTATACACATCAAAATACAAATGAAAAATTAAAACAATCTGAATGTTTCGAAACACATCGATCTGAAGGCATTCCTGGAGGATGAAGGAATTGATACCATTGAATGGTCCCCACGCCTGACCTAAATCCAGTAGAACACCTCTGGGACATTACGTTTCGGTCCATCCGACGCCGCCAGCTTGCACCTCAGACTGTCCAGGAGCTCAGTGATGCCCTGGTCCAGATCTGGGAGGAAATACCCCAGGACACCATCCGTCGTCTCATTAGGAGCATGCCCCGACATTGTCAGGCATGCATACAAGCACGTGGGGGCCATACAAAATACTGAGTACCATTTTGAGTTGCTGCAATGAAATTTTAGCAAAATGGACTAGCCTGCTGCATCATTTTTTCACTTTGATTTTCAGGGTGTCTTTGAATTCAGTCTTTTGTAGGTTGATAATTTTCATTTCCATCCTTTCATTCCTAACACATTACCCAGTCCATATCAGGATAGATATCCAGCATGATATTTTTCCCCATTGAGATCTGATGTGTTTTCAAAGTGTTCCTTTAATTTTTTGGAGCAATATATATATATATATATATATATATATATATATATATATATATAATATATTAAATTATTAAATATCTTAAATTATTAAATAAAATTATTGCAAGGTTTTAGTTATAGGAAAAAATTAAATATCTAAAATATTAAGTGGACATTTGATCTGTTGGTCCTTCTAATGCTTTTAATTATCACCTGATAAAATTTTAATCACACCCTCATCTCGTGTTGAAATATCAGTTTTTCTTCGCTGTCAAAGATGATGAAGTGTAAAATCTCCCACAATGTTTCCGTCAGGGAGCAGTCAGTGCAGCCTGACAAGGGCAAAGAGTCAGCGCTCCTCTTGAAGCAAATATGTCCCGGTTTTTCTGATCTGGAGGAGGAGGATGAGGAGCCCTCTTCTCTGTGGGGCGGCATTCAGAAAACATTAATCTTCAACACTAAATTAAAGAAAGCTTTTAGTCCATGAACTGAATGTTTGGAGCGTTCATCGGAATTCTCTAAGAACAATTTATCCATCAATCCTCAATAACAATAACAATCAAGTCAAGTCACCTTTATTTATATAGCGTTTTTTACAATGCAGATTGTGTCCAAGCAGCTTTACAGTGATAACAGGAAAATAATTTTGGCTGCACAGCAGCTCTAGAAGAAAATGGTGTCATTGTCTAGCTTAAGTAAGTTCAGTATTGATTCATTCCATTGTAAAAATCATTAGTTATTAATTTAGTTCATTTATCTATACAGCAGCTCTGGAGAAAACAGTGACATCATCATCCAGTTCAGTTCAGTGCTCATACAATGGTGTCAATACAGGCAGATCAAAAACATTGTTGAATATCAAGTGTCCCCAACTAACCCAAACCCAAACTCCATCTGGTGACAAAAATGGAGAAAAAACCTTGGGAGAAACCAGGCTCAGTCGGGCCCAGTTCTCCTCTGGCCAACAATGAACAGTGCATGATTTATGATTCATGCAGCATTACGGGTCATAAATCAGATTGGGATGTGAACAGTCAAAATATTTAATTTTTTTTTTTTTTTTTTTTTTTTTAAATTATTAATAGTCTCTTTTCAGATCATTAGTCATCATGTGTGTCCCATAAAAACCAGCTCAAAATTGTGATATGTGACTGGATTACCTGTTGTTAACTCCTAATACCAGGTGTAAACAGGGCCTCTGTAATGTCCACCAGTTTGACCCATTCAGGCTTATTTACAGACCAGTTGCTAACTGTCAGCGTGGGGTTGAATAAAGGTGGAAAATAAAAGTGCAGGATCTATCTACGTGACGTGTAGCCAAGTATGGTGTCCCATACTCTGCATTTCACCCGTTCACCCTTGAACCCGCGACCTTCGGATTACAAGTCCAACTCAGTTTATGCTGAACAATATCACAATAGTGGTGTATAATTCAAGTCTTTTTTATTGTTTTGTCACCATTTTGAATTCATAGTTGTAGCAGCAGTGCTGTAAAGAAGATGAACTTAGAGATACAACTTCTCAGAGAGGTTTTACCGTACTGAGAGTTTTTGAAAGATTGCGTATATTGGCAATGGAGACAGCATTGTAAATTATCATTTTCACAAGCGCTCCACTTCCTTCCATACTGTAAAAACTAATTTTGTGAAATTTACAGTAAAAAAAAAAACAAAAAAAAAAACAGCTGTGATTGCCAGAACTTTACTATAGCAACATTTTAAGTTTTACAGGTTGAAATTACTTTTAAAGTGCTCCTATTATGGATTACCTTTCATACAGTGTTTAATGTAGCTGTAAGTGAATGTAAACAGTTGTAAAGCTGAAAGTGCATCATAAATAAAGTTATTGTCTCTCAAAAGAAAGAGTTGACTCTGAACAGCTTAAACACGTCATTTGTAATTCGAATCCCATTTTCGGGAAGTTCAAACGTCACAAGTTAACACATTTGCATAACTGTAGCTGCCTGGTTCGTATTGTGTACATGCCGAGTAGGGATGGGCGATACCACTTATTTTGTTTTCGATACGAAACCGATACTTTCAAGGCCAATATCACAGATATCGATACCGATACGATACCTCAAATCTGAACTTATACATTTTAAAATTTCTTAAATTATTGAATTATTAAGAGTAAAATGGGTAATGATACCCACTTAACATTATATTTGAAAGGTATTTTAACATTCAATACCCCTTAATTGCAATTTATTAGATTAATGTCGAGAAGATGCTGTTTTATGCTGTGCAAAAGCAAATTCTCTTTGTAAACACTTCCAAATTATCACAGCGATACAACAGCAGTATAACCTTCTGATGATTGCTTCTCAAATCTCTGTGAGGTCTAAATGGAATTTACAAAACGCTTCTCCATTAAAGATGGGACAGTACCCACTTTATTTGGACCAACTTGCTCCTCAGAATCACAGCCTTTATGTATGATTAATTATTGATGTATATGTTTTATACCGAGAGTTCAAAATGCATAGTTTTGTGTTTTAGCTATATTGTGTATATGTCTTGCTAACCTGCTAACTCACTTACTGTCTTACTGAAATACTTCTGCTAATCAGCTGTGGCCCACTATTACCTAAAACTGTGTCCATTAATGCAGATCGTCTGTCGTTCTTACTACTTTTAGTAATAATAAAGGATGGAGCAAGATTTGTTTTACAAAATTGTTACATCAGTCATTCACGTTAGTGCTCGGCTAACATTTACATTTACATTTACATTTACATTTAGTCATGTAGCAGACGCTTTTCTCCAAAGCGACTTACAAATGAGAGTGCTAGTTATTGATGCGTAGTTTGTTGATACAGTTAATAATATAGTTCCCACATGTACACCGCAATAAATTAGAAATTGATGGACATACACTTGTTAATGCTGATGTAGAGGAATTACAGTTGCAACATCTCATGATGAACGTCAGACTGAGTAGCAGATCACTGAGAAACATCCTCCTTGCGATGGAGGCTCCGGTTGAATACCAAGTTCTTCCAATATTTCATCATCGGACTCGCGTATAGATTGATATGGTAAAATCGATGCCATTGTTACTATCTTTACAGTGTGTATAATCTTTGAGCTTTAGCTAAAGTTCAGTTATGGTAATGGGTGTTTGTTTCCGCACGTGGTGTAAGCAGTAGACCAATCACAACAGACAGGGCTGTCTGGCCAATCAGAGCAGATTAAGGAGGGATTTAGAGAGACTGATTCATCCGACGAGTCGTTTTGAGAATCATTGAAAAATATGAAAATTACAGTTTTCACTATGAAGTATATGATGATTTCACTGTTAGGAAATGCTCAACACACTGTCAGTACACTAAAATCCAGCAATCCTTCATTCATCCCCTTTAAAGCACCACTCATAAGATAAACTCATTAGTTGACCTCACTAATCGGCCTAAACTTCAAATCACCTAAATGTGAGGTGAACCTGCATTCAGATGATTTTACCCCTTCACTGTTACGCTGAGATCTTTTGTAAACAGGATCAGCAGATGCTTGACTTTTTCATCCATCATCTTATCCCACAATCCCATGTGTGTCATACCAGAGCCCTTTGTCTCAGGGAAATTAGTCACTGATAACCTGTGTCACAGCTACTGATCTCCATGCGCTCACCCCCTGCCGCAGTGTTTGTGGTAGTTCACAAAACACAGGGGAGACGGCCGGCCTGTGATTCAGTCCAGATCTCTGGCTCTCACCCCATCACTCCCTTCCTCTTAGGAGTGTGTTGTCATATTGATGACTCACAGGCCACGTGTGTGTGTGTGTTGTGTTGAGGGTCGTCAGCAGTCATTAGATGGAGGTTGGACACACAGGAGCTGTACTGACATACTGACCTCAACTGAATGGAAAGAAATGTGAAAACACTCCATCGGGACATCATAGATAAGTGATTCAATCAAAAACCAACTTTAGCTCGATAATAATTTTCTTAGCGCTGCTGTAAATCAAAAACAATCTCTGTCAATTAATTTTCCTATTGTGAAGCTGCTTTGAAACAAGATGTATTGTGAAAAGCACTATATAAATGAAGATGACTTGACTTGACTTGACTTGACTAACAATACATAAAATTTAAAAAGTGCTTTTTGTAATCATGTCAGTTGAAAGGGTTTACTTTAAAATACATTTTAAATCATGTTTTAAGTATTTGAAATTACATTTAAAGTTAATATATTTTAAATATGCTAAATTCTTCATCATTACAAATAATCATATAAATATATTAATATATATTAACATGAATTTAAATTATAATATATTTTAATTTAATTGCAGTTAACATGCAATTAATTGTCCGAAAACATTACATTCAGTTCACACTTAAATATATTATTTTATTACACTCCTCTCTGAAATGCTTGATTCTTATTGGTCACTCGTGACATTCCGAGGTCAGTTATTTACCGTTTTGCGATAACAACCGGTTGGATGTACATTATCCCTTACTTAAAGTATACTATTGCCATAATAAGTACTGTGAAGTGTATGCTAAAGTGTACTTTTTTTTTTACAAATGGAAAGTTTGCACCAATGCTGCTATTTTGGGCTGCTCAAACAAAGTAATATTTTTAGGGGAATCAACCGACAAAATGCTGTGCTTATAGTTGTATCTACATTTTTTTATATATTAAATATTTTATTTTTTAATATCTTATCCTTTTGAGAGTGTTAGTATTGGATGACTTTGGTTGTTTTCCTTTCTGCAGACTGTCAGTCTGTAGTGTTATGGGCATTGGTTAGACATTAGTATCACCAGAAGGAAAACAAATCTTATTTATCTTAAGAGTAGAACATATTTTGACCAGAATCCCTGTTTCCATTTTAATCGAAGTCTGTATAAATGACTGATTTAGACTGATAATAAGATTATCTTTGCAGTAAGGTGAAACCAGCCTCACTCCATGTCTCTCTTCTCTCCTATTTTCTGTCCGTTTTCTTCTTTTTTGAATGTGGTCTTGACTTTGAGTGCAGCCAAATGAAAGCTGTCTGTTCAGGTGGGGGATAGATGGGGGCAGATGTCAGTATAATCCATCACATAACACACAACAGATGTGTTCAAATGTTCCAGCACATGAGGGACTGGAGGCCCGGCCAGCGGGGGTTCGACTAGGAGCACGTCTCGCAGGGAATGGATAACTTAGATTAGAGAGGAAAAAGCACACTTGATTCTGAGACGGAACAAATGTGGTCATCCTTTGTACTGAATATTTGAATCCTTGCATATCTAAGGCTTTGTTCACACAAATCCGATCTTTGGGATTGACCACATTAATAAAACTGAATCTGTTTGTGCAGACAGTGCAGTCAATATCCAATATATCTCTATCGTTTTCCATTGTAATCACTAAAACAATAGAAAGAAGCCAAGAGAATTACTCCTACAACAACTTAAAGCAGTGAAAAGAAAGGACAGAAAACTGGAAATTTGACTTTCATCATGGATAAACTTATGAGCAGCATGAGACAACATACAGTAAGCGGCTGTATTTTACACTTTTTTTCATATGAAAACTAGAACTGCTCACTAATGTCCCTGATATACTTCAAGCGAAATTGAAGAACGAACTGGTGTGATGTCATTTCGAACAAAATCAGGCCAAAACAAAAAGTTTGTTTGGAGTTCGTTTCTGGAGTTTGAAACAGTTTGCTAGCAGACTGCTAAACACCTTTGACCTACCATTGGTCTGTGGCGATGATGTAATAGGTGGGTGTGGTTCTGGGGCTCCGCTCTCTTTGACGTGGAAATCTTCTCCGGTTAATTTCTTCTGTCCAGTCCATTGAGGTCAGGCGTCTGCAAGAGAAAACAAAAACACTGGAGAGCTGCTTTATTATAGAAACTGACATGTAATTCTAATTGAAAGAGACTCTTTTTACCCCTAAACGAAGAACAAAAAAGAACTTCGCTGTGAGTATATTGGGGCATTCATTCATTCACTCACTATTCACTATATGATGATAGATTTGAGTATACTCATGACAAAGTTCTGCTTTGTTCTTCATTTAGAGAAAAATGGTTTAGCAACTGTATGCTATTTGCAAGATTTGGATGGTGCCCATGCTGCTGGATTCACAAATACTGTGTGAGTGGGTGTAATGTAGGCCAGATAGTTAAAGCAGTACAGGTATACCTCACTCTGACCTCAAGAGGCGCACTAGCAACTGCGAGTGTCTTTGTTAGCGTGCCAGTTGACGCTAGATTGAATCCCGATCAGAGTGGTGCGAGTTGGACCAGTCACAGTTCATTGGTGCCATGACCTGGACAAGAGTGAGGGTTAGGGGGGTGAGTGTAACGGAAGCCAGATGAATTGCGAGTAGCACCAGTTACACAGTATGTGCAAATCCAGCATGAAGGACTTGAAAAAAGGACTGGAAAAGATCTTTTCAAGTCTAGTCAGAAGGTGTTTAACAGCCAGTGAGAAGTTTTCCTAAAAGTTCGCAATGGCACACTTTTTCGAACCACCAAAACTAACTGGTCACCTTCACTAAAAATCACCTTCATTTTGTCCACATTTCAAAATGACGTGACAGCTATTCGTTCTATGATTTGACTTGAAGTATACCGGGGCGTTAATGCAGTATAGTTCACTTTATGGGAAAAGAGTGAGTGAAAATTAATTTGGACACGAATTTAAAGAGATTCAATTTCTGCTCAAAATTTTGGGTTAGGGTAGGAACTCTAAATAAACACAGTGTATAAACGTATTTGACTCTAGATACATTTAGACAGGGTCAAGTTTAAGACCCAAGACTGCAACCCATGAAATATTCATCAATCTGTCAATATTTCAAACAGCTTGTCACATTAGTTTGAAGTTCTCCTGTCTACACAATGCAACACAGTTTGAACGTGTCCCCCATGGCAGTTGTACTGTAACAGTGCATTCCTTGTGCTCACATGCAAATTTTTGCGTGTTCTGTTTCATCACGGATTTAAAAATGTATAGGCCATACTCAGGTCTGTTTATTTGTTTGTCTGCAGTGCCTACAACCATGCAAGGAATTATGGGATACAAGACAAGCCCTGTCTCCCAAGACCTGCGAGGTAAGTCTCTCCACAGAAGGTTTTAGAATTCCTCCCTGTGTTTTTGATGTCTGTAGATTGTTACAGCCATGAAGGAAAGGCTAATTGCATAGGATGTTTCTCTGATTAAAAACCATGCAAATCAACACAATGCACACATAAATATACCTCTGAGACGAGCTTATGTCTGTGTGAGATAAATTAGCACACAGAGCCATGGAGTCACGCTCCGCAATCAAAGCATGCATGTGGTTTTGTGTGCGTTAGGCGAATTCAAATTGAAGCAGAAACTGAATGACTCTCAGAATTCCGATGTGATTTTATGGCCCTTTTATCCCTTGTCCCCAGAGTGGTCTAGAGTTGAACACAGAGATTATGTTTCCCTCAGCTGAGATCAGCACGTTATTAAAGTGAAGCAGATAAGCGCCGTATTTACGTCCAGACCTTTGTTCTTCACAGCAAGCGCAACAACTGTTAACATCTTGTTGAAATTCAGCGATCATTATCTCAACAAATCTTTAATTTAAACAGTCAGCGTGAAGTGTTTCAATGCTTGAGGTCCATCAGATGGACGCGCTGTGTGGTTCAGCTGTGCATAAGACTTGTTGGGTAATAAGTACCCAGAATGCTTCACAGCCACTTAGAAACATGCAGTGAAGCTCTTTGTTGTTTTCCCAATTCTGTGATTCACCCAATGGAAGAAACATGCGCCTCGTTGAAACTGACAGAAGTGTTGAGTTGAGTAATCTTGGAGATGTTGTGCAGATGAAGTTTCCAGGGTGCCCCGCAGCACATGTGTGTTCAGAATCAGAGAGGTTGTGTGTGTTTGACTCAGGTCATAAAGGACAGCGTGCCAACAGCGGCGAAAGTGTGTGAGTCAGTACAAGCACACGACGAAACAGAGACGCAGGGACCGTTGGACGCCTCTGTGGCTCATCTGGCATGTTTGGGTGGGTGGCATTGTCTAACCACTGCGTCCCACTCGGTGTCTGTCTTTCCTTCACTTTTTGTCACTCCCTGATTTTCCAGCTGCCTCTCATTAGTGGTGTGTGTTAAATCAAGCATCACTGTTACTATTGCTATTAAGGTTAGTGATTTGAACAAACCCCTATACAGTCCCTCCAGGATTTTGCAATGACAGAAATGAATTCAAAAACAAGCAAATTCTTTTGCATTTTTGTCTTATTTCTGCTGTTTTTCAGCATAAACTGTTAACCTGAGTGGGAAGAAGTAATATTAGCTATTTAAAAAAAAAAAAAAAACATAATTCTGAGCCCAAACAAATTATTCAATACTTGTTCAGCTGCTCTGCTGCTGTATTTCAGTGGGGATTCAGGGATTGACTGACATAGTGTGATGCACCAGGACTTTGACACCGTCAGGTTTATATACAATTGTTTAAAAGGGTGATATTTAAAGGGGTCATGAACTGCATTATTTTATTATTTTATAATGTTTCTTGGGGTGCACTTATAATGTTAGTATGATTTTTACATCAAAATTGTCATAATTTAGAAATAAAAGGTATTTTTTCTACCCTGATTTAATGCTGCATTCACGCCACCGCGTAATTACCGTAAACTTGAGATGACAATGATCTATGGAATTATATTTAGATCGTGGCTTGAAAGGTTGCAGTAATGAGCATGTAGCTGATCACAGACATGTTGAGTGCATGAATGCAGTGATCTCGTCATTGTAACTCGATTTCTCCACACTAACAAATGCTTTCATCATTACTAACAGTGCAAACACAATAATGTAAATAAGAAATTTGTTGATTTAACGGGAGTTTTGGCAAGAGTCCAGAACTCTGTCATTGATAAACTCATGCTGTTTGATTGACAGCTCCAGCAATTGCAAAGGAAGCATTCTTTGATCGCTTTCTATATATAATTTAATCACACTATAAATAACAGATTATTTTCATCCTACTAAGAGAAACAATGTGAAGTTGACCATTTAGTCAACAAGTCAGTAAAAACGTTTAGTCAGTAAAAACGGTTTTTTTTTATTTTTTATTTTTTATTGATTTTCAAATAATACACGCATACAATAACAGCAATGAACAGACAGACAAACAGACAGACAAACCCAAAGCACTGAGAAATAAACAATTACATATAAAAAAGTATACATCTCTTCCTGCATAGATTATTCAGAAACATGACAGAAAAAGAAAAATAATAAAACAGAATAAAAACCCATAGTTCTCTTGAAACAGATGGTCAGAGTTTCTGTAGAAAAGAATGCATGGGTTTCCATAGTCTCCAAAATTTGTCCGACTTGTGATTGAGATCGCAGGTTAATTTCTCCAAAGGAAAAAAGGCTGATAACTGAGATATCCACATGGTAACCGTTGGAACCTGGGGTGCAGACCACCTCAGTAGAATACATTTTTAGCCAGAAATAAAAGGATTGTAAATAAATATTTGGCATCCGGTTCAAAAAAGTCTTTAGGAGTATGGTTCAGCAGATAAAGTGAACGAGAAGAAATAAACCGTTTACCAATTATCTCCTGGATCACAGAACACAGAAAAGAGACTCTGTGAAATGCCAAATTTGAAGGTATTTGAAAAAATCTACAGGGAAAATGTTAAACTCTACTCTAATTTGCTCAAATGACCTCAGAGATTCAGAAATCATCAGGCCTGAAAAATCAGACAAGCCCTTAGAACTCCAATCCAACAAACCAATACTCCTAATCTGAATGGGAAAATCAGGATTCAAAGCCAAGGGAGATCGAACAGAAATAACAAATATTTTTTTCACATCTTTCCAAACCAGTATTGTATTATAAATAATTACATTATCAGTGAGGGAATTTATGTGGTCTATATCGTTAATAAACAAGAGGGACTCAAGTCTTCTGGGGTAACAAGACAGAGATTCAAAGTCCATACACAAAGTCCATACGAGTGTCCTGCCTGTTCACGAACCAGGCTGTCATCATTTTGTGCTGAGCAGACCAATAGTAAAGTTGCAAATTGGGCAAAGACAGACCTCCCAAATCGTTTGGTTTACAAAGTTTAGAAAGACTAATTCTCTGTTGCTTATTATTCCAGATATAACGAGATATGTGGGAGTTCAATGATTTAAATAACATGGAAGATTCTGAAACAAAGAATTTAATCGAGGGAGAATATTCATTTTTATAATATTAACCCTCCCAAGAAGGGAAGTTGGCAAGGAGGTCCACTTTTCAAGATCGTTTTTAATTTTTTGAATTAGAGGAGAATAATTGGTCTCACATAAATTATTTAAGTCGGGCGTAATAAAATACCCAAATATTTAAGACCTCTTTCTGAAACCTGAAAAGGAGATTGTATAGACAGAATAGAGGAAATATTAAAAGGCATAGAGATAAATTTTCCCAAATTAACATTATAACTCGACACAGCACTAAATGAAGCTAAGGAATTCAAAACTGCAGGAATAGAAGTCTGTGGGTTCTCCAAATACAGGAGAACATCGCCTGGGAACAAAGAGATAACATGTTTTTTCCTGTTCACTGTGATCCCACTAATGTCAGGGTTAGTCCTGATCGATTCTGCCAGGGGCTCAATAAATAAAGTAAACAATAACAGTGATAGAGGGCACCCCTGTAAAAACGTTTTTACTCACATAAGTGTGTTGCGCCGTTCCTGTCGGACCCAATATAGAAGGAACAGCATCATTTTTTAATTTCAGGACCTCCGCAAATCCAATGCAGCTACTGTGTTTTTCCACAACCTGGCACTGCACATTTTGCACTCTCCAAAGGCAAGTTTATCGCTTAGTTGCTCGATCCAGTGTTAGCGTCATGTCTGTTATTTACCTACTACTTGTCATGCGCGAATCAGTGGGCGGGGCTACAGTAATAACGATGTAGAAGTAGGCGTTGATCTTCTTCTGCAGAGGTGGTCTTTCACCTATCTATGACGTAATAAATAGGCACATTCCACAACCAGTCGTAATCTGGGCTTGGTTTAAATTAAAGCTGTTTTTGGACTAACAAGGAAGTTTTCAGTTCTGAAACTTACAGTATATTCTTGTAGTATGATGACCTGTTATATGTCAAAAGCTCAAGGAAAAATTGATTTCTCAATTCATGACCCGTTTAATATTTCCAAGTGATCTCTCCAAGTCATTCACAACCTAGACTTAATACTTACTTAATGTAATGTATACTGGGGCAAATATTTGCTAGTAAAATCTAGCCTTTTATCTTTGTCTCTCTACCATCGGGAAGAAGCATCACGAGTGTGTGACCAGTGCTGAGTTTCTACGATCACTGCGGACACAGAAGCAGGGCGACTGTCCTCCGCCCCAGAGGGCGTCAGGCTTCGCTGCAGCCTGCGTGGAGGGCTGTGCGATTGACCATGAGTGCTCTGGCTTCAAAAAGTGTTGCTCAAACGGATGTGGCCACACCTGCCAGTCCCCGGCCAACCTTTACAAAGGTATAACACACTGCAGGGTGTGATGGGAATGCACCTCAGGTTATGTGGTGAATGGTAGCTGCATTTAATTAACATTACGTGATTCATTCATTTCAAAATTGTGGATTGAAAATTTTTGCCAATGAATTTGATCTACAATAAAGAAAAGGGCTTGATTAAAGGGATAGTCCACCCAAAAATGTCCCCTCTGTCATTATTTACTCAACCTCATGTTGTTCCAAACCTGTATGACTTTGTATCTTGTGTGGAACATGAATATATTTTGAAGAATGTTGGTGACCAAACAGTTTCGGTTCTATTCAAAATATCTTTCATGTTCCTCATAAGAAAGAAAGTAATGCAGGTTTGGAACAACATGAGGGTACGGAGCCCCGCACATGACGTGCAGGTAAAAAAAAAGTTAATTGTGCGCACAATTTACTAATTCGTTCTCTTGATTTACTAAATCATGCACATGATTTATAAATCAAGGGAACGACTTAGTAAAGCGTGAGCATGATTTAGCAAATCGAGGGAACGAACTGGTAAATCGTGCACACGATTTATAAATCAAGGGAACAACTTAGTAAAGCGTGTGCACGATTTAGCCTACTATTTTTTTCCTGCATGTCATGGGCTCTGTATTACGGTGAGTAAATGATGCCAGAATTTTCATTTTTGGTTGTACTATGCCTTTAAAAGGCTAAAATTGTTCAAATAAATTTCATTTATTAGGATAATGATCTTATTAACCCTCTGATGTTGTCCAGTCATTTTTAACAAAAAAAAAAAAAAAAAATGTTTAGAATTTAGAACTTCATCAGAATGGTATGAAACTCTGTGACTTTTGCGGCAGTTGCTATGTGATCAACAAAAAAAAATTTGTGGACTTCAAAAAAGCTAAATGGTCATAAAAAAAGTTACACTTGTGTTGTTCACGGTCAGAAATGACTGCCATAGGAAATGAATGAGAAATATGAAAAATGTGCAGTTTGGGGGGTACAATCTATAAATCAGCCATGATGCAGAAAAAAAGCACACAGCAATGAAGGGGTGACACTCTAAAATATCAAGAGTGCAAAATAGACACACTTCCCCTCTCCCCCACCTCCCAAATATATATGAACTGGTATTACTGTAACACAAAGCAAGTTTTTGCAAACGCATTAAATAATAAAATCAATAATTCAGCCACATTGCAGTTAAAAAAATGGACAGCAAGGAAGGGGTTACTGAAACAGAGTACAAGAGTACAAAACAGACACCCACTCAAACATACGCTCACTTACACACACTCACAGACACACACATACACAACACACTATTGTATACACATAAATGAACTGGTGCGGCTGTAAAAATATGGCAAAATTGAGCCAGAATTCCTTTTCAATTTGTCACATTTTTATTGAATTTTGATGTTATATGTAACAAAATGGTTTTCTCCATGTTCAGGTTTGACTGTAGTAAAATTAATGACACTTCAAATCAACCTTTCAAACAAAAAATATCTAAACCTTGACAAAAAGTAGTCTTTGAGAATGTCAACATATATATATATCCAAATCCACAACCTAATGAAATTAAGTTTTTATGTCTAGAGTTTACAAGCCTCTTTATATAGAGCTATGAATCTAGTGGTTACAGAATCTTTTGGAATCTAGGAATCTAGTGGCATTACAGATATTTTTCTTTCTTAACTCCCACTAATATGCCTTCAAAAAAATTGGATTTTAAAGGCCTTGTCTCTTTTTTAACACGAAATACAGCTTTAATTGAAAAATAATATTTTAAAAAATTAGAAAAACATTTTTGTATTATTTTCAATGGGAAAAAAAATATTATAATTGTATAAATATTCATTAGTAACAAAATTCTCTCAAAATAAAAAAGTATATGTATTATTGAACAAAAATATATTACATTGATTTAACTGAAAATAAAAGTTATTGTTTGGTCACTTTTGACCATGAACAACACAAGTGTGACTCCAAAATGAACAATACCAGAGGGCTAAACCTGTAGTAAAGCCTTTTTGTTTTAATATATTTTAATACAGAAATACAGTTTAAAATGTATGAAAGTAACATGAATACAAAATTACTACTACAAAGGTCTGGCACATGCATTTAAACTAGATTTTTAAATGATTTCTTTCATCTCAGACATCCTTATTTATTTTTTATTTTTTTTTACCCAAATTCAATTCACAGCTGTGTCTACTGTTGTTTGTAAAAGGCAAGAATTAAATACTCAGTGAGGCTTTTTATATACCATTGTAATTTTGAACTTATTAGCTGATTTATTGTCATTCTCATTGTCCAAACAGTCTTCACTTGATTAAGAAAAACAGTTTTTTGTTTATTTGTTTTGTTTTTTGCTTAGGTGTCCCTTTGAAGCCAAGGAGAGACATTTCCTTTTCAGAAGACCAGCACGGCCATCTGAAGGTGACATGGATGTCCAAGTTTAACGTCTCTGTTGAGCCGGTTATTTATATTCTTCAGAGGAGGTGGAATCATGGGATTCACCCCAGTGAGGACGACGCATCAGCCTGGCAGACTGTTCTCATGGTAAATGACATGAGGCTGGATTAAGAATAGTATAGAAGTACTATAAAAGTATAGAGTCTATTCAGACTCAGAGTAAGGACATGTGGGTTTGGGGTTTGTAGAGGACATCTTAAACCCAGTGTTACATATAATTCTTCAAACCTAGTAACGTGTTTCAGGGATTCTTCGGTAATGCTTTAGATTACAGCCCAGAAAGTACTGCGTAATTACAATGAATTTACAGCGTAACTTATAGCGATAATTATAGTGTACCTATAAAGTAAGTACGTGTAAGTATAGGGGAACAATATATAAAGTCTTGGGAATAAAGGGGTAACAACCAGGAAAATAAGAAATTATTTATACTGTAAGTATTTTAGAACTAAGGGAACTAGAACAATCTTACGTTTGGGAGCAATTTAGCGAGAAAGTGCACTGATTAAGTTGTTTCAAGGCAAGTAGAAAGAACTATTGCAATCTTTTTTTAATACATGGGGAAATATACTTTTGTTTCATGTAGTTACAGGGTAAGTATGACATTGCGGGCTGTAAATTAAAGTGGTGCTTGTTACACTCTTGTTTCATGTAGTTACAGGGTAAGTAATAAAAAAAAATATATATAAATAACATGGGATTCCCTCTTAAGATTCATCAGTGGAAAGAAAGAAAAAGAAGAAGAGGAACAAGAGGAGGAGGAAGCCAAGCAAGAGAAACGAATAAGAAGTGTTGTAACTTTAAATGTTTTGAAATAAGTTGTTTTTCAAATAAAGGTTTCCAAGTGATATCAGATTGTTTGCAGTTTTTTTTTTTTTATTACTACATGAAACAAGAGTGTAACAAGCACCACTTTAATTTACAGCCCGCAATGTCATACTTACCCTGTAACTACATGAAACAAGAGTGTAACAAACACCACTGTAATTTACAGCCCGCAATGTCATACTTACCCTGTAACTACATGAAACAAGAGTGTAACAAGCACCACTTTAATTTACAGCCCGCAATGTCATACTTACCCTGTAACTACAAGAAACAAAAGTATATTTCCCCATGTATTAAAAAAAGATTGCAATAGTTCTTTCTACTTGACTTGTAACAACTTAATCAGTGCACTTTCTCGCTAAATTGCTCCCAAACGTAAGATTGTTGTCTATCATAATAGTATAAGTACCCCTTAGTTCTAAAATACTTACAGTATAAATAATTTCTTATTTCCCTGGTTGTTACCCCTTTATTCCCAAGACTTTACATATTGTTCCCCTATACTTACACGTACTTACTTTATAGGTACACTATAATTATCGAAAGTTATGCTGTAAATTCATTGTAATTACACAGTACTTTCCGGGCTGTAATCTAAAGCGTTACCTTCTTCTTAAAGAAAATGTCTTGGTCGTAACCCCCACATATGTAACCCTCGTTCCCTGAAGGAGGGAATGGAGACATCACTTTGAGTGAACCAACGAATTGGGAATCTCGCCAGAGAGACCAGTCTACTTTGAGTGTAACTAAACAAGCCAATACACATTGGTATGCGATTTTTGCATTTGACTGCCATGCCCTGCAGCGTGGGTATAAATAGGCAGCAGGTGTGACACATATTCAGGTTTTCGCTGAGGAGCCGAGCCGGTGACCCGGACGCTCAGCGGTGGTACAGCAACTGTGGTGACGGGACGTGACGTCTCCGTTCCCTTCTTCAGAAAACGAGGGTTACATATGTAACCGAGACGTTCCCTTTCAGTTGGTCATGTTCGACGCCACATCGAGTGAACTGACAAATTGGGTATCCCTACCAAGGCGCCAATGATGCTGCCCCTTCCGGTGTCCTGCGTAAGTCTCCTGTTCCCCCCATGCCTATTAGGGCAGAAGATGGTACAGGGCTTAACGCAGAGAAGGTCGATCACTGCTGTTCCTGCATGACCCACTCAGTGAGACTTGGATAACACTGGGAAAGCGTGCCCTTTCCACTGGAAAAGGAACACTGCGGAAGCCGCATCCTGCAGCAGAAAGGTCTTATGTGGACACATAAGGACTAACCCCGTAGGGCCGTACTGCATATGGAAAGTCTCTGGAGTGGCTCTTGCCCAGTTAGGAAGAAGGCTACACCTGACAAAGACGATTCTATTACACGGAACGTGAAAATAGAGACACCAGCCACCATAGTCACATGTTTGCCGGGAGCCAGAGCGCCTGACATCAAAGCAAATTTAAAAGTGCTGGCTAATGCTAATTGTAAATACTTTAAGATTATTATTCACGTCGGCACTAATGATGTTCGACTTTGCCAGTCGGAGATCAATAAAATTAACTTTAAAGAGGTGTGTGAACTCGCAAGTACGATGTCAGACACTGTAATTTGCTCTGGCCCCCTTCCTGTTCATCGGAGTGATGAGATAGTTAGCAGACTATCATCAATCAATGGCTGGCTGTCTAAGTGGTGTCCACAGAATAATATAGGGTTCATAGACAATTGGAAAAGTTTTTGGGGCAGACCTGACCTGTTGAAAAGAGATGGTATCCATCCCGCCTGGGAGGGTGCCACTCTTCTCTCTAGTAATATGGCACATAGTCTTAGAGCTGAAACATGACAAACTGGGGCCCAGGTCAGAAAGCAGACAGACTGGCTAAACCGACCGTCTGCTGGCCGTCTCACGTCACAGAAGTCATATAAATCCCAACACATAGAAACTCTTTCACCTAGATATCATCACATAGAGACTGTGTCTGTACCCCAAATTAGTAAATACAAAAAACTCCCAAACCCATTTAAGGGTAAAAATTGAATTGATGTTCAACAAATAAAAAACAGATATAATACTAATGAACAAATGATAAAGCTTGGGTTGCTGAATATTAGATCCCTTTCTTCAAAAGCACTTATTGTAAATGATATTATAACAGACAATAATCTAGATGTGCTGTGTTTGACAGAAACCTAACCATTCCACCATCCAGCAGGCCATCCTCTGCTTGGAGTCAGCCTTTCCATTCTGCTGGCCTCCATAACAAACAAAGAGCTGCTCTGAGCTCCTGAAGCTTTGTGCAGAGCGCGGACGGGACAGAGCAAAGCTAGGGCTGGGTCTGCCTTCTCTGGGGGCAGTGCTTGCAGGTTCACCACCTGGTCCCTGAAGGGAGCGGTGGAAACCTTGGGTACATAGCCGGGCCGAGGTCTCAAGATCACGTGGGAACTGGCCCTAACTCTAGGCATGATTCGTAGACCAAAAATGCCTGCAGGTCCCCTACCCTCTTGATGGAGGCCAATGCAACCAGAAGCAAAGTTTTCATAGATAGAATTTTTAGCTCTGCTGGCTGCAAAGGCTCGAATGGGACATTCTGAAGTGCTCTAAGCACCAGAGCCAAATCCCAAGAGGGTATGGAGAGAGGGCGAGGAGGATTTAACCTTCTTGCCACCCTGAGGAACCTGACGACCAGGTCATACTTCCATACCGACTTACCTCCTATGGGGTCGTGATATGCAGATATTGCAGCAGGACAAACAAAATGAAACAAATGATTCTCCACCCAGCCCTCCTCCGGGGGAAGAGCAGCCCCGCCCATTTCCGGATCGCCCATCTCAGGGGTGATGCACCCCCAGACACCAGCCACGAAAGCTCAGAACGAGACTGAGCGTGCAGCAACCCGGGAAAGCATGGCTGTCAACTCTGAATCTGATTTGGCATGAGCACAGCGATTGACATCTGATCCTCAGCTGGAACCCCGAATGAAATGCTAGGTCCCCCACTAGAAGGACCAGCATCCCATCCAGAAACTGAACAGCTTACGATGTGCTAGAGGGGAAATGGCCGTGGCAACACTGGCAGGGATTTAATGCAGCCTGCAGTGTGCACACACTCTCACTGAAGACACACTCTCTCTCTCTGAAGGCTCAGCACCGTCACACCATCACTGAACAAAGAGGCTTCTTCCCTGAAGAACTGGCTCTTTTTAATTTTAACACACTCTTTTATATCAGAAGAGCATAAACAGATGAACCGCTCAGCTCTGAAGCATAAAGCTGAATTATGCATTGCACCTGCTGCCTATTTATACCCATGCTGCAGGGCGTGGCAGTCAGATGCAAAAGTTGCATGCCAATGTGCATTGGCTCATTTACACTCAAAGTAGATTGGTCTTTCTGCCGAGATTCCCAATTCATCGGTTCACTCAACGTGATGTTGAACGTGACCAACTGAACAGGAACCTCCATGCTGTTCCATTCTCCATTCACAGATATGAAGTAAAGTGAATGGCCATAACATTCATACATTCGCTGATTTGTGTATGCTTAGGTAGAATTATTTTATATGATATGGTTCATTAGCAATTGGTCTGTGATGTTTAGAGCATTTAGAGAGTGTTTATAATTTACTGTGCTGTAGAGCTAGACACATGACACATTGCCTGAAGCCATAGATTCAATCAGTCTGCACCTCTCTCACACTACTATTACCATGTATTAGCAAAGACCTCAGAAGTAGAAAGACTGTGCACTCATATTACTATGAATGAGAGAAAGTGCAGCTCACAATATAGCGGAATAAGTCCCGCCTTCTAAATAAAAGAGCCATTCGCCAATTGGTTAAGTCATTGCATCACTGCAGCTGCCCTTAGAATCTTTGTTGTGTTCTTCAGATCTTAAAAAAGTATATTTTTAAAAAACTATACTTGCAGATAATATAATATAAATGAACAAATAATTAACAAAATTAATAAACAAAAGACCACTTAAGTGTACTTAAAGAGAGACACTTTCGTGACTATGATTCTTAAGTACAAATATTTAAGTAAAAAATACTTAAGTACACTTAAAATGCTTAAGTACACTTACAAGTGCACTTTGTAATAATGTAAAATTAAACTTCGTACTTTAAAATAGATTTTAAATTATTGTTTTAATAATTGTAATAGTTTGTAGTGCTTTAAAGAAGTACAAATATTTTGATGTGTTGACTAACATACTAAAGCACATGTAAAGTACTTGATTATAATTTTAATTGTAGTGTGTTATTCAGTGTGTTATTTAAAGATTTTATATTTTAAATCCACTAATTTGTCTTCATGATTACATGTGTAATTACAAATGTATTTAAATACATGGCATACAAGTTTCAATGACATTAAAGTATATTTTAGTTTATCATAAATGCTTGTCAGACAATAGAATTATAAAATGAAGATGAAGATGCATTTAAGCCCTACTTAAGTGATTTCAAAAAAGCACTCTAAACTTCAGCTAATTATATTTAACAGAAATTCACGAAATTCATGACCAGGATGGCATTACAATAAACCATCCACTTGTTTCCGAGGCTGGAATCCTTCTGATGTCTTTACAGAGACACAAACGAGTTGTTTAAACTGGACGCATCAAAGCGAACGTTCTTTCACTCTTCCATGTGTCTTGCTGATGGCAGACTCAAGCGTGTGGAATAAGTGTCAGAAACTGAATGCACATCTGCATACTGTACCCAGTGTAGACAACGTCAGTGATTATAACGGGACCTGTGGTGTGATGATGTATAACTATTCGTTGATGTCTTGCTCTGGAGGGAGTCATATGCAAATTTATTTGCCCATATGACATCACAGATCCCCCGAGATGTTTTTTGAGCTTGATTAAATAAATGCTTTGTTTATAATGAGGAGGACATTTTAAACTATGAAACTTGCAGGATGTTTTAATGGTTCAAAGACCTCTTATATGTTAAAAGATCAAGGCAAATTTGAGTGCTCATTTCATGACCCCTTTAAAGTATGCTAAAGTGTATTTCTTTTTCACAAAGGTAAACATTTTTCACTTTTTAAACTTAGGAAAATTCAAAATAATTTTCTACACAACATACCAGAGATGCTGTACATTGACATTGAATTGAAAATAACTCAGAATGTGTGTGTAAAAATCACACAATGGGTTTTTTAATGCCCACACTTAAATGAGAGCTCTAAAGCAGTTCTGAAAATGACTGGTCTTCTCGGGAGATTAAGACACATTGAAAGAAACAGGCAGCTCATTGTGCATTTCCTGAGCTCCCGGTGGGATCTGTGATGTAATGGATAGGGATGTTTGAGCTGTGCTTTTCAACAGGCCTCTATAGCGAGATCTCCCTGCACTGGATCAAGCTGTCATTACTGTGACTCTTATCAGCATACAGCAGTGATGGAGCTCTTCCATCCTGAATCGGGAGTGGATTTGTCTTAATTAAAGACTCTCTGACCCTTCTCGCAGACCATGGAGGACCGCTCCGTGTTGAAGGACATCCGGCCCCACAGGTGGTACCAGTTTCGAGTTAGTGCGGTCAACAGTCAGGGCACAAGAGGCTTCACCACTCCCAGCAAGCATTTCTTTTCTGTACGAGGTAAAAAGCTCTATCAGCAAAACATTGTTTTCTGATGGAAAACTCTTTATTTGTTTTGGATAATGGAAGTAATAAGGATGAATTAAATTAATTAATTAATTAATTTAATTAATTAATTTAAAAAATGTGTATATTTACACTAAGAGTAAATAGGCTGTCTTGTTGGCAAAGGCTGTTTACACTAACTCCGCCCACTAATGTCTGGCCACACAAGATTAAAAAAGACGCGCACCCCTTAATGTCTGCAGTGGCGTAGGCTGTCGGGAGTGTGGCTGGTGGAAATAGCTTTTGAAGCGATCGACCCGAGTTCGAATCCGCCTTTTCTCGAACTTGCTCTTCTCCCTTTCCCATCACATATCTGATCGGAAAGGCATTTATTTTCAATAAAAATGAAGAAAAATATTTGAAAAGTGGAAATAAAGTGCCTAACGAGCATTTAATAATAAAGTATGGATAAGGTTAGGGGTAGGTGTAGGGAGGGCTTTTTTGTCCCAGTAGGGCAGCATCCATTTAATCATTTTAATAAATATAATCATTTACACTCTGTTATTATTGCATCCTGTTAATATACAACAATACCGAGGTGCAAATAGTATCTGCCACTATGCCATAAGTATAAATAGCATCTAACAACTATTTGCAAAGAACTGCTACTTTTATATAGTGTAAATAGAATATAACAATAAAACACAGATATAATAGTTCGGGACTGGTGGATAATTTCCAGGGTTGGGTTTGGACCTTGAGTTTGGACTTGGGTTGGAAAATCCATCTTGGATCAAAACTGAAGATATGATCAGCTTTATCTCAGAGCAGCAATCTGATGTGGCAAGCATTTTTATGCATGTACAAACTCATCAGCACATGGCCTGGGTAAGGCTCCGTCCAGCATCTGCTTATGAATTTATTTCTTAATTTCTTCTAGAGATGCACCAATACCACATTTTCCAGAACCAGTCTGATACCTATACTTTCATTTTTGGTGCTTGCCAATTCCAATACCTGTATTTACATTGCATTTGTAATTTTTTAAATATATTAGGTAGAGAAACCTAATATGAAAAATATGAATCATATTAGATGGATTAATTTGTTTAGCAAATATATTTCCTTCAGTTATTTTCAAGCTTAATTATGCCTGTTAAAATGTATTGTTCAAGCTTCTTTTACATTCACTGTTCATTCTATTGCTCTATCACATTTTATCTTTCATTTAAAGGATTAGTTCACTTTCAAATGAAAATTACCCCAAGCTTTACTCACCCTCAAGTCATCCTAGGTGTATATGACTTTCGTGTTTCTGACGAACACAATCATAGAAATATTAATAAATATCCTGATCCATCCAAGCTTTATAATGGCAGTATGCGTTACCAAACGAGTAGACCACCTTCCGTATTCTTCAAAAAGCTTCCACTGTACGTCCTACGCCTTCCCTATTCAACTTAGGGAACTGACGCGACACCAGTTCTGTTTTTTCTGTAATTTGAATATGGAAGGCAGTCTGGCGAAAGCTAGATATTTACTTCATAATTTACTTATAACTTGTTAAATATGGATATATTTTTTTTACACAAACGCATCGCTTCGCTTCAGAAGGCCTTTATTAACCCTCCGGAGCCATGTGGAATATGTTTATGATGGATGTGGATGGAGACACTTTCTTCAGCTCATACTCGTTTGGTAACGCATAGTGCCATTATAAAGCTCAGATGCGTCAGGATATTTATTAATATTTCTCAGATTGTCTTCGTCAGAAAGAAGAAAGTCATATACACCCAGGATGGCTTGAGGGTGAGTAAAGCTTGGGGTAATTTTCATTTGAAAGTGAACTAATCCTTTAATAGCACAGCGCATATTTTGAGCTGCTTTAGGTATCACAATTCTCTATTTCAGTTTTGCTGCAACAGCAAAAACTACTAGCCTAACTAATTTAAATTTAAAACATTATTAAATGCAAGTAAACAGTCAGTAATAAAATATGAACAAATAATCAAATTACAAATAGCATAAATAAATACAATAGAACAAATGCATCAGTGTGCAGTGTTTTAGTCATTTTTAAAGTTTCTATTGAGATAGCCATGATGTGAATAAAGGCTTTTTAAACTTTTTTTGGACTGGAAGACGTGCCTTGGATTTTTTTCTAAAAGTATAGATGAATCTTTTTTAAAGTCACAAAAGTTATTTAGTCAAGAGCAGTGAGTGATTTCTTTTGTTTGATTAACAATAAAAACAGCAGCAGGTTTATTAAAGCTGCTGTACCACTGTAAGACCTAATGCACAGATCCAATAAACTGTTACACATACATTTTATTTTTCAAAAATAAAATCAATAAAACTACTCGTCATACATAAATCATGTAACAGTTCATGTTTTTACTTGCATACACGATTTAGTTTTAATCCAAACGACGCATATGTGCTAAGTGAACGATCAGCAATCAAGAGCATGCAACAGAAGTGCACGCTCTTTCCCTTTTTACTGTCAATTAATGTTAAAAATATGTGCCTTGTTTTACTTTCTTTGCTATTGACATATCTGACCAAATTACAAACTTCCAGCGATGTCTGTGAAAAAGCGATGCGCTCAACAAGCTTGCTTGTCTGCAGCAGCTATATAGGTGTAAATATTTAATTTGTTTAACATTCTATTAATTAGATACATTTACTTAATAGACATCCTTATTTTTTATCGCCATTATGCCCTCTGTTCGCTCTGTTGTCTCTGTTGTCTGTGTTTCTCTGGACACAAACACTGTACAGACACGGAGTTGTACAGGTTTTTAATATCAGAGCATTTTAATGATAACAAGTATGTGCGCAGTATTGGGCCCGATACTGATACTGGTATTGGTATCGGTGTATCCCTAGTTTCTTCAATATAATGCAGAAATACTTTGAAAATTACATTACAAAGAGCTGATACTGACTCCATACTGACTCTCCACACAGGTCATTCAACCAATATATATGTCTTTTTGAAATAAGTAAGTGTGCTGGAACAAGCTTGATGTTACAGATTCTATATTTTGTGTTTAATTTGATAATACATTTAATTGTTTAATGTTTGTAATTCCTTAATGTTATCCATTGCACTAATTCTCCTGTACACTTTATTTATGGTTTAGAGCTCCATCTAGTGGCAAGTTTGACGTTGCTTTAATTCTGTGATTTTCTGGTATTCACGTGAATCAGGAAGTAGTGAGTGCTCCATGCGGGCAGCGGTAACGATGGCTCTCTTTAATCGCCATATATTTCTGTAATCTTTAACCTCGCAACAGCATCGCTTGTAAGTATTTATTTGATTGACATGGATGTGCATTATACTTGCATATAAATGTTAATTGTTACGGTTTAAGATAATTATTAATCATTTTCCATCCGGTTATTGCATTAGCCTGTGCTTTAGCGTCATATCCCAGTATTCATTATTTACATTACAAAATGTTATGTTTTTTCGCAAGCATCACAGAATATTACATTATTGTGGATGTTGATAAGATGCTGTAATTGTTGGTAGTTCCTGGACATTATTATTATTATTATTATTATTATTATTGAAATATGTTTATTTGTTTATTTGTAGTTTCACTCCATACCCAAGACCATTAAACCTGTGGGCAAACGAACTTATTGTCTTCAGAGTCGTGTGAGGGAAGGGAGTTTATCTGACTGTCAAAACACTAAAAAACATGTTGAGGACAGTACAGTGAAAAAGCGGCTGCAGGAAAAGTTACAGCAGCAGTTTGTGAAGATTCAAGTAAATTGAACGAGTATTGTGTGCACAATGGAGTCCACACCCTCACTCAAAACCAGATCATATTTGTCATGTTCACAATCGGGCAGCTCCTCTACAAATGCTGCAGCTGCAATGGCCAGAGCAAAAGCTGAAGCAGCCAAGGCACGTTTAATGTATGCAGAGAGAGAAACTGCTGCAGCCGTAGCCGAAGCAGAAGCTCTAGAAGCAGCTGTTGACACCAGCGTCCATAGTAAACATGATCCTCCACTGGAAACATCTCCTGTTGATGTTATGCAGTGGACATGTGAATACGTTGAACAGGTGAATCTACATGCAGTCGCAGAATCAGCATCAAAAGCAGAGCCACTCCCTCCAGATGAAACCATACAGCCTCACACAGAGTTACCTGTCAGAAATTCTGTTCCTGCTACACGTTTCAAGGCAGAGAGTTGCTCAGACGACGCTGAATTTTATCACATGCAACCAAGAAAAGATTCTGCTTAACCATCACAATTCTCACCAGCCATGAATCATCCTTCTGGTAACATTCAAGATGATAACCAGCGCAGAAGGCACACACGTTTCGCCCAAAGCAGCACACCGCCTTTCCCAATGGCAAGTCCAACACTTCAACCTTCCCAACAAGACAAGACAGACATTTCAAACTTTGTCAGATACTTTGCTCGCCGTGAACTCGTTAACACTGGTTTAATACAGTTCAGTGACCAACCGGAAAGCTTCAGAGCCTGGCAGCGTTCCATTCAAAATGCTGTAAGTGGTTTGAACTTGACACCTAGTGAAGAAATGGACTTGTTAGTCAAATGGTTGGGAAAAGAATCAGCTGAGCACGCTAAACGCATGAGGTCCATACACATTAATCAGCTATTGAAGGGGCTTGACATGATATGGACTAGACTGGAAGAGTGTTATGATGCTCCAGAGGTTATCGAAAGAGCACTTTTCAAGCGTATTGAAAATTTTCCAAGAATTTCAAGCAAAGACTACTCAAAGCTTCACGAATTGAGTGGTCTTCTTATGGAAATAGAATCAGCCAAAGCTGATGGATACCTTCCAGGCCTGTCATATCTGGACACAGCTAGGGGTATCAATCCCATAGTTCAGAAACTGCCATTTAATCTACAAGAAAAGTGGTTGTCACATGGATCTGGTTACAAAGAGAGGTATGGTGTTTCATTTCCCCCTTTGAGGTCTTGGTTGACTTTATAAGTCAGCAAGCTAGAATAAGGAATGACCCGGGCTTCAACTTTTCTACTCAAACAGATTCACTTCATAAAGCAGACAAGGCTAGCTGGAAGCCAAGCAAATCAAGAGAAGTCTCAGTTAACAAGATAAGTGTATCTTCACCTGTTCATTTTGACACAGATAAAGATGAACGGAAAGCTGAGGATGCTGAGAGACTTTGTCCTATTCACAAAAGACCTCACTTACTGAGGAAATGCCGTTCCTTCCGTGAGAAGCCTTTGGAGGAACGTTTTGCATTTTTGAAAGAAAAGAGAATCTGTTTCAAGTGTTGTTTAGCCACTACACATACAGCTAGGAACTGCAGAAATGTGACTAAATGTGTGGAAGTGAGAAACACATTTCTGCACTACATCCAGGCCCAGCTCCAAAAGTTCTAGAAGTAGCCTCCTCATCACAGCATGGCGGGGAGGAAGTTTCCACGCCACCGACAGAAGTGGAAGCTCATTGCACTGAAGTTTGCAAAGGTGACCTTAGTAATAAGTCATGTTCAAAAATCAGCTTGGTGAAAGTTTACCCCAAAGGCCAGCCTGAGAAAGCACTGAAAGTCTACGTGATCCTTGACGAGCAGAGCAAAAGGTCGTTTGCTCGTTCTGAATACTTTGATACCTTCAAAAAAAAAACGGCCCAGCTTCTTCGTATACCCTTAGAACTTGTTCTGGAGTGACAGAGACCATCGGTCGAAAAGCATCTGTCTACCAAATCGAGTCTGTAGATGGAAAGGTAATCCTCTCCCTACCAAGTTTGCTAGAGTGTAACAACATTCCTTTTAATAGGGCAGAGATTCCCTCACCCAGTGCTGCTCTCTATCATTCTCACCTGAAGCCTATAGCTCCATTCATACCAGAGTTAGACCCAGATGCTCCTATCATGATTCTTCTGGGTCGTGACATTATCAGAGTCCATAAGGTTCGCAGACAGGTAAACGGTCCTCACAACGCTCCTTATGCACAGAAGCTTGACCTAGGATGGGTGATAGGTGGCAATGTTTGTCTGAATGGCATTCACAAGTCTACTACTTTGAGTACATTCTTCACTAACACAAAAGAACAACGTCCATCCATCTTTGATCCCTGTCCAAATGTTTTTCATGTGAAAGAGAGAAACAGTAATGATTGGAGAAATTACAATGGAATGTGTTCTATGGAGCAACTTGTTTGCAATTACAAAGGTGTTCAGTTTGGTCAAGAAGTGTTTAAGGTTACCTGTGATGACAACAAAATGGCCCCATCTATCAATGACCTGGCGTTCCTTCACATTATGGAACAAGAGTTGGAGAAAGATGAAAGCAACAGCTGGGTAGCGCCATTGCCTTTCAGAGCTCCAAGGTGCAGACTCCCTAACAACAGATGTCAAGCCATGAAAAGGTTGTCAACCTTGAGACGTAATCTTGAGAGAAACGCAGAGATGAAACAGCACTTCTTTACTTTTATGGGTAAAGTTTTTAGTAACAACCATGCTGAAGAAGCTCCCCCTCTCATGGAAGGAGAGGAGTATTTGCCTCTCTTTGGGGTATATCACCCTAAAAAACCCGGGAATATAAGAGTTGTCTTTGATTCCAGTGCCCGTCATGAGGATGTCTCACTGAATGATGTTCTTTTAACTGGGCCAGACCTGAACAACACCCTTCTTGGGGTGCTCATGCGATTTCGCAAGAAAGCTGTGGCCATAACAGCTGACATTGAACAAATGTTCTCCTATTTCCTAGTGAGAGAGGATGACCGCAATTTCCTAAGGTTCCTGTGGTTCTGTAATAATGACCCATCTGAAAACATCATTGAGTACCGCATGCAGGTCCATGTGTTTGGCAACAGTCCATCTCCTGCTGTGGCCACCAATTGTCTCCGGCAGTCCGTCAAAGGTGGTGACCCTGAGGTCAAGAACTTTGTAAACCGTGTTGATGATTGTTTGAAGTCTCTTCCTACAGTCAAGGCAGCAGTGGACCTGCTAAAAAACACACAGAGGACTTTAGCTGGTTCCAACTTACGGCTTCACAAGATAGCTTCAAACAGCAAAGAGGTTCTAAAGGCCTTACCACCTCAGGATCATGCCAGTGATCTCAAAGATTTGGATCTTGGATCTGATATGCTTCCTACGCAGCGCAGTCTGGGATTGAATTGGAGTCTGAAATCTGACACCTTTACTTTCGAAATAGCTACTGATGCAAAACCCTTTACTCGTCGAGGTGTCCTGTCCACCATTAATAGCATCTTTGACCCCCTTGGCTTTATTGCTCCAGTTACAATCCAGGGCAAATTCATCATGAGAGAGCTTAATAACCAGAATGATGACTGGGACTCCCCTCTTCCCAAAGAAATGGAGGAAAAATGGGACATGTGGCGACTTTCACTTAAGGATTTAAGTAAGCTCCAGATTCCAAGATGCTACACAAACATATCACCTTCTACAGCTACACGAAAGGAGTTATTTGTCTTCTCTGATGAATCAAAAAGAGTAATAGCTGCAGTGGCCTACCTCAGATTGACAGATTCATGTGGAATCAACCATGTCGGCTTCAAAGCAAAACTCAGCCCTGAGCAAACAGTTCCCCGTCTTGAGTTGTGTGCTGCGGTTCTAGCAGTAGAACTGGCAGAGTTCATTACTTCAGAAATTGTCATACCCTTGGATGACACTACTTACTTTACAGATAGTAAGGTTGTGCTGGGCTACATATACATAGAAGCGTCGGGTCTCATTATATATGTCAGCAATCGTGTCTTCCGGATTCGCAAGTCTTCACATCCAAATCAATTGAAGTATGTGCACACAGATAAGAACCCAGCAGACATTGCAACAAGGTCTGTCACTGCTGCTCATCTCCAAGACACCAATTGGTGGACCAAAGTTTCTGATAAACAACCTCCAGACTCTACCTGAAGAGAACACATATGAGCTTGTGGATCCTTCTTCAGATGCAGAGGTACGTTCTCAAGTCTCCACATTGAAGACCACAATGATGAGCAAGAGTCTTGGAGCACAACGCTTCTCCAAATTTTCCACTTGGAAGTCTATCACTCATGCCATTGCACGTCTTCTTCATATATCTCGGCAGTTCCATAAAGGTTCTACAACAGAAACATCAAGTTGCAAAGGCTGGCATTACTGTTCCAATGCTCCAACAGTTGAAGAACTCTTATGTGCTGAAAAAATTATCATCAAAGCAGTCCAACAAGAGACATATGCCCAAGAGTATAAGAGCTTGGAAACAGGGGACAAGCTCTCCAAAAAAAGCCTCCTTAAAGGCTTAGACCCGTTCATAGATGCAGACGGCCTGCTAAGAGTAGGAGGACGATTAACAGAAGCACAGATTGAGCTTGACGTAAAAAAAGCCCCTTATCATCCCTGGGAAACATCACATTGCAACACTTTTAGTTAAACATCATCATGAGAAAGTGCGACACCAGGGACGACATTACACGGAGGGTACAGTGCGTACTGCTGGTTATTGAATAGTTGGTGGCAAGAGACGCGTTTGCAGTGTCATTCATGAATGTGTTACATGCCGAAGACTACGAAGAGAACCACAGACTCAAAAAATGGCTGACCTTCCAGCAGATCGTGTGTCCACTGACCCTCCATTTACGAATGTGGGATTAGATGTTTTCGGCCCATGGAGTGTGGCGGCACGACGTACCAGAGGTGGTCATGCACAGAGCAAAAGGTGGGCAGTAATATTCATCTGCATGAGTGTGAGAGCTGTGCACATTGAGCTAATTGAGTCTTTAGATACATCTAGCTTTATTAATGCCCTGCGCCGCTTTCTTGCCATTCGAGGGCCTGTGAAGCTCATCCGCTCGGACAGAGGAACAAATCTCGTAGGTGCTTGCAAGGAGCTTAACATTTCCTCTAATCTCGACAATTCCTCTGTTAAAAAATTTCTTGAGGACCAAGGCTGTATCTGGCAGTTTAACCCGCCTCATGCATCTCATTTGGGTGGGTCCTGGGAAAGGATGATTGGACTTGCGAGAAGGATACTAGATGCAATGTTCCAACAGCTTGGACCTTCAGCACTAACACATGAGACACTCTCCACTCTAATCGCAGAAGTTGCTGCTATAATCAATGCCCGACCTCTTGTCCCAGTGTCAACTGACCCAGATGACCCATTCATACTCACACCTAATCCTAACTCAAAAGGTCACAATTGCTCCTGATCCACCTGGTGAATGGGTCAAAAACCTTCATAATCGACAGTGGAGACAGGTACAACACTTGGCACAAACTTTCTGGGATAAATGGAAAAAGCAGTACCTAACTCTTTTGCAACCAAAAAGAAAGTGGCCCTGTAGTAAGCTTGAACTTGAACTAGGAAGCATTGTGCTCTTGAAGGATGAACAACAAAAAAGGAATGAATGGCCTATGGGAGTTGTTACTCACGTTTTCCCAAGCAAGGACAACAAAGTCCATAAGGTGGAAGTCAAGGTCTTTAAAAAGGAAGGCCCAAAGGTGTTCATACGGCCTATTACTAAGACAATCCTTCTCCTTACTCCTGAGAAACTTGATTAGATCAATCTAAATGACTTGTGAGTAGTGGCGTGTTATCCATGCCAGACGGGGAGTGTGCTTGAACAAGTTTGATGTTACAGATTCTATATTTTGTGTTTAATTTGATAATACATTTAATTGTTTAATGTTTGTAATTCCTTAATATTATCCATTGCACTAATTCTCCTGTTCACTTTATTTATGGTTTAGAGCTCCATCTAGTGGCAAGTTTGACGTTGCTTTAATTCTGTGATTTTCTGGTATTCACGTGAATCAGGAAGTAGTGAGTGCTCCATGCGGGCAGCGGTAACGATGGCTCTCTTTAATCGCCATATATTTCTGTAATCTTTAACCTCGCAACAGCATCGCTTGTAAGTATTTATTTGATTGACATTGATGTGCATTATACTTGCATATAAATGTGAATTGTTACGGTTTAAGATGATTATTAATCTTTTTCCATCCGGCTATTTCATTAGCCACATTGTGCTTTAGCGTCATATCACTGTATTCATTATTTACATTACAAAATGTTATGTTTATTATATTCAAATTAGAGTGATCTACCTTTTTATGTCACTGACTTTAAAAAGTTAGGGCCAGTCTTGAAGGAAAAAAATCTTAACTTTTAAGACTAGTCTAAGTAGTTTATTCAACTGGCCACTGGTTGTAAGCCTAAACTTGATATAAACTGTAAACTTGTCTCTCAAATCTATTGGTTGATTGGTTGACTGGTTGATTAGAATGTTGTTCAATGAGTTGGCTTATGTCTCCAGAGCGAAAACTCACTTTATAGGTGACCCCTAGCCATTCAGAATTTAGTTTACGCTCTGCTAAAGGCTTTGTGTCTGTGACACAGTGCAGTGCAGAGAATGTGCAAATCCCCAAAGGACAAACCAGAGACCGCAGCAGTACTGCATCACTGCCATCAGCCACCTCTGGAAAACCACTCTGCCATAAGCCCCAGAAATCCTCTGACTGAGGTCTTGCAGACGCACGGTCACCCATACACATACACACAAATACAACACCTCCTGCGTTCGGGATCTGGCCAGTGCTCAGTATGTCAGATGTGAAACATGTTTCTAATAGTATGAAATAAGCTTTTCCATGGATGCGAAAAACATCCTTCTGGGCAAGCTGAAATCAAACTCGGCAACAGATTCAAACCTGGGCTTTCAGTTTTGGATACGTTTAAACAAAAGTTTTTTGGTACCAGTTTGTTTAATTTCATATCTGTGATATTCTCTGATCTGAATGATACGGCCCATATCATTCGAGACCTCAGGGGTGCTTGCGTTGGCATGTTTCGAGTGCAAGCCCGGCTCAACACCGAGGCCAAGATATAATTACACACAGACTGAGGCAACACTCGACCCGCTGCCAACAATGACTGGAATCAAACCTTCTGCTATTTTGAAAGATTACAAACTCTTGGAGAGCGTGTGCTAAACTGAGCAAGAATAAATCGAGTGTGAGAAATATCTGACATCTTCCACTGATGCCCTGGGAGTGTCATCCAAGCTGTTTCTCAATGCCCGATCTGCCTCATGTCAAGACAGTCAACAAGCATTAGCTCAAAGTGGAACGAAAATTAGCGTGCTCCAACACTGAAGCAATATTTCATATATTATCCATTGGCGCAGGCATCTCCAGAACCCATTGACACATAAACACAAAATTTGCACAAAACATTCTGTAGAGAGCTTGGAAAGAACTTTCTACCACATGGATTTCATTCATCCTATTTTAAGCCTCAAACATGAAACTGCTCGAGGATGTGAAGTCCGAGGGTTGGGAGGGGTCGAATTAAGAATGCTTGAGGTCAGAGGTCGGGCGCGTGGCTGTCGTTGCTGGAGGGAAACTTGCAGATGAAGGACCCTGCGTGACTTAATGATTCTGTGAGAACAAAAACAAAGTGACAGTTATGTGCTAGTGAACTAGCCATTATGTGCTTTGTTTTGTTGCTGCCCCCCAGTCTGAAATGAAACCGACATCAATGGGACCCGCAGACCAAATGCAGAAGCAGCCCACAGGCATGACATTAGCATGTGAGGTAAACTGACATATCAAAGTATCTTTCCTCTGTCATGGTTAATGCAAATGAAAGCACACTGATTGGCCTCCAAGGTAAAGCAGCTGGCCTTTTGCTTTAATCAGAAACAGACTGTGTGCTGTGCGTCTTTGAAACCGAATGGAATGCATTATTGGTGTGTGTGCTAAGTCAAGTATCACTAATAATATTGCTCATGCCTAAGGTTAGTGACTAATTCTACATGCTACAATCATGAATAATATCTAAAATAGTGTGAGTTGTTGAGGGAAGGTGTGCTGTTACTTTTCTAAATTATTGGACATATGGTTTTTGCCTGGCCAGTGATAAAATATAAGTAAGAACCAGGCTCCCAGAACACCTTAGCAACCACTAACACCTCCCTTAGCATCCTTTATGAAAAAGAAGAATGTGCGCTTGTAGTGTACTTCAAATCTTAAAAGTATATTTTAGAAAATTGTACTTGCAGATAAAATAATATTAAAGGGTTAGTTAACCCAAAAATGAAAATTCTGTCATCATTTATTCTCCTTCATGTCGTTCCAAAACCGTGAGACTTTAGTTCATCTTCAGAACTGAAATGAAGAGCTTTCTGTCCCTCCATTGACAGTCTACACAACTACCACTTTCAAGGCCCAGAAAGGTAGTAAAGACATAATTAAAGTAATCGATGTGACTCCAGTGGTTTAACCACAAATTTATGAAGCGATGCGAGTGCTTTGTTTGCGCAAAAAAACATAATTTACCAGTTTATTTACAAAATATTAATCTCCAATGTGCTTTCACGCAACAACGTCTGCTCTTGCAGTTGGAGGGGATGTTCTACCCAAGCCGTCAAACTAATGTCATCAGAGAAGGAAGGCCATTCTAGAGGGGAAGTACATTTTCAGATTTTGATTAAAGATTACAAAGACAAAAAAATGCAATCCATATAGCTCCAGGGGGTTAATAAAGGCTTCTGAAGTGAAGCAATGCATTTTTGTAAGAAAAATATCCATATTTATAACTTTACAAACTGTAATCACTAGCTTCCAGTAACGGCCGTCCACGCATTCATGAGAGAGTCGAGTTCTGGTGGAAGGGTGACCTCTGACCCAGACGTAGCTCCTCTTATATCGAAATCCTCTGATATTTTTCTTTAAAACTTCTTGTTTTAGACTTACAATTCATGACTGGTGTTTTGTTTTGCTCTACCCTTTGTGCTTCCGCGGTCGTCAATTCTCACCTGAGCTTACGCTACGCCTTTGTCATATCCTACGTCATACTTCAGGTCAGAGGTCATCCTTCCGCCGGAACTTGACTCTATCACGAACGCGTGGACGGCCGTTACTGGAAGCTAGTGATTACAGTTTATAAAGTTACAATTATTGATGTTTTTCTTAAAAAACACATGGCATCATTTCAGAAGGCCTTTATTAACCCCCTGGAGGCGTATGGATTACTTTTATGATGGATGGATGCACTTTTTTGGGCCTCAAAGTCTAGGGTACCATTCACTCCCATTATAAAGCTTGGAAGAGCCAGGATATTTAATTTAACTGATTGTGTTTGGCTGAAAGAAGAAAGTCATATACACCTAGGATGGTTTGAGGATGAGTAAATTATGGGATCATCTTCATTTTTGGGTGAACTAACCCTTTAACAAGCTTACACGATCATGAGTCAATATTTCTGCATCTGTAGTCATAACTGTTTTTAAAGTTCTGATGGGTGGCTTACAGTAAAATGAGGCACAGACTGAATGTTATGTCTACACTTTTGTTCTGTCTGGATTATTCGCACATCACTGGCAGCGGTCATGTGTGGGGGTGTGGCTCTTCCAGCAGTGCAGTGGACACACTCCACATCCGTCATTAGCACACTTATACAACTCATGTCTGGAACCCCTCTCTTTGCCACATCAACAGAAAGATACCATCTCACACACTAACTTGTTTTTATATAATTATGTAGACTCTCCATAGGCTTGATGTTTTTTGTTGTTGCTGTTGTTGTTGTTGTTTTTAATTGAGCTAATGATATATTCTGTCCCCTAACGCTACTCCTAAACACAACCCTTACAGAAAACTTTCTGCCTTTTTTTAAAAAAAAGAACACACACACGCACACTCCTTTATCCTTGCTGATCTTTACTTTACTTTACAAGAACGCCAGCTCTCTTAATAACCAAGCAACCCAACCTCACAGTACTTGCATAGATAGAGTTCGTGTGGAGCTGCACTTACTGGATCATAAGCTGTTAGCGTGTGAAAAAAAAAAAAAAAATTCCATGTAAATATGGAAAAATCACATCCCTGAAAATGTCACATGCAATAAAGTTGTGCATCAATTGTTTGTCCTGCTGAAGTTATTCTCTTATCTTTTGCGTATGTTCTGATGTTTCTTCTATGGTTCACCTCAGGTCATGTTGGGTGAACACAAATAAACTGACAAGAGTGTAATGAAAAGCAGTGGTCTGACAGAAGCATGTTCACATCTCTGTTTCAGATCCGTTTCCCCCAGAGACCCCACAGAATGCCAGAACAAGGAACCAGACGGTTCACCCTGACGGCACGGTGAGTGTTCTGGTCCTGTGGGAGGCCCCCAGGGAGAGCGACTTGGTGGTCCACCATTACAAGGTGACCTGGAACACTCGAGGAACACCCCCAACCAGCCAGAGCCGGGCTGGACGGGTCACAGATGGGGTAAGCCCTCCTGAGCTCAGCCCTTTGTCTCACCCTTCTGCTGGCATGTTCTCTCAAATACTGTGCATACTTTTATATCTCTGCTAAACTGTGAACCTGTAGGGGGTTGCGTTCAGTGTTTATGTATGTGGAAAGTTCATTTCAGAAGAATGAATAAGAAAATTAAGCCAGACCGAGGCTGCGGATAGTAGCCAAAATCTTCTTGAGGCTGTCGAGGTTAGAGCACAATTTTTACCTTTCTCTCATAAAGTTAAACCTGAAGCCTCAGAGAGGGGAGAAATTTCCCCAAGTTGTTTTTCTTGGTTTCAGTCTTGAAATGTCAGACCCAGGAAGTGCTAAATCTGCAACTGAGTTTAAGGATTTAAACGTATGTTTTCACTGGTCAGCCTCACTCCCCTTTGGCCACTGCTGCCTCGCAGGTGTTGGACTCATGTGCCCCACCTGTGATGTAGTAAAGTGCTAGAGCCAGTTAAGTCGGTTCCCCACAACAACCGCAAAACAAAGACGCAGCTGGCCTAGTGATCAGCATATTTTATTGTAGTCCAAGTGCTCTCCTGAAAGCCACAGCTCTCAAATGGTTTTGATTAGGTAATTTGTTTTTACAATGCAATAACCTCTATGTCTGAGAAAGCAATCTATTTTATTGAACAGTAGCCTATAAAGACCTATTTCAGCTGACAGATTTTTGTTCTCAGAATGGATCACTGCAAGCGTTTAAGAGTTATTGAGAGTAATAGAAAATGTCAGATCATTTTCAAACTGCCTGGAATTAAGAATCTGTTAAATCCAAAAAACACAACTTAGTTGAAACTAAATGCACAGTGGCCCTATATGTCTGTTATTTTAGAATTTAATAATGACAAAAGTATGGCTCATTTAACAGTACTATTCGTCTCTTATATGCACAGAAACTACTCCATCTGCAGTCTTTATTTGAAAGATTACAGTAATAGATGAAGATAACATGATGACTTATTCAATGTGACTTCCTGGACAAAATTATTCTAAATTGGCTTAGCAAGGTTGCTCTTAATAGCTAAAAAAAATCTCACGTTATTGTACATGTTCTCTGTAATGGAGATGCCAGTCAGATACCCCAAAATGATACTCTGAGGTCTCGTGACCAGTTCTTAAACATGAATCCTGCACTAAGGAGACCAGCAGGGCTCCACATGTTTTCAAATAAACATAGAGGTCTCGCTGTGATGGTCTCGAGTGAGCAGATTGGGTGGAGGCTGGAAACGTGTTCCACCACAGAAGAACATACAGTATGATGGTATGAGTAAGCAACTTTGTACCTCATAGTCAGGGGCGTTTCCTCCGAGGAGGCAAGGGAGGCAGTGCCTCCTCAAAAAACTGGATGAGAAAATAATCAATATTACATAAAACGACGCAAATATTACAAAATGTGACATTAAAAAGTGTAAAAGTCACTCATTTTTATAAGTAACACTGTCCAACAGCGACACCCACAGGTAAAATTACAGTGGGAGGCTCACCTCCCTTGATCCCATAGAGTTAAAACAGAAACCCTAAAGTGTGCAGTGGTTTTGGCGGGGGGTAATTGAGAATGAATGGGGGAAAGTCACGTGACTTTTCCCCATGATAAGATTGGTTATGATTGGATATGCGTACAAGCTTGATGACTGATATGCTGAAAATAAGATGACTATTAAAAAAGTTATATATTGTTTAAATTGTTACTACCTTTAGTTATTATTTTGAAATAAACGTAAAAATGCACTAACACACTAAAACACTAACTTTATGAAATTTATACATGGTTTTAATAAATAGAACATTACATATTGCAAAGATACAAAATAGAATTGTATATGTTTATTTAACCAGGAAAATGAAGTGCAACAAGGACATAAATTTACATTTGATGTATATTAAAAAAAATTGAGGACTTTTGTGCTCCTTTTTGAGTGAACTAACCCTTTAAAACACCACTGCTCAAAGTCATGGTACCACCAGGCACTACTCACTGATGGCAGAGGATGGAAGAACATCAATGTCAGAGACTTGAATTTGATGCAGGCAGTTACAGGTAGCCAGAGGACTAAAATAATGGAGTGAAAGAGGTGTAATGTTGCACATTGCAGTGTTCTGGATTATCTTCAGATGCTTATTTACACTATTTGAAAGGAACATTCCAGTTGTCAAGTTTAATGGGTCATCAAACACTAACCCTATAGGTTCTTGGCTAACCTGGATGATTATTCTTGTTAAAGTCCATCTGTACAGTGAAACTGTAGTTGGGCTGGCAAGGAATCTCTTCTCAAGATTGATTTATGACAACATGGATTTATATAGGCCAAGATGTCTGAAAGAGCACCAAAAGATACAAGAGATAGGCTGTATATATGGAGAAGAAGAGGGGGCCAAGCACTGAACCTTAAGGGCCAGTGGTTTAGTTGATGTGGTTACCTGATGACTCCTTGAAACCTTGAAGGACATAAGCCAGCAAAGTGCAGTTTTTGTAGTGACTAGTTCAGAGAGGGTAGACAGGAGGATCTAGTGATTTACAGTGTCAAAGACAGCAGGACGGATGATCTGGAGGCAACTCTCAGCCACAGTTTCACTGACTGACAGCAGGACAGTCTCTGTGGAATGTCAGCTTTTGAAGCCAGATTGGTTGTCATTCAGCAGGATGTTATGTGAAAGAAAAGTAGAAAGCTGAAAACAATGAACGAAAAGCTACATAAGTGTTTATAAGGTCTGTTCCATATTGCCTGCTGAGGTGCATGTAGATGGAGTTTCCTGTGTTGTTGGTAAAGTCCCTCCTAGGATGTTGATTGCATAGACATTTTTGGCTGTTGTCCAACTTTGAGTTAACAGCAGTTAACCTTAAATTAATGATTTATACTCATATTACCATATATACCTTTCACGTAATAATTATGACATGTATTATATGAGAAGTGTTTTTTATTCTGGTTGGCCTAACTAATGCAGCAAAACCATGTGTTTTAGGTGATGAATTAGGTGTATGCTTGGCTAAAGAGATGGGCCTGTAGTCTAGACTTAAACTGAGAGAGTGTGTCTGAATGCTGAACAATGCTGGGAAGGCTATTCCAGAGATTCAGAGCCAAATATGAAAAGGATCTACCTCCTGCAGAGAATTTTTATATTCTCTGTGTTATTAAATGACCAGAATGAACATGATGGACTGTAGCGTGTTTTGAGCTCACTTAGGTACTAAGGAGTCAAGTCAGACAATTCAAAACTTTATAAGTAACTAGCAGAATTTTGAAATGTGTATGAATGTAGTGTAGTGCGTAATACCTGAAGCATATTTAATAACTCTGCAGGACACCCACAGAGCACATTACAATAATCTAGTCTTGAAGTCATGAATGCATAAAATAGCTTTTCAGCTTCAGCTGTTTTAGGCTGTTCTAGAAATGTGACTTTAAACAACATAAGAGTGCTACTTCACTCTTATGCAAGTTTGTGTTCTTTTAATTCAGCTAAGATGTCATGCTGTGATGTATCAATCTTCTGTTCCTCACACGTCTTCACGTGATATGAATTTGCATGTCAGGGTTCACTAAATGTGAACTTTGGAACACAATGAAATGGAACGTTTGGAACGCAAACCTTTTTCAAATGAGCTGAGTATCGACATAACAAGGAAAACTAATTTCATGTTTCCTGATAATGTCTCCAAAAGGAAGCATATATAAGGAGAAAAGCAGAGGACCTAACACTGAGCCCTGTGGCACTCATAAACAAAGTGGTAATAGTCAGATAAACAGGACTTAAATCATGCCAATTCCAAGTCTGCTAATGCAAACCAAATTCTACAGCCTATCCAAGAGAATGTCATGATCTGTGGTGTCAAAGGCAGCACTAAAATTCAGTGGTACTAGAATTGAGAAGCAAACGCAGGCAGATGATAAAAGCAGGTCATTTGTAACTGTAATATGTGCAGCCTCTGTACTGTGCAGGGCCTAAATACTGCCTAAATTCTTCACATATACCATTTTTCTGTAAAATAGATGGGAGCACACTTACTACTTATTATTTATTATAGTATGTTTGACATGAATGGGAGGCCTTTTGTTAAGCGTGTCAGAGAGGTCCTGGGTTCTAATCTTTCTAATTTTATTTTGTTTTTGTTTTTTTTTCATTAAAAACAAAGGTGTTCATCAGTGATTGTATATCAAGAGCACGGACACGTTTGTGTGCATTTTGTTTTGTGATTTCACCGGAACGAATAGACAACAGTGAAGGGATAGATTGAAGCACTCACCTGTGTGAAGACTGCGCAGTGTGCACGAGTGCCAAGAGAACACTTGCACCACTGACAGTGGCAATGAGCACTGAGTGATTTAAAAAACAATACATTCCACCGCCAGATCCCATCTTATTTATTGAACACAAACGAATGAATTGCTAATCAAATATAGATGTTTATTTTGTATTGGGTACATCTGTGTCGTGAGATGTTTCAAAAAGTGGTGGGGACAATTTCGACCCTGGCAAAAAGTGGTGGGGACATGTCCCACCCGTTCCACCCGCAAATTACGCCTATGTTTCAAACCAAGTAGCTTTTTGTAGTTCAGCATGGTGAATCAGTGTGACTAACTTTAACCTTTCGCAAAATCTGCATTGGGAAATCTTTCACACTTGCATGGATTCCTATTGAAATGCCTGGATTTCGCCCTGCGAAAATTCACCCAAACAACTCTAATTTTGACCGCACCTTTAGTGCTAAACCATTAATGCTAATGTCTTGTTTTTATGGCCTGTAGGATGTAACGGAGATGGAGCTTCATGGTCTACTGCCCAACACACACTACACAGCACAGATTCAGGCCATCTCTTACTGGGGTCAGAATCGACTCAAAAGCAGCCGAGCTCACCTCTCCTTCATCACTGCTGCAGCCACCAGTAAGAACTCTGCAAGAGAGATCTGGTTTGACTTTCTGCATACTTTGAAAGATTTATATGATTGTTTGGAAAGTTACAGTTATGAAACTTCATAATTGTTTTCAGAGTGTGAGCCAATTTTAATATTATTATTATTATTATTATTATTCAGTTTTTATTATTCAATCAGTTTTACTAAGTATAAATTGAAAAGGGTGCAAATGAAGGGGTGTCAGAAATAAAATATTTGCTCTCTCTCTTGATTCTGGCCACCTCCTTTTACCATGAATCAGTGGTGCCGTTGATAATTGCAGCACAGCAGAGCCATTAAAAACACAGAAAACCTTCTTTGGAGAGGAGAGTGTTTTGTCAGAAATGTTGTCCTCTTACGGTGACTTAGATTTTGGCACAGAAGTACATGAGGTTAACCTCTCCCAAAGGCAGCACATTTCAGCCCTGTATCAGCATCCAGAGCTTATCTGAGTCCAACAGTACTGTGGCTCAGTAGGAGAGGGTTTGAAGGGCACGACCCCGTTTTCTCACCTCAAGAGGACTGCAGTTAACCCCACAAAAGTTCCTCATCTCCACTGTTGTTGTTATTCCTGTTTTTTTTTTTTTTTAATTAGCTGGATAGATCTTCCAGACAAAAAGTGAAGAGATATGATCATTTTAGTATGGCTCTGTTTAGTTCTTTTACTTGAGCAGTCTGAAATATTCAAAGACATAATCTATTTTTCTAAAAATGAAATTTCTTCTTCTTTGCTTTCCAGTCATTTTTCCACTTTCTTTCTTTTATGACTTTAATATTTTCCCCTCTGGGTTTATCAGCTCTCTATTATTTCTCTTGAGGTCTCTGAAACACCACATCAGTTATAAAATATCTCCATATTCCCTTACAGTAATGTATTGCAGACTGCCTAATGCTGAACCCAAGATTTCATTAGTCACAGCTTATGAACAAGGAAGAATTGTCATTGAAACAGAAACAAATATAATTTAAAAAGTCAGTGCTTTCTTTTTGTCATTTTATTATAGGAAATATTATCTCCTTATTCAGTGCAATCAAATGTTGCGTTTTATTAGAAAGTTCCAAAGATTTGGGATATTCCTACTTGATAACGCAAGATGACATCTGAACCCAAACAATTGTGAAAAAAAAATCACAATTGCAGTCTCTTTAATGTCTCGGATGTTTCTTCTGGACATCAGTGAGATTTAATGGAGATCTTTGCTTAACTTCTTCTCAGATGTTTCTCCTGAGAAGAAAAAAAAATCCTAGTAATATTCTCCTCTAGAGTTTCAGAAGATATTTCAACGTCTCAAACTGCTTATATTTGCCAAGATCAGAAGTTTTAGATTTCAAAATGAACTCAAACACTTCTCATTATAACCATCCAAAATTAAATCTGAGCAATGCCATCCACATTGATTTTATAGCTGTATTCTGTACAACAATTGTCTGTTTATTTTATGAGAAACATCTGTGACTAAAGTTGATACTTGAATGAAATTTAATTATGAGACCTCGATTACATCTCCTGAGCTATGAAAGCAGCCTCTGAAGTGAAGATCAAATGTTGGCTAAATGTATAAACTTTGATTCACTGATACATTTTATTATCTTAAAAGTGAATGTTTATGCCCATGAATGCAACAATACTGTTCCATTTAGCATTTGCTTTAAGATGTATTTGAAAGATTATTCTGTGTTATTTTCAGCGTAGTTTTGATGTTATGCTATTGATTACCAAAGACAATAATTGAATTTACACATTTATAGTGAGAAGTCTATAGGGTAAGTTAAAAGGATAGATAAAAGGATAAAAGGACAAAAAGAACTTTATTGTATTACCATCTATGATGGTAAATATTATAAAAACATGCCCTGTCACATTTCAATCCAAAATCATGAGAAACCCATAAGAAATTATATTTTGCATTATGAAAACTAACCCTATTTTTGGATTGTTAAAGAGGACCTATTATGCTTTTTTCATGTTCATCTTTCTTTAGTGTATAATGTTGCTGTTTGAGCATGAAAATGCTCTGCAAAGTTTCAAAGCACAAAGTCCCTCTAAAGGGAGTTATTCTCTATATCAGTGTGCACTGTTTCTGAACTCCCTGAAACACCTCCATTGTAGTCCTGAGTTTTCATCCAGGAACAAATACATCACAGTATTCCTCATTTAAATAATTCCCGCCCAAGGCATACACAAAAAAGGGGGCGTGGCCTGGTTGAGTCAGTTAGTATTGTCTTGAAACTCGCGGTTATGGTAAAGAGCGGGACATTTCCCAAACACACTCGAAGCATTTGACTAATCACTGGTCCAGCTGGCCAATCAGAGCACTTTACGCTTTTCAGAAGGAGGGGCTTCATAGAGAAAGGAACTAAACAGACTGACAGACTGGAAAGAGATGAGCTGCAAAAATGTCAAATATAGGGAAAATAAGGTGTTTTTTTTAACATTCAAGCATGAAAACCTTTTCTAGTAGAGCCCAAAAACAAAACCAAGACTTTGTAAAAGGGCATAATAGGTCCTCTTTAAGATTTTAATTGTCTTTAAAATGTAAAGATTTGAACAATTAAAGTAATTATTTTATTTATGTAAATCAGCATAAATTAAAGGCAGTGTAACAAATTTTGTTGTAAAAGTTTGGTCCTAAAAATAGATTTCATAAATTATCCAACAATTAGGCAGGTGAGACCATTTCTACTTAGTTGTTTTTGGTCACCTCCATGCCACAGATGTTGTACATGGAGATTAAATTTGAAAATGTGTTTGTTCAAATAATAAAGACTGTTGGCAAATGTAAATGAATCTCCTGTCTCATTCTAGCATCCTCCTATGGGAATGGCCATCTTTCTGGAGAGTTCTCTAATGAGCTTCCAATATCCCACTCCTCTCCCAGTATCCTGAGGCTAGAGGCGGCCGCCCCTCATTATCACGACAACCAGCTGCAGGTCAAGGTCTTCTGGAAGAGCCGAATCCAAGGCAAGTGAGCTTCTTTCTATAAACCAAGGTAGTGTGACTGAGGTCATTCAAAGTTTACTTCTCAGCAGAAATTGTCTCCCAACAAAAAACACTCTCACATGACTTCACACCGGTCACACAAAGCATATTGGTTTGTTGACAATCCATCGAATCCATGTGTCCCCTTAAACAAGTCACTGCCAAAGCAACAGCGTGACTAATGATTTATGGAAGAACGTTACCAGAGATAAATATTATCTATCCACAAAAAAAGACAATCTCGCAGGGATGTCCTCTCTAGACTCTTTCCAAGAGATTATTCACAATCTGCTTAGTAACTGTGTTCCAAAAATACACATTTGGCGACATGACAGCCTTCAAAGGGAAGATTCCAGTGAAACCACAAGTGCCCATAAATACAGGGTGTTGATTTACTGTTATCTCCTGGAAAGAAAGGCATGAAGAGTGATTTAATAATGCCGGTACGAGTGTGAAATCAAAAACAGATGAAGGGGGATGGCGACCTGACGCGGGTTTGTAGAAAGATGTCATGTTGCTTGCGTATGGAAACAGAAAGCTGGGAGCAAAATGTAGCTGATCCCTGAAAATATGTTCATGCTGCCTCTGTGGAGGAGGCAGAACCTCAGAAATGGAAAAACGTAATCTACAACATTCTGTCTTGTTTACTTTTGTAGAAAGCCAAAAGGATTCCAGTTCATATGTTCTGAGATGGTATCCTGAAGTTTGTGCCAATAACGTAACGAAAGGCGAGAAAACAGCCACAGTTCAGGTGTGTCTCATCAATTTACAATGTCACATACTTTCTTTGCTAAGATTGTCTAAAGAGGCCATTTTGTTCTTTGTGGAAATTTCCCTGCAGTGTAACAGTGTAACTGTTTTAATGACCTCTGCTCTGATTGGCTAACCTCTTTATATGTGAGCATCCAGTGGTGGACAAAATACACAAATCAAGTACTTGAGTAAAGGCCTGTCCACACCAAGAACAACAACTATAAAGATAACTATAACAATAAATATATTAGTATCCACACCAGTGGCGTGCACAGACCCCCTCGGTAGAAATCATGGGAACGCGGGGGCACCACGATGCTACCGCAAAGGGCTCTTTCACTTTTGCGATCGTCCTTGGTGTGAACGGCCTTAATACAGAGAACCTGATAAAATTTAACTCCAGTAAAAGTACTTTTTTTTTTTTTTTTTTTTTTTTCAGTTTTATTTCAATCCAACAATAAGGAAGATTATTTGATGAAGACAGGGACAGATTATGACACTGTCATGCCCTGGGCACGGACCTGTCTAAAGGCCGCTCACCCCTCATTTAAATCAAACAGGAACCGCCATTGGACTCATGTAGCCTCTCTCATTCGGCACAAATCCAAATGTTTCTATATTCCCGATGTATTTCGATGCTAGAGTATTATTTATTTTGTAAACTGAGCTGTGCACTTCACTCGCCTTCAAATATTCACGTAAAACGTCATCCTTCACATGCGCAAAAATGGTTTTGGGTTTAGTTGACTATTTTATTTTTATAATTAACAGGCTGCGATGTCAAGTTCACGCATGAGGCGATCTGCGCTATCACTTGGATTTTTTTTTCCTATAGCAGCATAAACAACAGAGCATGAGGATTCATGTCACATCGCGCACCAGAGCTTCTGTGAACGGAGAAAAACTAAATAAAGTTATATAGGCTATATATAAGGAATAAATAGGCCTATATGCGAAATATTAAATAATTAACATAACAGATTAACAAAACGAGAGAAAAATGACTATATTTGCGCATGTAAAACTAACCCCTGGAAAACAAATGTTGGTATTTTTAATGGGTGACAGACACTTATCCATTCTAATTTAATTTAATTCTAAATTGTCGGTCAGTTATCACGTCAGTTCGGTCAGGAAAATATTAAAATTATCCTTCATTTTAAGTTTTTTTTTTTTAACTAGCCTTACATTTTATTTCAGCTTTATTTCGATTAACAGAAATGTTTTTAATGGTTTTAGTTTGCCTGCCTGAAAGGCAAAACATCCATAGAACTGCACACTGTCAATTTTCCAGCTGTTTCAAGCCACAAATAATTTACAGATATTCACAAATAATTTAATGCCATTCTGGGACACAATTTCAGGCCGGGAGTCTCACACCCATCCAGGCCATAAACCTAGCCTACAGCTATTGTTGCAAACATAATTTACATTAGCCTACTTTTAAGAATAATGAGACAAATGTTGGGAAAGTGATAACAAGGCTACCTAATTCAAGTGTTCAAGTAAGTAAAAAAACAAACAAAAACAAAAAATACCATATGTTATTTAATAAAAATGCAGGAAAACAAAATGTGTGGTGACAAACTGTAAAAACAAGTGATGCACCAGAATTACTATTTTTTTTTTTACCAAACACAGAAACCAAAATAAAAGGTTTCATTTAGGTGACATTTTGGTGCATTACTAGTAGGGCAAAACTGCTACAGCAGTATGAAAGATGCATGGGCATTCATTTGCATATTTTTAATGTTATTTATAGATTTTATCTTAAGTAAACCTATCCCATACAGACGATGACACACAAATGTTCCATTTCAAACAATCTGCTTAAGCAGCTCGCCTTTTTACCACAGATTTAGTTCAGTCAACTAACAGTTGTGACATAAACATTTACAATAATAAAAACTTAATAAAAATACAAAAGGTGAAAAAATTATGACAGAATGTTGATCCCTCTAATGCCTCCAAACCATTATATCTTCTTACATTTCAGATACTAATACTAAAAGATGATGTCACTATCAAACCTTGAATTTATTATTACTGTGTCTTGTTCGTAGTACATCTGATTTCTTTGTTCCCTGAAGTTTATGCAGCTGAATAGTGTAACAGATAATGGCACTACTGCCCAAGAGCGCTGTATTTCCACACATGATCTGTCATCACTGGCACTGGACACAATAGAAATGTGTGACCGTGTCTTAGTGTGATATCATTATGATACGGATGGGTGAACCGGTTATCTGATTCGTTTTCAGCAGAGCAGGATGCAGTTACTTAAATGTGTTTTTCATTTGCTTTTTCATTTCATTCTGAGGTCATTTCCACAGACAATATACTGTTATACTGAGTAATAACTGTGCTATTTTCTGCTCTTTAGGGAACACATTTTGTGATTACTGGCCTGTTTTTTGCCTGTAAGTACCGTGTGGCAGTGAAGCCCGTTACGGAACAAGAGCAGAGGTCTGAGGTCATGACCTCTGTTACCACTCCACTTTGCTTATCACTGATGGGCAAACGGAAAAAACTGACTGCCTGTGCCAGAGATGGTAAGATGATATCTAGCACAAGAGCATTTAAAAAGATTTATTGTTATCGGTATCAGAGACAACATCAAATTAGATGGGTGAATCTCATGTAAATATATCACTCTCACATTTCACCCTAAAATCAAAAGAAAAAAAATCTGTGGTTTGCATTGTGGCATTATTTTCACAATAGTTAAGCCTAGTTCCCTTTCGAAAGGGAACTTGTGCTGCGTCGAAACGCTAGGGGAACGCCTCCACATGAACTGGTGTCTGAAACACTTATCAAATCACGGCAATATCAAATTGACCGGCGACAGCCCATGACATCATAATGGTTCAAACCGAAAGTAGATAAGGGACGCCCAGATAACATGGCATCCTCTTTTCGTCTTCAGGGACTGTTATGTGTGAAGCACTATCTGGCAAAATTAAACGCACAGAGAAATCTAGAAGGTTTACTTAGTGTGTGGATCCGTGTCCTCGTTATCTGACCACCAGATGACACACACGAGCTGTGCGTTCTCTGTCTGGGGGAAGAGCATGCACGGGAAGTTCTCGAGGGAGCTGCATGTGCAAATTGTGAGTGTTTTCCGTTGAGAATGCTCCGTTCTCGTCTGGCTCTCTTCTCGAGGGAAAAGAGTTCAGCATCTGAGCCTGGTGGTTCTGGTCCCGCTCATGCTGAGGCAGAGCAGAAAATCAGATCATGGGGTTCCCAGATGGAGCTCGCCGAACAGTTTGAGAGGGTCGTGGACCTCTCGAGCGGTTCAGCGGCTCGCGAGACAGAGCTGCCGGGAGAAGATGCACTATCATCTGCATCCTCAGGTCCAACGGCCAGTGCTCTTCCAGCCAAGCAGGAGATGGCTGAGGAGGATAGAGAGGGTGAGTTTACTGAATCCTCTCAGCCACCCTGTCCCGCATATGCTTAGCTGTTTAGTACATTTAGTACACTCCCTTGTAGCCCGAGCATGATGCCCGTGTTCGTCTGGAGTAGTAGACCCAGGTGGGACTCCTCCAGGGCATGTTGGCGTATGTTTGTACTCCCCTTCCTTAAAGGGTAAAAGTTTTTTTTTTTTTTACTGAGTACACTGCTTGTCGGTGATGTGATAGGTCCCAGGCTTAGGTGCTGTTTAAACAGTCTATCTCTGCTACTAGACTTGCTTAAGGTAGCTGGCCTTAGCAGGCCTCCCTTCAGAGTGAGTCCCCACCATTTGGGCTCTTAACAGCCAGCAGATGTGCTGTCGGGTAGCTGGCCTTAGCAGGCCTCCCTGTGAGCAGCCCCCAGTAAACGGGTTTCTGGTAACTATGATCTTTGCCATCAGATAGTAGGCTTTAGCAGGCCTCTCTGTGGCGAGCCCCCATTAGTGTGGATGTTGTAGCAACGAGTCCCCAGCACTTTGGGTATGTGACAGCTAGCAGAAGTTTGCTGTCAGGTAGCAGGCCTTGGTGGGCCTCCCTGTGGGCAAACCCCCTGTTTTGGGGTTCTTAGCAGCTAACAATAACTTGCTATTGGATAAGTAGGCCTTAGCAGGCCTCTTTGTGAGTGAGTCCCCTATAGTGCGGGTACTTTTTAGCAGCAAGACTTGCCTTTGGTTCTCCCTGTGAACGAGTCGCCATCTGGTTGGGTACTGGTAGCCAGAATCGATTTATTTGTCGGGTAGTTGGCCTTAGCAGGCCTCCCTGCAGGTAAATTCACAGCGTTTGGGTACTTGGCAGCTAGCAATGACTTGCTATCAGATAGATGGCCTTAGCAGGCCTCTCTGAAGGCGAGCCCCAACAGTGTGGGTGCTGTATTTAGCCACATAGAACTGGCTACCAGGCAGCTGGCGGCCCTCGAGGCTAGTCCCCAGCAATAATGGGTTCTCTGGTAAATGTGCATAGATTTGCTTCATATAGTAGGCCTTAGCAGGCCTCTCTGAGGGCGAGTCCCCAGCAGTGTGGGTGTCTGGCAGCTAGCGAATGCTTGTTCTCAGGTTGTTGGCCTTAGCAGGCCTCTCTGTGTATTAGCAGGCCTCCCTGTGGGCGAGCCCCAGTGTTGCAGGCCCTAGACAGCTAGCTATCAGGTGGCTGGCCTTAGCAGGCCTCCCTGAGAGCCAGCTCCCAATAAGTGGGTGCATGGCGGCTAGCAATGACTACATTCAGCCAGTGAACTATTGCCATCGAGGTGTTTGGCCTTAGTGGGCCCCTCTGAAGGTGAATTCCCCACAGTGTGGGTACTTCTCTGCCAGTTAAGACTCGATACCAGGTGCTTGGCCACTGTAGACTTCCCTGATGTGAGTCCCCAGCAGTTGGGTATCGGTCAGCAAGGTCTTGCTGTCAGGTGGTTGGCCTTTCTGGACCCCCTAAGACCACACGTTACTACGTGTAGCTGGCTTGGCTAATCTAGTTCACCTTCGTATTCTAGCCTATAGCCTGGTCGACCTTATAGGTTGAGCTTGTACTTTCTTCATTCTGAAGGTGGGTTTGAGTACTTAGCTCTCTAAGTCTGGTCATTAGGTTGAAGGCTTCTCTTGAGGCCTCCCAATTAGATCAGCCCTTAGGCTGGGAGCACTCCCCTCACGAGGGTCCCTGCTAGAGTGCACAGCTTCCTTAGCACCTTGAAACATAGGCGCTTTGTAGATCATAGGATCGAGAAGATTAACTCCCCTTGCTTGCAAGGGTCGATAGCACTTCGCTGAGTCCTGCTCTCCTGGATGCCCGTTTCTAAGATCCGGTCTGAGTTGGTCTAATGCCCTCTTACAGTCCCTCTTTCTGGATGTCTCTTCATGAGACTTATGTATCTAGAGACTCTGTTTCTGAGGAAACAGACAGGTTGTTGGCAGACTAGGTTACTAGTAGAGCTAGCAACCAGGTCAGCCTCCCTGGTGGCATTTAGGGTTGACTTTGTTCCCCTGAGAAGTGACTGGCTGGGGTTCCTTCGGACCCCCTAGCCACACTCCTTTAAAGGGACCCCTTCTGTTGAAGTTGTTGGTTCTAGGCCTTTGAGCGGCCTTGGCAGGCCTTCATGTGTTAATTATTGTAACGACTGAGACAAATCAGACACAATTATGTCTTATATTAAACCAATAATTGTTTAAAACTTACTCTGGGTTCTTTCCCCATCCCCCGAGAAGACCAGCCTTAGTTTTATTGCCCTGAAAGTATGTGTGTGTTGCACGTGGAGAAGCAGAGACAAAGAGACACAGAAAACCTGCATCTTCCCTGCATTTTTCCCACAGAACACAGACTTTCCTGCATTAATTTATAGACAGACTGTTCTATAAATGAACATGCATATCCCCAGGAAATGGTATCCATTATTACTGTTTGTTGTATTGTACTCCGTATTGTATTCACGTTTTATGATACATTTAAGGTAACTTCAATTATGCCATGTTTAGTGTCTATGGGTTCGTATCGAGAAGATTTAAATGCTTGTGTATGCGATATGTCGATATCTGTGCAACACATCAGTATTAAAAGAATCTTTAATAGTTCTTCTTCAAAAACTCAGCCAGTTAATCTTGCTCGGTCGTAAAAGCCCTGACAGGAGGTGTGTTGTCGCCCGGAAATACAACATCTTCATTGGTCAGGTCAACCCTAAGAGGTGTGACTTTGACCAGAGGTTAAAAGCCAGTGCACAACGCCCCTCCCTCACTTTTTCTTGCTTCTTGGACGACTGAAGAGACCCCCTGTTGCTGCAGGCCTCTTCAGGCCAAGGCCTGTGGACCTGCAAGGCCTGTAGGCCTAGGCCTGCAATCCAGCCATGTGCTCATCTATGAGAGAGAGAAAGAACTTTTTCCCCACTAAGAGTCAAATTAACAGCTTAAGTTGTTTCATATTACTTCATCCAACGCAGAAGATACTGGCTACAACTTCGGACCGAATCATCAAGATTTCTCCTCAGCCTGCAGATCCGATGCTCCTCAGCCTAAAGGCATCTTGCAAGTATCGTACATTTGAACACTAAACAGCGATTTAGTATTAATTTGTAAACCACCTGTGTCAGCAAAGGTGTTTTATTACTGAGGAAACTGATGATTCTTTTCCAGATTGTCTTTGACTTTTTCCCATAGCTCCATTTCTGGTCCCACTTCCGGTTCAACTCTATCATTGCTCATTTTTACCTACGTATGTGTGTGACCTGCGTGTATGTTATGTGTTTGTTAGTTTAGTTATGTGTTAATAAAGATTGTGCACAATACATGTTCGGTTCTAACTAAAATAATTGGTTCCGTCTGCTAATAAATTGCCTCTTAAATGATTTAGATCTTGAATACATGCTCTGAGTAGTACTGTACAATAAGAATGTTTCTTTCCATAACCTGGAAATGAACGTTTCTTAGAATTAATAAACAATTAACACTCAGTGTTCACTGGACGAACAGGTTAATTGACTGTAATATTAATTTTAATGTAGCTACATCAAGTTAATCCAATTAACTGATTCACATATTCATAATTAATCATAAATAATAATCATAATGAGTTATGAATAATTATTAATATTCCCCCTTTGAGTTAATTCGCTACATTATGGAGGCCTCTATGAGGCTTACAGCTTGGGCTTTGACCATAGGGAGTACTGTCACTGACAGTCCAGTTGTGTATCCGTAGGGAGAGTGGGTCTGGCATTTCATTTGAAACGGCTTGATTTTGACAGTTGTCACTGCCATACGTTGGCATGCACTCCCCTCAGCATGGCAGCGTGGGTATATCGTTCCCCTAGCGTTTCAACGCAGCACAAGTTCCCTTTCGAAAGGGAACGTCTCAGGTTACGCATGTAACCATGGTTTTCTGAGAACAGGGAATGAGATGCTACGTCTTTCAGCCATGCCTCGGGGCCCGCCTGCATACAGTCCCTTCAGACGATAAGTGGATGACATGTTATCTGGGCGCCCCCTATATACTTTCGGGGCGCACCATTATGATGTCATGGGCTGTCGCCGATCAATATGATATTGGCGTGATTTGATAAGTCTTTCAGACACCGGTTCACGTGGAGGCATTCCCCTAGCATTTCGACGCAGCGTCTCGTTCCCTGTTCTCAGGGAACCATGGTTACATGCGTAACCTGAGACATTTTCATTAATGCAATGCAAAATAAATAAATGAATAAATAATTAAATAAATCGAATCGAATTGGGTGAAAATCGGACCAATGGTCTAGGAGGAGTTAGAAAAAGTAGGTTTTCAAGGAAATTCAAAATGGTGGTCAGTAAGTTGACTATGGCATAATTGGTATCATTGCTTTCGGTATGACTCACGGAATCTATCAGATCAGTTTCAATAAAATGGGCAAAATAAATCAAAACCTATTAGCATTATTTGAAATTTCATTATAATTTTTGACTACAGGGTGGCACTGCCCCAAAACTTCCTTACCTTCAAGGCATCATGCCGAAGTCACATACCAAGTTTCGTAACAATACTCCAATGCCTTCATAAAATGTAACATTTTACGATAAAATTCAAAATGGCCAACGCCCAAAATGGCCGACATGGAAAAATTGTATATTGTTTGACAGCTTGCCGGCCTGAATCTAAAATTGCGTGATTTTTGGTCAAACTATTCAGAAGTTATAAGCAAAAATAAATAAATAAATAAATAAAATCATATATTCTGACCACTAGGTGACACTGTTCCGAAACTGTGCAGGTAACCTCAGGTCATGGTTGTCATAACAGTTGCCAAGTTTGGTCTGAATACGCTAAAGCATTGCAGAGATATAGCCTCACAGCCATGAGGCTCTTTGTCGAATTTGTTATATTGGAGAACGATATGACTAATCAACTTGATTTCCATAACTCTGTCGGCATGGCCTGAAGACTATCTGATTTTTTGTGTGTAAATCGGAACAACAGTCTAGGAGGACTTTGAAAAAGTAGGTTTTCTGGAAAAAAAATTGCAGAAAAATCAAAATTCTAAATTGCAGAAAAATTTTGGAAAATGACGTCATAGGGTGCAATCAAATCGTCTGGAGCCAAGGAATTAAAGGAAATTTTTGTTTATAGCCCTTACAGTTCAAAAGTTATTAGCATGAACATGAACAAATTTGGACAGTTGGTGGCACTAGAGGGTTTGAGTTAGAGACTCTAAATTTTCTAGATAATATTGAGACTGTCCTCTATCTGTGTGTCAAATTTTATAACTTTCCTGCAAGTGGTTCTATGGTCTGCCATAGATTCAAGAGCAGAAGAAGAAGAAGACTTAATACAACGGATACAATAGGTGCCTATGAACCTTCGGTTTAATTTTTTATGTAAAATGTCTTTTTGTCTTTGATTTTTTTTGTGAAATGTGAGTCGGGCAGTCTTTCTGCGGTTCACCCAGGATTTTGCAAACGTTATGACAGAATTTTTTATCCTTTATCATTCATACCAGTGCAATCTCTTGTCCTAGAGCGCCATCCTCAGTTTAAAAAAGCCCTGCAGCGGCCTGAGAAACTGGCAGCGTTGTTCCAGCCAGTGAACAACTCCATACAGGCGGTTTTCAGCTGGCAAGTGTCGCCAGAGAGCACAGGCCAGACACCCATCACTGGATTCCAGTTCTCCTGGGTCAAAGTGTCCAGCAGCAGCACTAATGGCACACTGATCTCCCAAACACACATCCTGCCTCCAGTGAGTCACATAGCTTATTGATAAGAACTAATACAAACAAAATACTAAAAGATGAATGATTCTATGCAAAGCACAAAATACATTTTGACTGATTTATCGACTGTTTGTTGGATACTTTTTAAATGTGATGTTTTTTTATGTTAAAATACTTTATTACTGTATTTGCAATTTTTTTAAAGGCTGATAGTCAAGTTGAAATGGAAAATGCTGTCAATAGATCTTGAGTTTTATTGCACCAGTAACATTGATCTGTGAATGTTTTGTCCTTCAGGATCAGCTGTCGCTCACTGTAGACACGCTCCAGCCAGAGAGTGTGTACCAAGTTGAGGTGCAGGTTCTGTCTGAAGCAGGAAGTGGACCATCAGTGGCCAAAACGCTCCACACTCCTCATGTGAATGGCACACTCCTCTGAGGTACAGATCACACCTGCCAGCACCAAAGAGACCGCTGTGAATTAATGTACTCAAAATGCATTACAAATGCTTTTCATACAGACAGTGACATGAATATACTGTAGCTTTTCTATAATTAACATGTTTTCAGTTTATGGACTATTCATTTATTAATTTACATAATGTGCTTTTATCAATTTTGAAAGCAGTGTGTTAGCATTCGAAAAATTTGCTGCAAATATAGTGTTTTGCAGATGGTGAAGTATGAATGACAAAAGTGTTTATGTATTTTGAAAAATGTGGTCATTGAATACATTGAAAAATGATTTACAGTTTGGTCTGCATAGACTTCTGTTTCACTGAATGTGTGGAGTTTTTAAAATGTGCCTTCAGTATTGAACGATGCTTGTTAGCAATTGAAAAAAAAAACAAATATATATATATATTTTTTTTTTTTTTTACAGATGGAGAAAAAGATGTGAGAAATCAAGCTACTCATACATAAAGTGCTTGTGATGTTCCTCATTTGGACACATGCATCTGCTAAATGTAAAAGCACACTTCATCATCACAGAGAAAATGTTATCAAACTCCAGAATCTCCCAGCTGTTCTCTGTTGTCATGGAGATTGTGTATGGAGTCCTCTCCCACCAGACCAGCATGTTCACTGAAGCAACATGGAAGTGAAGGGTTTAGATCAGTGTACTGTAACATATGAATGTTGAGTAGCCAAAGAGTGCATTTGTTTTGTAAAAATGTGTAGCACTGATGTATTTAGTTGCATATATTGTGTCCTATTATTTTATTGACATTTATGTTTTTCATACAGAAGTTTAATGTGCCAGTGGGCCTCATTCATGAAACTCAATCAGTATGATTTTCTGTCTAAATAGCTTGCAACAACTGGCATTGTTTATGTTAACTTTTTTATTATTAATTTAGAGGACACTTTATATATAAATCGTGTTTCTTTCATGAGAATCAAACCCAATGACCATCAAAGTTCATGTTTATGAATCTTACACAGAAATTCATTCTGTTCGTGTTTCATGAATAATACCTAACATCAATATTTTTAATGTAATATATTAAACTTAAACGCAGCATCTCTAACCTGGTTACCAACCCTGTTTGGAATTCATTTCAGATGGCAACATTTGAACAGGGTCATTTCTGAACAACAGCATGTCTGATTTTATTTATTGTGAATGTAATTCATTAATCTCAAGCAGAACAGTGTAATATACTAAACTTTCTATGACAAATAGTGATATATGTCAGTGCCTTATACTGTATCAGTTTTCAGGCTAGATCAAGATTGATTTACAGCATACGTCTCAGCTTTAGCTGTCTATCTGCCTTTACAAATGACTCACAGCAAATAGAAACAGCAGAAAAAGTGCTGTGGATACTGCTGCTTAAATTAGGCAAATGTTCTTTAGACATAAAATGCATTTTTAAAGATGTATCTTTGTAGAATATAGCATACTGTTTTTGTAAATATTGAATTTGGTGTACTATCTATGGTTTGCTGTCGTTTCTAATAAACTAGGTTAAATGAAGCTCCACACCTTTCATTTATAAATATTTGTGTCCATCATGAGAATGTGAGCTGAACATCAACAGGAATATTCTTAGATTTAGAATGTACAGTAATTGAAACATCATCTCTATATTCACAGCAGCGGCATCTTTGATTTTTAACGGGAATGAAAGCGAGACTGTGAGGGATATACAGTGTTTTTGGATTGTTGACAAAACACTGCAAAAATATCTTTCCAAGAAATTTCTGTAGAAAAAAAATAAGTGATCAAGGAGCTTTATACAGGTTTTTTTTTTTTTTTTTAACAGCGGATGCCAATGAAAACATGGTAAGTCTATTCCTCACAGCCTCGCTATTATACCTGTCATGGCGCTGCTCTGAATAAGGTCTATTGTGCCGTTGTCATGAGAAATTGAGTCCCCCAGGAATCGGGTCTCCTTTAGGACCCCGAGTGATCCCAATGGTTCAAAGGACATTTAATCTGTAGTATTTTTAGCGCCTAAATACAATTCCTGCAAAATCACATTATGATATTAAAATGCATTATAATGACCATTAATTTTAAATGACATGGTTCATATACTAGTATATAATTGAAGCTATAAGTTGTGAAATTAACCATTTCGCATTCTTATTGTTTTTTAGTTAGCTTATATACTAGCATCGCAAACATCTACCCGATTAGCCTGCTAGCTTAGCTTATATTATATTAGGTATGTTTTTTGCTTCCAATATAGTTTCAAATTGATATTTGTGTGTACTTAGCTGTCAGAGTGTGGGTAGGGTTTAGGGGTGGGGTCGGGTGAAGGGGATCATTTTCATTGCATATGATATATAAACACCCACAAATGCAGAAATGCCCACTTTTGTTCCGCAGAGACCTCATACTCGATTCCTGGGAGGGGGACTTGATTTCTCATGACACTGTATATGAGTGAAACGGCTTCTGGAACAAGAACAAATGTAGACTAGGGCTTGATTCTGTCCATGGGGAATTGATTGGATGGTTGCATGGTTGTGGTTTGCTATTGGTGGATCTCATGTGAGTGACAGGTTGCCCCACCCTCGTCATCAGAGAAGAAGAAGATATGTTGCTGCAAGAGGGAGTGGAAGTTATTTTTATTCAAGATTATGAGGACACATGAACTTAAAAAATGATGTGCACAGATTAATCATTCATAATAAATACTCAAAACTCCATAAAAAATTAAAGCTGCAAGCAGCATTTACCGGGACTCAAGCATTTATGGCCTTTAAGCACATATGCGTAAAGAGATACTAAGTTTTGCAAAAACATACAACAAATGAAGTGGTAAACCTTGACAAAATGTGATTTGTAATATTATAAGGATTTATAGTCTAAAAGGGATTTTAAATGACAAAACCTTGAAACTGTGAATTATATTAGTGGCCTTCTGCTGCCATCTGGTGGCACTAAATGACAGTTTCAGGCAATTTACTAAGGAAAAATATGGTTTTTAAAGGTTTTTTGACAGTTATAGCGCCACCTATTGCCCGATCTCCACCACTTTTTTTGAGGTGTCCTCATAGTGTGCCTATACATATGCGTGTTAATTTTGGTGAAAATATCTCATTTCATTTTGAAGTTATAGGGTGCTTTCACACCTGCCTCATTTAGTTCTGTTGAATCGCACTAGAGTTCCTTATCCCCTTTGGTGCGGTTTGTTTGGGCAGGTGTGAAAGCAGCAATCGCACTCGGGTGCGCACCAAAAGCGGACCAAACAAGCGTACCGAGACCTCCTTGAAGAGGTGGTCTCGGTACGCTTTCAAACCTACTCTGGAGCGGTTCACTTGAGATGTGAAAGCAATCCGACCCAACGGACCAACGAACCAAACGAAATCATAATTCATAACGGGAAATGTGCTATATAAAAAGCAGTAGTGTCTGATTCTGTGAGTGAGCACATTATTTACCATAGTTGAAAACCAAAGAGCTATGTTGTGTAATTGCACTTCTCCGTGCGAGAATGCTGACGCGACGAAGCCTTGATTCCCGCTCTGCCATGTTGCCATGTGAAAGCGAACCGAACCAAGAAGAAAATGCAACATTGTAACAAATTTAGTCCCTGTTTCGGAACAAAACAAACGATCCATAGGTGTGAAAACACCCATAGATACTTATACATATGAGAGCATAAAAAATGACCCATGAGCTACTTTGATTCGATTTTTTTGCCACTTCCTAATTTTGACATTTGGGCATTGACATTTAATTAACTAACATAGGTGCTGTGTTTCCTACACTGGTTTCATCTCAATCGCACTAACGGTTTCAAAGATAAATTTCAACGTTGCACAAACCATAAGCCGAAACCTGGCAAGTCTGGTATCGTTGGACTCGGCAAGGTTTCAGGAGTCTAAGGACGTGACTCCCGTGAAAATAAGTCAACCACTCCCAAAGTTATATACATTTTCAGCCAAAACCATATGTTTTTAAAGCTTTTTAACAGTTATAACGCCACCTATGGTCCAATCTCCATAAAAGTTGGCATGCTTCTTTAGAGTCATATGCTGCATGTGCTCACTTAATTTCGTGAAGTTCTGAGTTTTCGTTTAGGATGTATAGGCTTTTGAGTATATTTTGCCACGCCCATTTTCTAAATGACCCTGTTATAGTGACCCAAAGGGTAAAGTTCAACTTTTTTTTTGTTAATTATTGATCTAGAGAGTCAGAGAATTGTCCTGCACTGGTTTTGTTCTGATCGGACGAAAAACCTAGGACTAGTTCGCAAAAGTAGGTTTTTCAGATATTCGTGAATAATTTAAATGATGAATAATGAACGATTTGATTGACAGCATTAGTTATTAAGGGAAAGTTGTTAAGCATGAGGAGATCTATATTTTGTGGATCTGTGAAACCGCACGTGATTACAGAGGCGTAAAACTCGTTAGCCGATTTCTTTCAAAATTCTTACAGACCTCTAGGAACCTTGTTTTGTGGATCTGTGAAACCGCACGTGATTACAGAGGTGTAAAACTCGTTGGCCGATTTTTTTCAAAATTCTTACAGACCTCTAGGACCATGATTTGAACAATGCCCACCGAGTTTCGTTCTGATCGGCCTCCGTAAACCTCGTCTAATAGGTGCTCAAACTTCATTGACCGATGGCGGCCATGTTTTTTGAGATACGCCAATGTCCTCATAGACTATCATGCCCCCTTGGACCAAGACACTATATGCCAAATTTCAAGTCGATCGGACTAACGATTGCATAGTTACAGCTGTTTTCAGGTTTTTGTTAAGTTATAGCGATTTTTTTTTATTGTGACCAAAGAATGAGGCCCTACACATGTGTACCGAGTTTGGTGCAAATATCTCATTTCGTTCTTGAGTTATAGCCATTTTAGTAAAAGTGGCTTCGCCCTCATCGTTTGTTTTGGCGCCCCTTAGCGACCGTGAATCAAAATTGCAACTTTTATATATATAATTATTGATATTCAGACTCCAGAGAACATTTCTGCACTGGTTTGGTTCCGATCGGTTCAAAAACCTAGGACTAGTTCGCAAAAGTCGGTTTTTCAAATAGCCCAAAATACCCGAAAATTTCGCCAGGGTGATGAAGGATTCCAACGATATAAGACACTTGAGCCTAGCCCTGTCGGTTCAGGAGTTATGAGCCATTTCGTACTTTTGACTGCTGTAGCGCCCAGCATGTAGTGGCAGCATTGGTTTTCAGCGTGAATGCCGCGAAAAACACACAAAACACATCCAAAACGGGAAAGAGCTTTGCGACTGACTGTACAAATAGCTTTGACACAAAATCTGAGGTATATTTTTACAGACTGCTGAAAGCTACAAAAAAAAAAGCAAATAGGTCGCTGCAATGCACAGAAACAGCTGGACTCCAGGCAAAGAAACATGTTTTGCAGTTATCATTTTGTGTCAAAATGTTGGATTTTGGGGTAAAATCATACCCTATATTTTATTGTTAATTGTGTTGACAACTCATCAATTAAATATTTACCATCTTATATTCTGCATAATTGGGTGTTTTTAAATAAACACTGACAAAAAACTATACAAGTTTTAGGGCTGGACGATATGACGAAATATATAACATTGATATAAGTGATCACTCCGATTTAGACCTACCTATATTAAAGCGTTCACAGGCCGATTTGCTTTATGTATTTCCCCGGCGTCGAAATCAGGCACATATAAATGTCAGGAAACACGATTCCTGGCTGCATTTAAATATCCATGGATTAGGTTTCTTTGACATGTCATAAGGAACACTTTCGAGCCCAACATTTAGTGTAATCGTTTGTTTTACTCGCGTTTTTGCAGTTTCCCCTATAGATCTTATGTAGCCCCGCCCACTTTCCGCGCTGCGCTCGTTGTCTTTTGAATTCCGGTTTGTATTTCCACAGCAATCCTAAGTATTTATGAATGAACTGCTCGTTTTAAAATCTTCCCGGTCTACTGACATTTGTTAAGACATCTGCTTTAAACTACAGTGCTCACGATAGCTTTCATTAACTCTACAACAAGTAAATCCACTTCACCAGCTAGTTATTCTTTGACAGGGATGCCATAGAAATATACAGAACTACCGCAAAAACGGAAGTTCTAAGACAATATTATAAAGATGGCGGCGCACTTGTTTCTCTGGCGCAATCACGTGGTTCTGGTGACGCGCGAAATACCGGTGGAGGGCAAGCATTGAAAATTCTGTCCTGGTTTAGAAAGGTATAAACAGAAAATCACAACATATGTTGGACGTGATCTTTATGTTATGAAGAGGAGCGACTTTTCCACTGAACTGAAAGACTTGACTGCCATCGAGGAGGTAGATATAGAGAATGTGAAGCTGCCGTCACGCCGCATTCAGTTGCCTTTCTGCTAGTGAAGTTAGGGCAGTATTTTGATTTTCTGTCGTTATTGTGAAAAATGTCCCCATTGTAGGTCATTTATGCTGAATCGAGAATTGCAACAGGAGCTCACTTCATTGTTCAAAGAAAAAACTGGACGGTGTAATACTTGTTGCCTTTTATACGTGTAAAAACACACTAAGGGAAGCAGGTTGAGGAGGTGACGGGGAGACGCCGTATATCAAATCTAATAATGTCACTGATTAAACCCACTGCCTATCACTCAATAAAATAATCACATAGCTGAGTGTTTTTGAAAGTGTTGTATTTTGTTTTGGTGTAATAACATTACATTTGCGAGTATTACTCTCACCCGGCTTGTGAATGAGTATTGCACACAGCCACTTCAAAACTGTTCACGAGCTTCTATAGGTTTGATTTTGGTTGTCATTTGTTGAAATAAATATAAAAAAATACAGCGTGTCGGTGTCTGTCCACTGAATGTGACCCTCCGATTCTCCTCCGTGGACACATGGGAAAGTGAATATTTACAAAGACAACATTAAAACTACACTTACATTTAACGTTACACCCTTCCAACAAAGAAATGAATCGACTTCTGTCAGCTTGTTAAACATTTATTTATTTGGACATTTTCTACCATATGATGGCTGAAGCAGCAGCGCGTGACACTGTTCTCATGGTAACCAGATCAACATTGTGAACGGAATTCTACAAAACTGAAGTGAAAACACCAAATTATCATTCAATGGAATAAAATAGCTTCTCTTTCCTGCAAACGATACCATGTGGATATTTAACCAAGTCAAAAACAAATAAGGTAAGCAGGTATCCATATTCATTTCAGTATCAGCAGACGCAAAACGCTATTAAAAGGCGACAACTTTTAAAGTTAAAAAACGATACAAGCTATAAAAAACGGTAGGCTATAAGTTAAGTAAACGATATAAACACCTTCTGGGTTCTCGATTTTATCGATTTGAGCAACCATAAACGACGCAAAACATACGAATTTTGAGTTTTTGATAGGATTCCTATATAGTAAAATCACTCCCTGCCCTCCAGACTCATTCGCGCTGCTGCAATGACGTCATGTGCAAACAACCTATTAAATCCAGTCATGCAGCAGGTTCTTTTGCCACTCAGTCCAGCCGAGGGAGCCGCATTGAGTTCTGGGTAACTTCTTTGTTTATCCGCCAAATTGACAGGATCGTGCAGTCTTTCCGTCATTGAGTTTAGTGCAGTAATCTGTTTTCTGTCATGATTGTGAAGAATGTCACCATTGTATGTCATTAATGCTGCATCGATAATGGCGATGGTAACTCTGATCATCGTCCTGAGAGAAAACTGGACAATGAAAAACGTTTTTTCGCCTTTTCTACGTGTAAAACACCAAGGGAAGTTGAAAGAAGTTGCTTAATGTGTAATTAAACGCGCTGCGTTCATATTCTGGGCTCATCTGCACATCTTTTAAGATCACTGTCTTAGTACACTAGTACTAAGCCAGCGTTTTTAAAATGTTCCCTTGCAGGGAGCCACTACTAAACTGTTGACAAGCTCCTAGGGTTTTGATTTTGGTTGTCATTTGTTGAAATAAATATAAAAATATAGTTTGTGTCTGTCTGTCCGCTGAATGTGAGCCATAATCTGATTCTCCTCCTCTGTGATCGTGGAAAAGGGGAATATTTACAATGACAACAGTTGTAGGCCTACTCAATATGCTCGTTTAAGCATCATTTAAACGTTTCCAACAAATAAATGAATCGACTTCTCTCAGCGTGTTGAACACAGATTTATTTGGATATTCATATGATGGCTGAAGCAGCAGCGAGCGTCCAGCGAGCGACACGGTAAACAGATCAACATTGTAAACGAAATTCTACAAAACTTCAGTGAAAAAAATAAAATTATAATGCGATGCGTTATAACTTCTATTCCCTGCAAACGATACAATTAAAAATGTGAATGTTCCACTTAATGGCAGAAACAAAACAAAAGGTAAGCAAGTATCCGTATTTATTTCAGTGCAAGTAATAGAGGGCGATCCTGTCATAATGGCGGCGCCGCCCCGGCATGCAACGAGGCATGACGTCGGTTCGCATTCTCTATAGCGGTGAATGAGAGAATACATTAAATATATTTTTTTGTGTTTTCATTTGCTCAAATAGCAAAAGAAAAACGCCACAATAGTGTTTTCACAACTTTCAAAAAGAGGGAAAAAAATAGAGAGCAATTGATAACGGCAGTCAGAAGAGAGAAAGATGTCATTTTTACTGTCACAGTTTTTGTAATTTGATGCAAATGTAATATAATGCTAAGTATATTGTTATAAATGAACATACGTTTTTAAAAAAATGAAAAAATAAAAAACTTTGCAGGATTTACGATATTGATGACTGTTAAAACGCGTCATCACAGTCCGTGAAAAAGGGTTTATAATAATTAAGGGCAACACAAATAGAATTTGGTCTCACTGCTGTTTGTTATCAGACTGTGATACTGTATGAGGAAAACAGAAAAAGTGGGCTTATTGCTAGAAACAAAATAGGCTACATTTATGAAAATAAAATTTGTTTAGAAACAAATTGATGACATTTACTTTTGAAGAATTAGATTCAAAATATCCAAGAATAACTCTTTAATGTAGGCCTAATACAAAGTCCATATTATGTTGATACATGTTGATGTTGTTTCATAGTTGTGATTTTTGACAACTAAAACACTTTCCATGTATGCTGGCAAAAAAAAAAAAAACAGCATTCAGTGTCTCCTTCCCGCTAGATGTCGCCAAAAAACTGCGCGTGACGTCATTGACATGCGCCGCGATCGGTCTGCGACCAAAACAACGCCTGATAACATCACTTTTAACGATATCAATGATAGTGGAATATTGATCGGAATTTATTCGCACTGCCTTAAAGGTCCTGCACACTTCATCCTTGAGACCGACGCACGGTGAGACTGTAAATCACAGTTGTCTGTGCCCTTTGTGTGCGAGGTTTCAAAAGATAGACTTGGTGGTTTTGTTGGATTGCTAAATAAATTATCTGATCTGAATCATTGATTATCATTATCTCACTTCAGATTATTTATGCCTTTAACCGCGATGAGGGCGTTATGCGTTATATGCATTCGAATTCCAATGCAGTTTCGATCAGATAATAGAAATCAAATTTTTTTCTCATATTCCTAAGTAAATCATTCTGTCCATTGCTGGATGTCTGCGATCCGCTGATTTTACTGACTAAACAACACGAGATCTACATTAGGACCATGGTAATACAATCCAACATGTACATCGGTGTTCTTCGAATTATTCAGTAATAAATACCATGGTTCACGATTATAATAATCATTCATAGCATATATGATGTATCAAACTCACAAAGTATTACCATATGAAAGCATCACTAAACCGTGTTTTTTGAACATGTACCATGGCAATAGCATATAGATACAATGTTATATGAATATGGTGAATATTCTGTTGGACAGTATAGCCTCCATGCGATTACCATTAACACACCAAATATATTCGCTATTTCTTCATCAGAAAACATGCAGACAATTGCACTGAGCAGCAAAATTGACACAGCCAAAGTGCCAAATGCGATTAAAAATCTGCTTATGCGAAAGAATAAAACAAACAAACTCAGGGTTTTCTTGCTCCAGAACTCCATGAAGAAAAATGTAAACAGAAAAAAAGAAAAGAAAAAAAAAACAAAAAACAGAAATAAGCCATGAAAATTATCTTTCAATGACAAATAGACAGATAGAGATACACAATAAGAAACATTTAAATTGCATAATAAATGAATGTACAGCAGAGTTAGACACATTTGTTTTGCAAAATTTACTTACAAAGTTACTTGTGTGCATGTAATTGTTTGAATAGCCTATTAGCCTAATAGTTAGCCACACAATACTTTTTATGCTTCTGCAAAATACTGATTTTACACACTGTTTATAAGATTGATCAAATCACTGATTGTTTTACTCTTTGTTCCTTTAATAGACCTTTTAGACCTACAAATTTGAAGAGTACGTCCAAACTGACAAGAATTCCAGTTCCAAGATCCAAACTTTCGATGGTGGAATCTTGCTAAAAACACAAAAGGGGGGAGAGGATCCCGGGAGGAATGGGGTAGAGTTTGCGATGAGGGTCCCGGCACCAAACAGCTCCGATCGGGCAGAATCAGGCTCAGGGGAGATGCCTGAAAATGGACGCTCCAGGAGGAAACGGGTGCCGAAAATGTGCGACTGCTGCGGGCCTAATGGCAAGCCCCACGTTCCAGGACATGAGCAGGTTTCCAAGAAACGTGGACGCAAGAAAAAAGAGATAGTGAGCCAAGAAGAAGTGGCTGCGGAGGAGGTGGTGAGCACATCAGGGGTTGTAACATTGGAAGCAGACGCAGTGGATGCAGGGTCTGTGTCTGAGATGGAGGAGGCACCGTCTCCCAGAGGGAAGCCAGACTTTTCCCAAACTGAGAGTGCGAGTGAAAGCACGGTCATGGTGAATGGCTTGGAGAACAGTGTTCATACCGACTGTACGCATCCCAGTGACACCAAAGAGCTGAACAATTCTGAAACACTGAATGACTTGATGAAGAAACCCTCAGATTCTTCCTTGATCAGCGCAGAGCCGTACCTTTCTGCTCACAATGATGCCATGGAAACCGAGCCACCCAGCTTGTGTGCTAATGTAAACAAGGCTTCCTGGGACCACCACTACTGCAAACCCCTCGCTGGGGAGAACAGAAACGACTCCACGGAGGGGACAGGCCACGCGTCTGCACTGCCTCCTGTTGAATTTACAACTGAGGGCATCATTGAGTGTATTCATGGTAGTGTTTGGCTGATTTAGACGACTTCTGCTGACGTGTTGTTTTTTGTTACTAAACATACTTCTTTTTTTCTCTCAGAATTCCTTGAGCAGTTCTATGGGAAATATGGAAGCTTCACCCCATTAAGTGACACTGATGTCCTTGATCACCTAAATAAGATCTTTCAGTCTGATCTAAATGACAGGCAAGTTCAATCCCTAATTAATCTTTTTTTTCCCACATTGACAATGTTAATGCCCATTTCTGGCACTTTCCACAAATAGGGTACAAAATCAAGCCCAATATATGTGATTTTCAGTGAATATATCAGTGAAAGGATTAACTTAACCTTCAGAAAGACCTCAGGAGGTCAAACTAAATGTTATAATTCACTTTTTTTTTTTTTTAATAATACCTACACTACTTCAGTAAGTTAAAAAAAATATATATATATTATTTTGTTAGCAGGGATGCATTTAATTGATCGAAAGTGACAGTAAAGACTTTTACATTCTTACAAAAAAATTTATTTGAACTTTCTATTCATCAAAGTATCCTGAAATAAAAATGTATCATGTTTTCCACTGAGAAGCCGCTGTTTTCATCATTGATAATAATCAGAAATGTTTCTTGAGCAGCAAATCAGCATGTTAGAATGATTTCTGAAGGATCATGTGAGACTGGAGTAATGATGCTGAAAATTCAGCTTTGATCACAGGAATACATTACAGTTTACAACATATTCATACAGAAAAAAGACATTTAAAACTATATTAATATTTCACAATATTACTGTTTTTACTGTATTTTAGATCAAATAAATGCAGCCTTGAAGAGCATAAGAGACTTCTGTCAGAAAAATTAAAAAATCTTACCGACTCCCAAACTTCTGACCGGTAGTGTATATTTCCAACGAATGTAACAAAAATTTATTTTTTCATGTAGCTTTGGTAGCATGATTATATGGTTGAGCTTGACAAAAGCTGTCAACAATTTGGGAAAAGGGTGATTTGATGCGTTTAAATTGAGCTACCTCTGATGAATTGTTAATTTCATGTTAGATTATATTAGATATGTTAGATAAACTATACTTTTCACATTTCAAAGAACGTGGGATTTGTGGCTCCATTGATTTTTAAAAAGTAATGGAACACCAATTCCCTATCTGTGCCCTTGGGATCAGTGCCCTAATGTCACTTTATTTTCTGTATATTCCTTCAGGATGAAGCTGATAACAGCTGAAGTGGCCAAGTACAGGGCTGGTCTGGCCTGTGCTCCTATGCATTTCTTCCAAGTGACCTACAACAAGCACACTTTGACCTTAGATGACCTTTCAACACTTGATGACCAAAACTGGGTGAATGATCAGGTAGGCTTTTAAATCTATATTTATAAGAAGTATATACATGTCATTCATTTCTAAAATGCATTTGCACATCTGCTGGATTAGGATTTGTTTTATGGGTTTTTGCAGGTGATTAACATGTATGGAGAATTGATCATGGAAGCTACAAACCATAAGGTAAAAGCATTAATGAGCTTCCTAATGCAGAGTACTAATGCAGTTTATTTCTTGATTATCTTGCTCAACACATTACTTTTCGTTTTATACAGTAACTAAAACTTGATTGGAAATTATTAGCAACATCAATAGGAAAAATAATATTTTCTGTTAGTTTAAGCAGAAACTAATAAAAGTAAAATAAACCTTTAACGTTTTAATAATTAAGTAAAACTAACAGAGTTGTAGGCTATAATTACAAAAAGTGCAGACAAAGGCAATTATCGATAAAATATTTCTTAAAATCGCCCAGCCCTGGTGTGTTTACACATTTCAGACAGATTGTGGTGAGAATTTTTCAGTGACCTTTTCATGAGATTACAATGGTATGCCATTGACGTTTTGTGTATTATGATTGGGTCATTGAATCATTCACTCATCCGATTCATTCAAAAACTGATTTATTCAGGAATAAAAAACATTAGTGTGTTACTCTAAGACATACAATGTTTGTTCCATTGATGGAGCAAAAATAGCTAAAGTAGCTGATAGAGTTGTCAAAAGTACCGACTTCGGTACCTAGTCGGTACTAAAATTTTAAAAATGTGACGCTTTGAGCGCTGTTGAGCGGATTCATAAACACCTCTGATTGGCCACTGTGTTCACGGCTCATCGGATATGTCTGTGATTGGCTTCAATGATCAACGCTGTAAAAACGTTGTAAATAATCATCAATGAAGCTCTTCACTGAACGCTTACACAGATACACACGGGAGAATTTGAAAGCAGGCGTCTATCGCGGACCAGTCCGCTGATAGATTCCTGCTTTCAAATGTTCCCGCTTTCAAATTCAAACACTTCCATCTGCTTTCAAACGCTGCCATGCGTTGATCATTGTAGCCAATCACAGACATATCCGATGAGCGCGTCAACACAGTAACCAATCAGAGGTGTTTACGAATCCGCTCAACAGCGCTCAAAGCGTCACATTTTTAAAATTTCAGTACCGATAGGTACCGAAGTCGGTACTTTTGACAACTTTAGTAGCTGACAATATTGTGTCTAAAATGTAAATTACTCAATATTAACTTCTTGTTTATAAAAGCAATATCACCGCTCACAGTTGTGCTGCTGTTCTGAATATCAGTTTGGCTTTGATTACCTGCAGCCTTGAGTCTACAATCGCATCACAACTGTACTCATATTCAGAACAGCAGCACAATTGAGAGTGTGATATTGCTTAAATATCTTGTGTGATATTGCTTAAATGCTTAAATAAAGTTTAGTCTAAAGGTGTAAAGGGTTGGATTCTGGAATCCACTGCCGCTTCAGTATATATCTTTTGAGTGATTTATAATCAAGTTATTAATCAACATTTATCCTTCTAAAATTCAATTATTTGAAGGACTTCTTCAACATATGTTAAAGCATTTGTTTTCCTTTTCATCTTCAAACACTAGAGAATAATGATGAATATTGTCTGTACCTCTCACTGAGAGAAAAGTACAACTTATCAGTATGTTTTGGGAATCTTTCCTGTTTATAGTTTAAGCCTGGGCCAACTTCAACCTTGAAGAAGCTGTGAATCATGTGTATCTTTGTATGTGCGCTAAGTGTTCTGTACAGGTCCTTTATGGGTGCGGGTGGAGAACTGGCATTCTGCTCTGCAGACGCCTTGTTATGATCTAGTAGGACATCCTCTACCTAAATCCAGGGTCCAAGCGTCAGAAGCGTGATGGATGGAGATATGCTTCTGACTATCAGTCCATGTGTGGAAAATGACTAATTTTGTCTGTTTTTCTTAGCCAATCAGGATCGTTTAACCTAAAGAATGATGTAGTTAGTGGACTTTGTTAGAGTATAATTGCTGTGGAAATGTGAATGTACGCAGAGCGGCCTACCAACTCCTTGTGAGACTTGAAGCTGGCTTCTGGTGATAAAACTGCAAACTATTCTTCAGTAAAATTTTCTTCTATTTATTTTTTTAAACTCTGACTCTGGGTCTTCATTCATCATATCTGGTCTTTTGGGTCTTTAACTGTAAAATTCCCCTACAGGTGTGCTTAGTCTAATTAGCGATATCTTGGCGAAATTTCGCTTGCAAAAATGTATGTAGTGTAGGGATGACACTTTCGAACCAAGCAGCTTTCTTGGTCAGTGAGGCGAATGCGTGCGACCAACTTGAACTCGTTGCGAAATCTGCATGGGAAAATCTTTCGCCATCACACAAAATTCCTGATTGTGTGGATTCCTATTAAAATGACTAGATTAGGTAAGATTTCTAGAGGCTATACATGACTGGCAAAAAAGGCAGAATAATAATACAATAATAATGATGCTTGGCCTCCGGGGTTTCTCTATGTTTGGATTTTTCTTTTTTTCAGTTCTCCTTTGAAATTGTAGTCGTATGGCTCTAATGTTGCAAATTACTTATTATTTTATCTGTCCTTTTCTAGGTTCATTTCTTCAACAGTTTTTTTTACCGACAGTTTGTAGCAAAAGGTTATGAAGGAGTGAGACGGTGGACCAAAAAGGTGAATGGCACAGCATGCAAAACATCACATATAGATTGAATCTCAAAAAATGGCATCTCATTTGTTTTTGTTTAGTGCATGATAAACACAAAAAAGATCACAAAAAAGATATTTTGAAGGACATTGGAAACCAAACAAAATTGGAGGCTATTGACTTCCTTTACATGGACAAAATCACTTGAGACATTTCTCAAAGTTATTATTTGTCTAATAGTTTTCTTTCTAAAGAATATGGAATTTGTGCCACTATTCCTGGCACACAAAATTGTGGAAAGTGGCTAATGTCTTCTGTCTTAATGTCCTCAGGTTGATCTGTTTTCTAAGACATTGATTCTGATTCCTCTTCACCTGGAGATCCACTGGTCGCTCATAACCGTGGACGTGTCCAAGCAGAACATCAACTTCTATGACTCGCAGGGCATCCTGTTCAAGTTTGCTGTGGATGTGAGTTCTTTGTGATTTAGAAGTGTGATTTAGATTGAAATCCTCACATAGAGCTGATGTGTGACTCTTATCCACAGAACATCCTTAAATACATCCTGGCAGAAGCAAAAGAGAAGAAGCAACTCGTCTTTCAGAAGGGCTGGAAGATGGTCGTCAACAAGGTCTGTAACGTGAGATTTGATTAAACGTTTCCTGATGTTCTGAATAAACACAGTGAGAGCTTTATTTTTTATTTGTTTTTGGTTTTGCTCTCTCCACAGACCATTCCACAGCAGAAGAACGACAATGACTGTGGAGTTTTTGTCTTGGAGGTAAAAGAAATGTTTGCGTACAGTAGGGCTGGGTGATGTGATAAATTCAATTAAATTCAAGTTTATTTGTATAGTGCTTTTCACAATACACATTGTTTCAAAGCAGCTTTACAGAAAATGCTTGATTCAGTAATACAATCAGGAAATATTCTGTTATCAGTCAGAGATGAGTGTATCAAAGTAATGTCTATATGGCAGTAATATACAGCTATTAATATAATTCAAGTTATGTGGTTAGTAAACATCATGTATTCAGTTAAGCAGACACAACGTGTTTGGCAGCAATTACAACTTGTGCTTGTAATGATTACAATATACGATATGATAATGTTATTATATACTCATCATGCCAGCAGTGCAATAGATTTTGCTATAAGTAAGTAAATTTATTTGCATGGCTATCAGTGGGCAGGACTGCTTTACGTTATGCAAGGGTGACAAAGACAGAAATAATGCAAAAATACAAAAAAGATGTCTCCCAAACAAGCTAAAGGCAAAACAAATGTTGATTAAAAATGTCAATTCGACAATTTTTTGTTGCAATCTCTGGACAACCAATAAGATTCTAGCTTTTGGTCACATGTCCAGGACCAGTGCTGTTAAATAAAACTATGACTTGTTGGCTGCTTGTTTGCATTTTCATTAAAGTGCCCCATTATGCTATTTTAAAGGTTCCTGATTTTGTTTTGGAGTCTCCTACAATAGGTTTACATGCATTCCAAGATCAAAAAATACTTTAATTTTCTCATTATATACATTGCAGCATCACCTCAAACTCAGAGTCTGAAAAAGGTTTGTTCGAAGATTCAGTCTCTCTAAACCCCTCATTTCCACAAGCCTTTTCTGCTCTGATTGGTCAGATGACCCAGTCTGTTGTGATTGGTCTGCTCTGCTCTGATGAGTAAGATGGCCCAGTCTGTTGTGATTGGTCGACTGCTTACAGCACGTGTCAGAAACCAAACCACTATTACCATATCTGAATATCAGCTCTGGATCTTCTTCAGCACTTGATACACAGTGAAATGAACAGAAACAATAGCGACAGTTTTAATGTATCAATCTCATCCTTTTGAACTTCATGTAGAGTGGATTCTCGACATGAACAACACAAACAATTCTTCCAGTCTCAGCCACAACCGCAGTGTTTGAGGGTGGGGCAAAGTAGACTTTGCCCCACGTTCAGCCAATGAAGACTACAGATGGGCATTATGCAAATTTGTTACATCGTTACGTAGGTTCAGCAGGAAGTGAGACTGGATTTACTGACGACTCGTTTCAGCACTTCAGAATCGATTCTTTATTTTAGAAGACAATATTTTTATTTGTCGTGAACTTCACTTTTTACGGGTACGCTAGGGTCCATAAACCGTGCGTGTGACGTGAATTTCGTCATCAGCAGTGTGTGCATACAGACCGAATTTTCTAACAGCACAGGTTGCACATATGTTTTTTGTTTTTTGTTTTTTTTTGCTTGTGTTTGCACCAATTAGTTTGTCTACAAGATGTCAACAGTCCCCCAGTGCCATTGTTTCACAAGGTAGTTGAAGAAAGAACTGAATAAATGGAAAAGACAGAAACGCATGCAAGCTACAAAAACAATAGGTTGCTATGTGGATGAGATATTGTGCGAGGAGGTAAGAAAGTATCCGCATTTGTACTGTAGCCTAAAAGATTATATAAAGATATGTATATGGGTAATAACTGAGAGATTGGCCAGGTGCTACTGCTCTGTTCTGTGTCCTGTAGACCAGGAGGGGTAGTGCAAGTTGTCAACCGCCTGTGTACGCATATACATCAACGAGTATACTTTGGGCTTAAATAAGAGGGGGTTTCATTAAAATATTTATATTTATGTATTATAAAATAATACATAATATGAGATTGTGGTTATGGTGCCTACCCCCAATTTTTTATCATCAAACTGAACCTCTTTTTTCTTATGCAGTACTGCAAGTGCCTGGCGTTCATGAAGCCGCTGCTGTTCACTCAAGAGGACATGCCACGAGTCCGCAAGAGGATCTACAGAGAGCTCTGCGACTGCAGACTGTCTGACTGTTCAAATCAAGACAAAGCCACATAGATTTGAGGACTCGTGTCTGGATGATGAACACAACAGGTGGGAATGGACTTCACAGCAAGACAAAGAAATCCAAAGTTTTGGTCAGGCAAAGCTGGAAATTCCCAATATATGAGCCTGTCCAAACATTCCTGTTGGTTCAGCCACTGGAAAGGCTTGCTGGAGTTTTTTTTGCAGGTTGCGTTTACCTCTTCGCTTGACACGGCGGTTCAGATATGCCTTTTTCCCAGCACCCTCAACCTCGAATTTAACAAAGGCTGTGACAGCTTCTCAGAGAACAAGGTGGCTGATCAGAAACAAATGAGAAAATCTTCAGCAATGGAGAAATTGTTTACTGGCAACCACAAAATTTCAAGCGTGTGGATATTTTTTTAAACTTATTTTAAATTTCATTTATTGCCATTCATCTTAGAACACAGCCATAACACAGACTACGTGTTTTTAATCAGGTTTCTTTTTGCAAAGAAAATAGTCTTTGCTTTGCAACATGAAACTTGAAGGACTTTCATAGATTATAAATATCATGCCGTTGTTGAGTTACAAGAAGCTTTTATAAAGGCTTTTAATGAATGTACTGTTAAACATGAGAATTCTACTTGTACAGTCAAGCTTGTAACTTGAAAGCAAATTTTGTGGCGAAACCTGAAGTCCTGGACCAGATTTGCTTTGTTAAAATTTGATCAACTTCAAAATATGTTCCAAGTTCCCAGATGTTCCGTGTTTTTTTTAACGAAAAAGCCACAGGATCGATGGGTAATATCAGGCTGCTTGCTGTAAACCACCGGCATTATTTGACCGTTTTGTTGTTGCAAACTGCTGTTCTCTCACTTCTGAGCACTTTCCGTTGTTTTTCTAAAATGTGTCAGCGGTTAAAATGGTTTTTGTAGCATGTAGATTTGTCATTAATTGAAGTCAGTTAAAGGTCATTTTAAAATGAGCACAGAGTTTGTTGCAGTGAGAGCTGCAGGTTTCTGCCTTTTATTTATATTCTTTTCTTTTTCTTAATGGCGAAGACCGATCTGAAGAAATCATCTAAAACCGCCGTTCTGTCATTGGTTAAAACAAACGCTGTAGGCCAAGTCTACGCAAAACTTCAGAATGCTGATCGTTGCGGTTGTGATGTGTTTGAGTCACATCATCATCAGTTCTGTGTGAGGAACGTTTTTCTACCTTGTAATGCAGTTTGGTACAAATATGTCAGAATAGTAGCTTTATACTTTTGTCAGTGATCCACCATTCAAGAGAGATACTGTCATTTTAGTTACTTGAAATTTACCAACAAATCATAACCTCAGACTGAGTTTCTGACTACTAGTTTCATCATTATTTAAAAATACATAAAATCATGTTAAATAACCAGTTCTGTGTCTGTTATTGTGTTTAAAAATGCACATAAAAGGAAGCATTTAACCTTTTGGAAATGTTGATTGTCTACCTCTGGAGGTCAGTGTAAATATGTTTTAAGTTTTTGCATCCCTGTTACCAAAATTTAAACAGTAGAATCCTGATTTGTGTTTTTTTTTTTTTTTTTTTTTTTTTGTAATAAAATAGTTTTATATACATCAGAATGGCTAATAGGTTGAAGATTTTGCTAAAATAGCGTTCAGTTACGTTTCATAGTAAAAATGCACGATTCTGGATAAATTGAAAAATCACCATTTTGTTGTTTAAAATAAAGATCATGATTCTCCCACAATTCTGAATAGACAACTAAACAAAATAACATGCAATTTACTAACGGTTCTGAAAAAATGTTAATTGCTGCAGTCTATTTAAAAAATATATTTAATTAATATGAATCAATTTTCTTTTTTAAATCAGTTTGAATGAATGATTCAATGACTCACTCATAAAGACTTCACTTGTTTCATTAATGGATATATAATGGACATATACTGTACATAACTGCTTTCTCTAGGTCAGAACGCAGATCTGAATGTTCACTGTGATCGTACTTGTCAAATGTTTAATAGATGTCGCTGAATCGTCATTTAGGAATAAGATCGCGTGGGTGTTTGAATCAAGATCTTTTAACGATTGACTGTGCAGCACTACTTCATGGTAATGATTGAGATTGATACAAAGCGTTGTGCAGTAATTATTGGACAAAATGTGACGAATTTGAACATTAATGCTGATTATTGCGGCACCAACACAATCTGGAAGTTCACTTTTTTGTGTTCCAGTTATAACGACCATTACCTTATAACCACAATTTTGTATTACAGTTTTTTTTCAGTTGCTAACAAGCATCGGTCAATACTGAAGCCACATTTTCAAAACTCTTCACACATTCAGCAAAATAGAAGTCAATGTGGACCAAACTGTGAATCATTCATTGCTTTCACGCAAAATGTATTCAATGATTTTTTTCAAAATTCCTGAAAACTTTTTTCATACTTCACCATGTGCAAAAACACTATATATTTGCAGAACATTTTTCGGACGCTAACACACTGCTTTCAAAATTGATAAAAGCACATTCAAATCAGAATGATGGCAAACTCTGCAGGAATTATATTAAAATATAAAATCTTAGCAGAATATTTATAATGAAATTAAATAATAATTACTCCAAACACAACTAATTACAATTTCATCTCTTACAGTAGTAAATTGTTTCAGGCATCTTTTAGTAAATCTTCATTATGATTTTGTTTGGAAACTCACAGTACTGTGCAGCCATCCATCCAATACATTTTCCAAAGCGCTTGTCCTGTAGGGTTGTGGGGAGGCTGGAGTCTTTCCCAGCATCTTGGGTCATAGGCAGGAAAACACCCTGGACAAATGGCCGGTCCATCACAGGGATGAAACACATGCACACATTCATATTTACACTCAAACCTGCAAACAAACTTACAGTCTCCAATACACCTTTCCTGTATGTGTTTGGATTGTGGGGAAAACCCTGAGGAAACCAACGTCAACATGGGGAGAACATACAAACTCCACACAGAAAGACTCCTCACAGAGCTGGGACTCCAATACTGCACATATATGATTACATTAGACATGTTTTTGATGTTTTGTTTGTTTGTAATTATTGCTTCAGGAATTTCTTTTGTTTTTTATTTCAACTTTTTATTTTTCACAAGTAAATTACTATATGTAAAGATATAGGGGGAAAAATAAAAAAAATGCTGCATTTCTAATTCATTCTTTATGCTGCAATACAGTAAAATGAAAATATCTTATTCTTATCCTATAATGAAATATTTATGTGAAAAATCATTCAAACTTTCAAGAGTTTTCAAAGTTCATCATTTATGTACTGCTCTGTTGTTTTTAGGTCAGTGTGTTATGAATGCAATGTATGTTTTCTGAGTGAGAATTGTTGCCAGAGTTATGGTGGACAAATCTTATTTTGAGACAGATGTGGACAAAATTATTGGTACCCTTGAGAAGTATGATCAAAGATGACTGTAAAAATAAATCTGTATTGTTTATCGTTTGATCTTTATTTCATAAAATTAGCAAAAATCTAACCTTTCATTGAAGGAAAAGAATTGAAAGTGGGGGGGAAATCACATTATGTAATAAATGTTTTTCTCCAAAACACATTGGCCACAATTATTGGCACCCTTTTATTCAAAACTGATGAGTTTGGAGAACACCTGACAAGAGGTCAGAGACCATTCCTTCATGCAGAATCTCTACAGATCCTTCAGATTCCCAGCTCCATGTTGGTGCTTCTTCTCTTCAGTTCACTCCACTCATTTTCTTTAGGGTTCAGGTCAGGGGACTGGGATGGCCATGGCAGAAGCTTCATTTTGTGCTCAGTGACACATTTTTGTGTTGGTTTTGGATCATTGTCCTGATGGAAGATCCAACCACGGCCCATTATTGGATTTCTAGCAGAAGTGGTCAGGTTTTGATTTTTATCTGTTGGTATTTGATAGAATCCATGATACCATGTATCTGAACAAGATGTCCAGGACCTCCAGCAGAAAAATAGGCCCACAACATTAAAGATACAGCAGTATATTTAACCGTGGGCATGGGGTACTTTTTATCCATGTGTGCACCAAACCCATCTGGTGGGTTTGCAGCCAAAAGCTCTTTTTTAGTTTCATCTGACCATAGAAGCCGGTCCCGTTTGAAGTTCCAGTCTTGTCTGAAAACTGAATATGCTGGAGATTGTTTCTGGATGAGAGGATTTTTCTTGAAACCCTCCCAAACAACTTGTGGGGATGTAGGTGCTGTTTGATCATTTTATTTAGGCTTTCTGAGACTCAAGACTCAATTAATCTCTGCAATTCTCCAACTGTGATCCTTGGAGAGTCTTTGGCCACTCAAACTTTCCTCCTCACCGCGCATTAGGACGATTTAGACACACATCTTCTTCCAGGCAGATTTGTAACATCTTTAGTTGATTGGAACTTCTTAATTATTGCCCTGATAGTGGAAATTGGGATTTTCAATGCTTTAGCTATTTTCTTACAGCCACTTTCTATTTTGTGAAGCTCAACAATCTTTTGCTGCACATCAGAACTATATTCTTTGGTTTTACTCATTGTGATGAATGATTAAGGGAATTTGGCCTTTGTGTTTCCTCATGTTTATACTCCTGTGGAACAGGAAGTCATGGCTGGACAATTTCATGTTCATGATCACCCTGGTGTGCTAAAAAAAATGTAAATATGAATGGGAATATACTTCAGAGATATTTTACTCATAAAAAATTCTAGGGGTGCCAATAATTATGGCCAACGTGTTTTGGAGAAAAACATTTATTTCATAATGTGATTTCCCCCCCCACTTTCAATTCTTTTCCTTCAATGAAAGGTTAGATTTTGCTAATTTTATGAATTAAAGATCAAAAGGATAAACAATGCAGATTTATTTTTACAGTCATCTTTGATCATATTTATCAAGGGTACCAACAATTTTGTCCACGCCTTTATATGAAGTGAAGTCATCTGAGTGAGTTTTGGAGGTGAGATTAACTGTTTGGCCAATATTCATGTTGGTAATGCAGACTGAAGAGTTTTGAAAAAGTGGCATCAGTATTGACCGATGCTTTTTAGCAATTGAAAAAAACTGCAGTTAATGTGTCACCAAACCAGATTCACCGGGAATCACAATACTATGCATGAGGTGGATGCTGGCTTCATCTAAAGACAAACAAAAGGCACAGTTTATAAAACAGCATTTATTTTTAAAAAAAAAAAAAGAATAACTACTTATGCCAGACAAGATGAATTTCAGGCAAGATGAATTTCAGGCATGGACATTCCTAAAGCATTAATCTAATATGTACATTACACACACAAAATTCTCAATCTGTTACTGCACATCCCAAAAACTAACATTTCTGACAGCCTCCAGTCCTGTCACAATCCTTTCCGTATTTATTTTTAACATAGAAAAGGCAAATGCAAAAGGCATGTTCAAGATTTCTGCACCAGCTTCCCATAACCCCCTCTGGCAGGGTCATAGTCCTGCCTGTATTCATCTCTGACCTGGAAACAGAAACACGGCATGGAAAAACCACTTTGGCTGGTAACAGATGCACACATTAAAAACAGGATCACATAATGCTATAAAATGTAAAATAATGCTATATTTACAGTGGAGGCCAAAAGGGGGACATAACCAATGAAATATTTAAATTCATGTTAAACTGAATAGAAAAATAATTACTGACATTGAAAGGCTTGAAAAAAAATTAAAGAATCCAGAATGGAAGCATGAAAATGGTCTCAGGCTTCTGGACCTCGCTTTACAGGAATATGTTTTTAGATCTGTGTTGTGTTACTAGCATAGAAACATACGGAGACCCAAAAGGGACAGGGTGATGGCTTTTGCGTTCTCTTGCAAATGTTTTGCGTTCCCCCAAGAAACCTCAAAAGGTTTGTGAGCGAATGCAAAGTATCTCAGGGGAATGCAAAAGCATAGAAATGTATTTTTTCTTCTCATCTCCATGTCTCTTTAGGGGCTCAATATGAAACAATATTCTTGAAATATAAAAGCAATAATTATTGTGATTATAATTACTTATTTCTTCATTATGCACTTACCTGACCACCTGACTTGCCCCGGCCGTACTGTCGGCCCTCTTTAAAGCCTGCGTCCCAGTCCGTTCGGATGATTCGGTCATCCAGCCTCGTACCATTAATAAATCTCATGGCATTCTCAGCATCGGCACGAGTGTAATACCTTCATATCAGCAGTTAAAGAATTGACACAAAAGCAAAAGTCTTTGCTGAAAAAGAAACGTGACAGTGGTCAAAGATTTTGATCTTAAGGAATTAAATTACTTTGTGCAAACTAATCTCCAACACTGATGAGACATTACATGCAAATGTTGCATTTCTTAAAAGGTTACTTCACCCCAAAATGAAAATTGTCATCATTTGCATGCACTAATTTTCATCAATCCAAATTAATCCAATCCGATTTCAGATTCAGATTCCATCAATGTTATTCATCCAGAATTTTCGGTTTCGGTCCAGAATTTTCATGTCGGTGCATCCCTAGTTCTCACACATTTGAGCTTCCTTTGACCATATTTAAAAGGGATAGTTCACCCAAAAATGAAAATTTGCTGTTAATTTCCTCACCCTCAGGCCATCCAAGATGTAGGTGACTTTTTTTTCTTCAGTAGAACAGTAAAGATTTTTAGCTGAAACGGTGGTCCTCTGTGATTCATATAATGGAAGTCAATGGGTGCCGTCACTTTGAGATTCAAAAAAACATATGCAGACAAAACAAAATTAATACCCGTAGCTCCTGACAATAAGGTCTTAAGAAGCGAAACGATAGGTCTACGCAAGAAACTGGACATTATTTACGGCATTATTACCTGTAATCCACAGCCTTGGCAAACAGTCCTAATAAAGCTAATAAAGCTGTAAATAATGTTCAGTTTCTTGCATAGACTGATCATTTTGCTTTTTAAGACCTCAATGTATCATCAGGAGCTGCAGGTATTAATTTTGTTTTGTCTGCATATGGTTTTTTGAATCTCAGAGTGACGGCACCCATTGACTTCCATTATATGAATCACAGAGGACCACAGTTTCAGCTAAAAATCTTCTTTACTGTTCTACTGAAGAAAAAAAAAAAAGTCACCTACATCTTGGATGGCCTGAGGGTGAGGTAATTAACAGCAAATTTTCATTTTTGGGTGAACTATCCCTTTTAAATATGGTCAAAGGAAGCTCAAATGTGTGAGAACTAGGGATGCACCGACATGAAAATTCTGGACCGAAACTGAAAATTCTGGATGCACTTAACCGAAAAACCGAAACCAAAAATGCTTTTTAAGAATTATTTATTTTAAATTTGCTTTTTTTTTGTATAATTGAATTAATATTAGACTTCTTAATGAAATTCAATCATTTTAATGATACTGAATAAAAAAAAAGCCAATAAAATAAAATAGCCATACTTTGAATGTAACACTAACATTGGACAGAAAACATATTAATATTAAATATCATTATCTTATTCTTTATTCAGTTTTATGCAACAGAATCAGATTTAACAGATTTATTTTTTAACCAATTATCCATATAATGTATAGTCCTACACAGCTATTATTATCAGAGCACGTGAGCAGAGCGTAGCGGGGAGCGGATAAGTGCACGTGAAGGTAGCGTCATTTTACCAGCATTGCCCAGCATGGCTATACCACACCATGTTACAAAGTAGGGCTATTGCAAACAGAAACAAGTATACTACTACTACTACTACTGTTATTTGAGTGGACTTTGCTTTTCCGATGAGCATGAGCGGTACAATTTCATGAACATTTTTATTAAACAATAAAAATAAAAACATCAATCATATTAAATTCATAAGAATATATTTATAATAATAAAATAATGTATTTGTAATGTATAATGTATAATGTATCCAGCAGATGGCTGGATTGAGTGGCCAGTTAAGCGTCAGTAACCAACCAGTTGGGATCATAAGTGCACGTGAAGGTAGCGTCATTTTACCAGCATTGCCCAGCACGGCTATACCACACCATGTTACACAGTAGGGCTATTGCAAACAGAAACAAGTATACTACCACTACTACTACTACTACTACTAGTAGAATACTACTACATAGAAATTTCATGTCGGTGCGTTATTTGAGCGGACAATTTCATGAACATTTTTATTAAACATGGACCTTTATTTTAATTAAAAAGGCTTATTTCTGCTTTTGTAGGCTCATTTTGTAAATGTATGCAATTAATTTGGACAAGTGCAAACTCTGTGCTGTTAAGAAGCTGGTAAACTCGGCTTGAAGTTGTGCATCTTCATATGCAGAGCTGTGGGCAAAGTTACAAAAAATGCCATGCACACCGCCAGGCGAAATGGGGTCTCACGCACTCAATGCGCATGACCGTGCGCACCATGATGACGTAATTTTCGCTGATGTGCGCCTCCGCGCTCATGTGGACTCGGCGAGTATAAACCAAGCTTAAAACGAGAGTGAAACCTGAGCGCTGAACGCTGAGGGGTGGGGGTGCCATATGTTCTTGCCCGTTTTTCTCTTTCGGCCAAAAACCGAAAATGACATTTTCGGCCAATAATTTCGGTGTATCCCTAGCGAGAACCAGTGAGGTTGTTTCCACAATGAGGCAGTAGGGGTTTAATCCCTAACTGCCTAGCAGCATCAGACACTGGCAGGTCATCTGACCGGTCAGTGGTGGCAGCTGGCAGTCTGGTTCTGGCAGGTCACTTGACCTGCTAGTGGCTGGCAGTCCGCCTCTGCAATTTTCAGAAACTTGATTTTTGGCAGATTTTGTCTTTTGCACTCCTCCTTTCTTGATTGCTCCAGTGAATTACATTCATTTATTATTGTGCATCGGTTAATATGATTCTGTTCTTTTACATTTTTGACGTTTTAGAGGATTTTATCAATTTAAACAGTCAAATATCCAAGATTCCGACTGGTTCGTGATAGGGGTACGTGATGCATACATTGGCCGCTCAGTCCAGTCAGACGCTATAGCGCTCAAAGTTTGACGTGTCCTCTATCACTCTTGTTTTGAGGGATTAAATATCCCTTTAAAGTGAAGTGACGTAGCCAAGTATGGCGTCCCATACTGGGCAGCCATTTTTACTGTGGTGCCCGGGGAGCGATTAGGGGTTAGGTGCCTTGCTCAAGGGCACCTGAGTTGTGGGTAATTAGAGTGGAAGAGAGTTTAAAGCATTCCTGTTTAACTCTCGCTGCAAGGAAAAACATTGTTTTATTATTATTAATATATCCTTATGAATATATTCCTTTATATGATTGACGTTTTGGGGAGTTTTATCCTGATTAAAGTACTGCCATTCGCTGGCCGCTCAGTCCAACCACTGTTGAACTGCGGGTTTAACTGTAAGGGCAATTGGACCACTTTAACAGAGATAAACCTCCCTAAAACGATCACATGAATGAGTAGATTCATAAGAATATACTAATAATATTAAAACAATGTTTTTCCTTACAGCAAGAATGGTATAGGAAACGAGTTAATCTCACAGCTCATAGTGGCTGGCTGGACTGAAGTGTCAGTAACCAACCAGTTGGGATCACTGTCTTTTGACTGTTTTAATTGGGATAACCCCCCCCAAAAAAAAACATCAATCATATTAAATTCATAAGAATATATTTATAATAATAAAATAATGTATTTGTAATGTATAAGGTATAATGTATCCAGCAGATGGCTGGATTGAGTGGCCAGTTAAGTGTCAGTAACCAACCAGTTGGGATCACGACCATTTGACTGCTTTAATTAGGATAAAACCCTCCTAAAATGTGGATCATGTAAAACAGGGGTGTCCAACCCTGGTCCTGGAGGGCTACCGCCCTGCAGATTTTAGCTCCAGCCCGAATCAAACACACCTGAACCAGCTAATCATGGTGTTCAGGGCTGCTTGATAATTACAGACAGGTGTGCTGGAGCAGGGTTGGAACTGAAATCTCCAGGACGGTAGCCCTCCAGGAGCAGGGTTGGACACCCCTGATGTAAAAGAAAAGATCCATTAGAATAGAATTACACTAATAAATTAATGTAATTTCTTGCAGCGAGAGCGGTAGGGGTACTTGGAGCTCAATAACGGTTGGCTGGACTGAGTGGCAGTAACCAAACAGTCAGACGTGAATGAAAATAAATGAATATATTCATTTATTCAAAGTATTTTTTTTTTTTAAACAACTCACAGAAAATAGAAAATTACTGTAACTTTTATTAATTTAATGAGCCTAAATTAATAAATCATCTATTCATTCAGTAGTTGTCTTAACTGAGGTGGCAGGTCAGCTGATCTGCCAGTGGATGGTGGCAGGTCACGTGACAGGTCACGTGACCTGTCAGGTATAAAAATTCATGCCAGCCAGCTGAAGATTGAACCCCCACTCCAATGAGATTATTTTGATCAATGTTGATATGTGAATAACAGCCTATATTAAATCCGTTCATCGATCGTGTCTCTTCAGAAGGCCTGGATTAAATCACTCAATTCATATTATGTTTACTTGGGGTGTAACGATATTCAAACCAAACCGAAAAAACGTGATACACCACCCATGGTACGTACCACGATACTCTCATGGTGTACCGAACGTGCCCCACCCAGCCCTGTCCAATTGGATCAGCCCTGTTAGTTTTCTCCCACTGCTGTACCGAACCGTGACTTCAAAACTGAGGTACATACCGAACCGTCAGTTTTGTGTACCATTACACCCCTAATATTTACAATGTCAATGAACTCAAAGTTTTGGTGGAATGGACTTTCAATGGAGAGACACAAATCTAAAAAATATCTTAAAGGTAGGGTAGGTCGTTTTTGGAGAGGCTAGCAATAGTGAGCTAGCTTTGAAATCCTACCCTACCTTCAGAGTGTCTCCAAAGCCACGCCTCCTCCAAAACACATGAACGTGTACAGCAGGGAGCAAACAAAAGCGTCACGAGAGACGGTATTAAACTACCTCATGTCTCAAAGCATATAACATTACAATAATAATGAGCACTGACCTGCACCACCTGACTGCTGCAGATTTATTTCGCCATTGATAGCGTTGCCATTGAAACTTATAAATTCAACTCACGACCCGCTCCGAGCATAACGTCACAGGTTTCCATCTCTTCCAAGTTAAGGTATTTATGGCGTGAATGCAGCATAAGCTCATTGTTTTGGTTTAAGAGGAACTGTAAAACGTGGCTGCTGTTTTTGTTGTGGTGCTCGTGAACAGGGTGCACGTGGGTATAAAAATACATGCGCTGACAGGCAGGTAGGACATCCCATCATATCCCTCACACCGAGGGATATCATTGGACGAACATGTTATGGCCCTACGCCTTCCACAGACAATATAAATACATATAAATACATTTAGATCACTTAACTTTGTGATTGCTATCGGGATGTGAAGACTTTCAATGAGCATAACAAAAAATATTTTTAAAACAAATCCTACCCTACCTTTAAAGTGTTTTGAAGATGAACTAAAGTTGTTGGAACGACATGAGGGTGAGTAAATGATGACAATTTTCATTTTTTGGGTAAACTAACCCTTTTAAAGGTTGCAGCAGGAAAATAGACCAGTTTAATTGTAAGACAGAGAAAAAAAGTAATTACCAAACCTTCCTTAAAGAGTTGAGAAGCTGGCAGAAGGAAAGATTAAGACTCTCTGACAGTCTCACATGTTAAGATAACATAATATGACAGCATTTCACATCCCTTGGTTCTGAATGAAAAGGATACTCAACAAAACAGAAGCCACATGCTGTCTTCTTGACTTTGTCAAGGCCGATGATGATCCTCTTGACGTCTCCACTCTTAGAGAAAAGCTCGTGCACCTGCTCCTCTGTAGTGTAGAAGGACAGGTTTCCCACGTACAGCGTGGAGCTCTGCTTCAGGAGTTTCTCCTGCTCATAACGGTTACCCTGCAATCAAGACCGTTTTCTCGTGGGTTCGGATTCAACAATGTAGAAATATTTTTTGAGTGAGTGACATGAGTAAAGAGCACTGCTGCAGAAATCTGCCTCTGTCTGCTGTCTTACACACTACTGTTCTAAAGTTTGGGATAACTTTTTTTAAAGAATTTTTTTATTAGAATTATTTCTTAAGGATCATGTGACACTGAAGACTGGAGTAATGAAGCTGGAAATTCAGCTTTGATCACAGGAATAAGTTACATTTACAATATAATCACATAGATTATATTATACACAGCTATTTTAAATTGTAATAATTTTTCACAATTTAACAGTTTTTGACCATTTTTGATCAAATAAGATTTGGTGAGCAGAAGAATCTTCTTTCAACAAAAATCTTCCATGATCTCAAACTATACGAGTATAAACCCAATAATAATAATAATAATAATAATAATAATAATAATAAAACTGTATCTAACATACTTTTAAAGGAACCGTATGTATCAATGCATTAAACAATCAAATATTGAAAATATTTGAATAAATATGATAAATATTATCCAAGGGCTGTTTCACCTCAATGTTTTTCCGAGTTTTTTTATTGATAGCGTAAGAGTGACATTACTAGAAATAAATTATTATTGCTTTATTTTGGTCACAGAAGAAAGAACTGTGAATCCAGATGCACTGATTTATTTGCACAACTAATACGGTTCTGTATAATGTTTATGTCTCAAAAGAAAAGAACAATGCTCAAAAATTACAAGCATTATTGCATTTACACTTACCTTAAAATGCTGGTCTCTGTACTGGCTTATATCTACATATGAGTCGCTGAAAAGAGCGTTCAATTTAATAGACATGGTGAAATGAATACAATAAATTCAGAATTAGAGAAACTGAATTTTTTATTTTTCAAATCAGCATGGACTTATGGAAAGCGGAAACGCTTCCTTTCTTCTTCTTTGTGTTAACAATGGTTCGCAGTGGTTGAATAGTGCACTACTGCCACCTACTGGTAATTGTGCCCGGACCAGACTGCGAACTTTTGACGCAGTCAGGACTTTTTCAGCTACTTAAGTTGAGATCCATCCAGCTAAAACTCTAGTTTGGCCAGGGTGGGAAATAAATGAATAAATACATGAATTAATTAAAATTAATAAAGTAATTAAAATAAATTAATACAATAACATTTTTACTAGACGGATCTCATTTGCTTCTTGCAAGTCTCGTTTTACCCCGCGATGGCGACGTGAGATGTGACGCCATTGGTAATGTTCAGCATGGACGTGCAAACAAACGGCGGCGCCTCTGCGCGAGCAGAAAGAAAAGAGCGAGAAAAGGCGAAAATAATCCAGCGAGAGAAACAACGACAGACGGTGAAGACGGTATGAATACGATATATTCTATTATGAACAGATAATGTAATTATAATGAATTCAAAGCAGCAGAAACGGTAGCGACGCGAATCACAAATAAAGCGGTATAGCCGGTAAAACTGGCTAATGTTCAGTCAAAACCAAAACCCCTATAAACATATCCATGGTAACCGTAGTTTCGACCAAACTGATGGTTATGATTTCACGAAAATTAATCAAAATGAAAGAAAGATTCCGAAAGCTTCTTGCAGTGTTTGAAGGAGATCTCATGTTATTTATGACTTTGCCTTAGTAACAATTAATGTAAATTTGGTATGTTTCGCTGTTAAAGGACTATGAGCAATTGCAAGAAAAGAAACCCCTTTATATATAACTGGGCACTTGTCTTTGAGTCTGTCTCAACAGAATAGCTGAATCCATATAGTGCTTTCTACAAGAAAACATCAAATAAATGATAAAGGCGTGTGTCTGTGTTGAAGATCTCCCAGATCCTCCAGAAGTGTGATGGAGAGCGGACGCAGGAGGAGCGGTCGCTGCTGCAGGCGCATCAGGACACGGTTCAGGAGCTGAGCAGACGGCAGAGCCGCAGACACCTGCTGAAGAGAAAACTAGAGGAGGTAGTGATGAATCAGCAAACAGATACTGAGCCCAGAGCTGCATCTCAAACACTGTATACTGTATTCCCTGTCGTCCGCTAATAAAAGTGGATAGAGCAAAGTGCTCACCAGTTGAAGATTTCAGATTCAGAACCTCAGCAGATGCAGATTTGTTTGCCTACTGAATGATGAATACTGTGTGTTCAGACATCTTACTCATTTGAAATGCTTTTTTTTTTTTTTTTTTTGCATATTGTACAGCAGGGAAATACGCATGTTCTCTTTTACTGTCACTGTTCATGTAAATGTCATTGTGCTGGCTGCAGGTCTTTGATGAGGCTGAGAACTTGAAGACTAAAGTGAAGCAGCTGGCGGAGGCAGTCCAGCAGGCCAAGCATGTGGTCATCTACACCGGAGCAGGAATCAGTACTGTACGTGTTTCCCTCCAAACTACAGGGGGTCCAAAAGTCTAAGACCACCAGGGAAAATTCTTCTGTTTTGCATTCTTTTCTATATATTTTTTTTTTTAATCACAAATGACAACTTCAGCTTAAGTTTGAGAAAGTCTTTGTGTTTGGCATGTCCCACTTTTGCTGTAATAATGGGAGAAGAAACCATGTTTTCTAGAATGATTGAGAGTATTTCAAAGAGCACGTAATACATAACAAATTTAAAATAATTTATGATGGCTTTAGATTAGCTTCATTTAAAGTAAGTCACATTACTTGAGATACTTTGTTTATTATTAGGCCTTCATGATGGCATTTATGCTGGAACATGATTTTGATAAGTTTTCAAACCCTTAAAATATCCTGGTAACCTGTGCACATATCTGAAATATTCCTTCATTTTAGAGTGAGTTTTTAGTGAGTTTTATTTATATATTTAAAAAACAGTTCATTTAAACAAATGAAGCTCCCTACCTTTATAGTGTTTTTACTACTAAACTTTAAATCGGAGACACTTTTAAATAATTTTCTAACACTCCCTTACTAACGAGTTTTGATAATCATACTTTAATCTTACAGTTCGTTCAGTATAGTTACAAAGATATTATTAGCTGTATAATTAATGACATTATATCTTAACTCTATATTCAGATGAGAACTGGCCTCCTGATCTAGTCTGGTTTCCCCATTATTATTTTTTTTCATTATCCACCTTCAGATAGTTTTTGATTCCTTGCCACAGTTGCCTTTGGCTTGCATACTTGGGGACTAAAGATGTATTATGACTTTTAATCAACGTTTCGATGAAACCACTTAGAGGTGTCATGCACCAGTGACAGTTCTGGCACTTCTTTGTAATACTGTGAGTTATGATAGTCTAGTGGTATAATTTTATAGTATACAGTATCTCACAAAAGTGAGTACACCCCTCACATTTCAGCAACCATTTTATTATATGTTCTCAAGGGACAATTCTATAGAAATGAAAATTGGATATACTTTTGAGTAGACAATGTGCAGCTTGTATAGCAGTACAGATTTACTGTCCTCTAAAAATAACTCAACATACAGCCATTATTGTCTAAATAACTGGCAACAAAAGTGAGTACACCCTAAGTGAACATGTCAAATCTGTGTCTAAAGTCTCAATATTTTGTGTGCGCGCCATTGTTATCTAGCACTGCCTTAATCCTCCTGGGCATGGAATTCACCAGAGCTGCACAGGTTGTTGCTGGGATCCTCTTCCACTCCTCCATAATGACATCACGGAGCTGCTGGATGTTAGACACCTGGCGCTTCTCCACCTTCCGCTTGAGGATGCCCCACAGGTGCTCAATAGGGTTCAGGTCTGGAGACATACTTGTCCACTCCATCACCTTCAGCTTCCTTAGCAAGGCAGTTGTCATCTTGGCGGTGTGTTTGGGGTCATTATCATGCCGTTCGGCCCAGTTTCTGATGGGGTCATTATCATGCCGTTCGGCCCAGTTTCTGAAGGGAGGGCATCATGTTCTGCTTCAGAATGTCACAGTACATGTTGGAATCCATGTTTCCCTCAATGAAGCAGAGCTCCCCAGTACCAGCAGCAATCATGCAGCCCCAGACCATGATGCTACCACCACCATGCTTGACTGTAGCCAAGACACAGTTTTCTTGGTACTCCTCACCAGGGCGTCGCCACACATGCTGGACACCATCTGAGCCAAACAAGTTTATCTCATCAGACCACAGGACATGGTTCCAGTAATTCATGCTCTTGAACAGGTTGTCTTCAGCAAACTGTTTGCGGACTTTCTTGTGAGCCAGCTTCAGAAGAGGCTTCTTTCGGGGGTGACAGCCATGCAAACCAACTTGTTGCAGTTTGCGGTGAATGGTCTGAGCACTGACAAGCTGACCTTCCGTTTCTGCAACCTCTAAAGCAATGCTGGCAGCACTCATGCGTCTGTTTTTTGAAGCCAGCTTCTGCACCTGATGCACAGCACAAGGTCTCAACTTCTTTGATTCAACTTCTTTGGCCTGTTCCGAGTGGAACCCATCTTGGAAAACCTCTCTCTATGACCCTGGCCACTGTGCTGTAATTCAGTTTCATGGTGTTACCGATCTTCTTATAGTCTAGGCCATCTTTGTGGAGAGCAACAATTCTAATTCTCAAATCCTCAGAAAGTTCTTTGCCATGAGGTGCCATGTTGAACATCCAGTGATCAGTATGAGAGAATTGTACTCAAAGCACCAAATTTTAACTGCTCTAATACAAGATACACACATTTGTATGGTCCTATCAAGCAGACAAAAACATGAACATGATGAATAGGACATGTGGCTTTGCATGGTTAAACGACATACAGCTGTTATCACTTAGGGTGTACTCACTTTTGTTGCCAGCTATTTTGACAATAATGGTTGTATGTTAAGTTATTTTCAGAGGACAGTAAATTTATATTGCTATACAAGCAGCACATTGACTACTCTAAAATATATCCAAGTTTCATTTCTATAGTATTGTCCCTTGAGAAGATATACTAAAATGGTTGCTGAAATGTGAGGGGTGTACTCACTTTTGTGAGATATTGTATATGGGGGCCAGGTTAAAATTCAGGTATAATATACATTTTTATAATGAACCAGGCAAAATTGCAAATGAACTTGACTGTCGACATTGATATCCCTACATTTTCATGTATAGAAAACAGTGAAAGTTTTGATAAAAAAATTTTTTGATTTCATGGTGTTTCATGGGAAAAAGTTGTCGACAAAGTAATATTTTGTAAAATTTGGAACTGATTCCCTCAACCACCTGCATGCATGAATCGCATAGGATAAATAACATATTTTGCCTTCAAAACAGCAGAAGTCACCAAAAGGTGATGACTTTAAGGCACTATTTAGTTTGTACCTACAATAATTGGAAATTAATTATCAAATGTAAAAATATTTGTTTGTTCTCTTGCATTCGAAATCCATCTGAGGCGGCACGTGGGCATGACACCAAAATCTAAACTGCGATATGCAGTTACATCAATTGTGGCAGTAATTATGATAGTCGTCACCTAATAGTAATTAGGTTTGTCACAACACCAAAATATAAATTGGTGTTGCATTAATGGTATTCTAAATTGAAATCAAAACCGATTTCATAATCTGAAATATCACTGCAAAACACATTACAAACTTGACAACTATTATACACACATCCTTGTATAACTTTTACTCACTTTTCTGTGAAACTCCGGCTCCGACCCACCCCCCTGGCAGAGAAAATTGCATTGGGCTATTTTTGATAGGCCATTGGGCTAGTATTGTTGCGCAGACCTGGCAACCCTGCTTTGTTCATTGTAGTATTACCAACAAAATAATATTAAATCACGTGTTGTAAATATTATATCATCCATCTCTGTGTTGGTGCTGTTTAAAATGTAGTTTCCTGGTTATCTGTAAGTTTGTTTTCTCATGTGTTCATCAGGCCGCCTCCATCCCAGACTATCGGGGGCCCAATGGGGTGTGGACTCAGCTGCAGAAGGGCCGTTCTGTGAGGTGTGGGATCCGGGGAATGTAATGTAATGTAAATCTGTGGTTTAGACATGAAACACTGTAAACTTACAGTGTTACAATGTCTAAACCACAGATTTACATTTAGTCCTGTCTACTGTCTTTTTTTTTTTTTTTTTCCCAAATGGTTGTGTTATGGTGTCACATATTAACATCTGTCTGTCTTTGTATCCATCAGTACATCAGATCTGAGTCGAGCTGAGCCCACCCTCACACACATGTGCATCTGGATGCTACACAAAGTTAAGATGGTGAGTGACGATGCATGATTTATGTGGAAAGTTTCTGTGAATCATCAGAATACCTGGATACAAACAGTGCACTCACATTAAGCAGGATGTACTACATAGCAAATCTTGGCTGCGTGATTATTATATCTTCAAAGAATGTAAACTTTATCACCACCCAGCATTATTTTAAACATTGGAAGTTGTCTAACCATTAACATCATGATTTTCTTTGAAGCTGCTTGGAAACAATGTGTATTATGAAAAGCACTATACAAATAAATTTTGACTTGAATAACATTTTTCATCTTTGCAGGTTCAGCATGTGGTCTCACAGAACTGTGACGGCCTTCACCTGCGCAGCGGTCTGCCCAGACACGCCCTCTCTGAACTCCACGGAAACATGTTCATTGAGGTCTGCCAATGAGATTTGTAACATTTTAAATCAGTCATAAATTGAGTTAAAATAAAGATCATTTTTCTGGATTCACCCATTTTAAAGGATAGCATAAAAGATCTCTAAATCTGATGTAAAGGTCCATGCTAAACTGAGTTTTCCTGCCTGTTTTAATTTGCAATCCGTTCCTTTAATATCAGACTTTTTTTATTTTCTCCTTCTGTCATCCCATCTGTCACACAGGTGTGTGCTTCCTGCTCTCCAGCACAAGAGTTTATCCGTTTGTTTGACGTGACCGAGCGTACGGCTCTGCACAGACACGGGACCGGCCGCCTGTGTCCTCATTGCAGAGCAGAGCTCAGAGACACCATAGTGCATTTCGGTGAACGTGGCACTCTGGAGCAACCGCTCAACTGGAAGGGGGCAGTGGAGGCCGCACAGCAGGCTGACGTGATCCTCTGTTTGGGCTCTAGTTTGAAGGTGAGGATGTGGCTGGTGCAGGTTAACTGATGTAATCAGCATGGCTTAAATCTTAGGCTGCTGATCTCACACATGGATAAAACATGACGTTGTTTGGAGGCATTGCTTGATATTTTCCTTGCGTTATTTTAGTCTTTATGTACAGTGGATATAAAACATCGACACCCCTGTTAAAACAGCTGTTTTTGTGATGTAAAAAATGAAACCATCATATCAAAACTTTTGTAAAAATTACAACCTATGCAATGCCATCGAAAACCAAAGTGACACATTTCAGAGAAAAAAAGATAAAAAGCAATAGAGTTGAATCCTATAGAAAATGAACCTAAAGAGGACCATGCACAGGAGATGCCCTCACAATTCAACAGATCTGGAAGGTTTTTGCAAAGAAGAGTGGAAAAATATTCCCAAGTCAAGATGTGCCAAGCTGATAGACTCCTATCAAAACAGACTGAGTGCTGTAAGAAAATCAAATTATCTTTGTTTTTAGTTTTTACATCACAAAAACCAGCTGTTTTAACAGGGGTGGGTAGACTTTTTATATCCATTGTAAGCAGCAGCAATATAAGATGTTAAGTTTCACATATTGCAGTTTGAGTTGCAACATTTTTGACAGTGTTTTGTACTAAATAATGCAGCTTGATTTCGTGTATCATATGTTTGTCCATCAGGTGTTAAAAAAATACTCTTGCTTGTGGTGCATGAATAGACCAGCCAACAAAAGACCAAAGCTGTACATTGTAAATCTTCAGGTAATATTTCCCTTCGTAAAGCTGCTTATAATCTCTTGATTCGTCTGTTTTCCATAAACTGAAAGGAGACTTTCATTTGACATGATTTAACAGCCTAATGTGTTTTCCTTGTTTATTTTAGTGGACACCAAAAGATAACTTAGCTACTCTGAAAATTCATGGAAAGTGTGATGCTGTGATGGCTCTTCTCATGGAGGAGCTGGGTTTGGAAATTCCAGTTTACAACCGGTAAGACCCACTTAACTTTAATTTGACATTTAATTAGCACTTCTCTGGATGCTAGAGATGGGTTGACAATATTGATTTAATATTATTTATAAATCAGTATTTCTTGATTTAATTTGATCTTCATTTTGATGACATTATCTTTTAGTTTATGCTGCTTTCACTTGATGACCTACAATCCAATACATTTTTTTTTGTTATATTTGAAATGATACAATGTCTGCGCTTTCAAATTCTGTAAACTTTATAATGAAATTCAAAGAATAATTGTGGTGCTCTTTAATGTGGCGTGATTGATCACTGTAGCCACCTCAGTTCAGCAACAGCATGTAAACCCATTTAATTTTGGTAAAAACATTTATTTCGGTGCATCACTAATCAGTGTAGCGATGTCACTTTCAAAACAAGCAGCTTTCTGTTTGTCAATGTGGCAAATCCAAATCTGCGTGCGGACATCATTCACCCTCATGTGAAATTCCAGATTGCATGGATTCCTATTGAAATGACTGGTTTTGGCTAATCTGACCGCAACTTTAGTTAAGCAATAATTTATGAGAGGCTGTGCTATATTGTGAATATTGTTAATATCTGCGTTCTTGTTTTTTAGTCGTTTAAGAGAATTTTAGAAAATCTGAAAATCAGCTATTACTGATTAACCCTCGTGTGGCAGTCAAAAATAACTGATATATATATATATTTTTTTATTTCAATGAAATTAATGTACTGTATTTTAGTTTGATAATGTTTTTATTTAATATTTTGTGTTTTTAGGGGATATTATGTAATAAATTATATTTATGGAATAGTTATGATCCATTTATTACCTGTTAACCCCTTTTTGAGCATAGACCTGAAAATGAAAATTTCTACTTAAACTGTGGTAAATCTGGAATGCTTTGGAGCTTCAGTTTGGTCTCTTTTTAAAGGAGACACTTGGCAGATTATTACTGAAGTAAAAAAACAAAAAAGCTTTCATTTTTGACAGTTAGGAGCACCAGTGTGACTATTTTTTTTCAGGACCATTTAACCTTTTGAATCATGTCCATTATTTCTTGTGGTTACATAGCAAATGCCAAAATGTTTCGTACCATTCTGATTAAGTAAAAAAATTCTAAAAAATCAAAAGACGTAAACTTTTCGGTCAGAAATGACCAAACGGCACCAGAGGGTTAAAGGCAGTTAAGCACAATGTGCAGCACAATATATTTATAATATAACGGCCCCAAGCCTGATTGCTTTTAATACTTTTACATTTCTCCATTTGGCAGACGCTTTAATCCAAAGGATTAAATTAATCCATTGGATTCAAGGTTTACATTTTATCAGTTCTTGCCTTCCCTGGGTATCAAAACCATGATCTTGGCATTGCTAGTGCCATGCTCTACTGTTTAAACTACAGGAAAGCTTTTTATTATTAATGATTGCTTAATGACCAGTGTAATACATACACATATTTTCATCTAAAGCTGCTGTTTGTTTTATTAATATTGCTGTAATTTTGATAAATAACAGATCACAAGACCCCATCTTCAGCTTGGCTAAACCACTCCGTCCACAAGAGCAGAAGAGTCACACTCGTAAAGAGATAGTGCCACCTGCTGCTCTGGAGGACGTTTCGCAAGAGGTGCAGGCTCAAGGCGAAGGTACAGCGGTTCAAGGTGGCTGGTTTGGAAAAGGTTACTCCAAAGCAAGAAGGAAAAAGAAGACTTCGTAGTTCCTAAAGCATGACATGCCACACAGCTGCTCAGATGGCCATTTTGGCTTGGCTTGGAAGCATCACACTCGCTGCTTGAAGAAATGTTGCTGATTGGCCATTTCTGATGAATATGTGTGATGTTATAACCTCATGGGTTATAGATAACTGCTTTTCTTAAAACATAACTATATGTCTCTGAAAATAATTAGTAAGACCTCTCCAATAGAGCAAAGAAAAGGTTTACTTGTGAGCAGTTTGGCTGGTCTACATGATGGTATGGTTTTGATAAGTGCACTTTACTTCCAATCTCAGGTTTATAGAATAAGCAATATATGATTCTCATGACAGCAGTTTTATGAGAGAGACCTCCATTTGTTGCAGGTTTTTTATTTATTTATTAAAATTATCATTTACTCACCCATATGTTGTTTAAAACCCTGTGCAACACACACAAATGTAGTTTTGCATTTTGAGCTCTCAAAAAGTACCATAAAAGTTGTCCATACAATTTGCGTGTTCTGTTCCAAGTCTTCTGAAGCCGTACGGTTTTTTTTGTATGACGTCAGAATATAATAGTTGTTATAAAGAAAGAACAGTGCGACTGTGAACTTTATTTTTTGCTTCAAGGGAGACACGTTTAGGAACATGTGGATGAGAAAATGATCTTGATTTTTATTTTTGGGTGAAATTTATAGAAATATAGTTGTTTACATAAAAAGTCAGTGTTACTGGATTTAGTAAAAATTAATGCTTTATTTCAGTCCACTATTAAAATAATTAATTAGACATACCAGTCCTCAACCAAACAAGAGTAGGTGTATATTTTAATTAAATTAAATGTTTATATTGACCTTTAACAAATGGTGCTATAACTGATTAGAACCAGAATTGTAACCTTTCATGTCTAAATATAGGACTTTATCTACACATACGAGGAGTAAAACCTTACGTGTGGACTTTGTTACTATAATTGTAATAACCTGAACTGAGAAATGTTTGCACAGACTTGTAATTAGCATTAAACTGTATGAGTTGGATGTTGTGTTTGAAAACAGAACTGCTGTAAGTGCCATTACTTCTTTGATTTTGTATCGATTACTATGTTTTGTCCTAGTTTACATTTTTTTTCAGATGTTTGGATTTCTACATACTACTGTGAAGAAAACTTGTGGATTTATATGATATACTTGTACTGAAAATCAAAATGGACCGTTACAAATTCTGCCACAATAAATTGTCTTCTCTTCTTGTAAGGTACAAGATTTATTTTGGCCCCTAAGAAATAAAATGATAACTTATAGCAGAGGTCTTCAACACAGGACCCACTGTCCTGTAGAGTTCAGCTCCAAACCTAATCAAACACCTGAACCAGCTAATTAAGCTGTTCGGGATTGCTTGTAAATTACATGCAGGTGTGTTGAAGCAGGTAAAATAAAAGTTGCAGGACAGTGGGTCTGACATAGCATGTCAGTAGTGTATTTTAAATACACACAGGATGAAGTGTACATTTTTTGTTGTTTTTGTATTTAGCTGTTGGTTTTGAGTTTTTTTATTACGTCGATGAGCTCGGGGAAGGCTGTGTTCTGGAAATGTCCGCGGTCTGAATATTTATATAAATCAGTCTTAAGTCCATCAGCCACTTCCTGTTGCTCTTCCCAGGGCAGAAAAGGGTCGTCTGTAGATCCAAACTGAAGTATGTGCTTAACGTTTGTTCTTATCTTTTCCCATTCCCATGGCCGGCTGAAATATCCTGAGTGTAATAAGAGAAGGCACATTAGCAGCACACAGTCACATTGATGACAAATGACGTGATGAGTGATTTTTATTCAAACTCACCACTTTCACGTTCACTCTCATCTCCCAGATCTGATGTGTACGCACCTACCAGAATAATGGCAAAAACTTGGTGTGTTTCTGCATACCTGAAGCCCACCAAAAGAAAGCAATCAGTTTAAAACAAGTAGTTTAGAAAGTGGGTAACACTTTACAATAAGGTTAATTAGTTAAACATTAGTTAATGTATTAACTAACATGAACTAACCATGAGCATTACATTTGTTACTGTATTTACGGTAACACTTTAGTATAGGGAACACAAACTATTAACTATGACTTTTCCCTCAATAAACTCCTAATTTACTGCTTATTAATAGTTAGTAAGGTAGTTGTTACGTTTAGGTATTGGGTAGGATTAAGAATGTAGAATAAGGTCATGCAGAATAAGGCATTAATATGTGCTTAATAAGTACCAATAAACAACCAATATACTAGTAATATGCATGCTAATAAGCAACTAGTTAAAAGACCCTAAAATAAAGTGTTACCGTATTTACTAATCTTCGTTAACGTTTATGAAAATACAGTTGTTCATTGCTTGTTCATGTTAGTTCACAGTGCATTAACTATGTTAACAATATTTTAATAATGTATTAGTAAATGTTGAAATTAACATTAACAAAGATTAATAAATGCTGTAGAAGTGCAGTTCATTATTAGTTCATGTTAACTAATGTAGATAACTAATGTTAACTAATGAACCTTATTGTAAAGTGTTACCAGGAATTTTAATCACACACGCATTCAGTTGTTTGGGGTTATAAATATATAAGTATTTTACTTTTCAACTCATTTTAAAAATGTGCTGGCTAAGAGATTGATCATTCAGGTAAGTGAATGACGAATCACTCATGATCAATGTGATCATTTAGATGAGTCACTTAACTCTATTTGACTCGAATTATTAGGAAGAAAACAAAATAAGCGTAAATAAATACATTGATAGATTAATTAAATAATAAAGCAAATAGCAAATTTGCTGGCAAACAGTGTGATCATAGATTAATTAGTCCTAATGAATCGGATCATTCAGAACACTATTGACATTATTATTTAGATGAATCGCTTTGACGAATCATCGTGTTTCACTACCTCATGGCTGCAGCAGCTCCTGAACTGTGTCCGATGATGACCGTTTCTTCATCACATTTCAGATCTTTCTCCATGAACGGCAGCCAGATGCTCTCTCTGGCAGTTACTGTCAGGTTAAATATAATATATTATACCGAAAATATATCACATCTCATGTAATGTAGTCATGTGAATTTGAACTACCAGGATCCGGCATGTTCTTCAGCGTGCATAACACTTCTGGAATCTGTAAAAATGATACACTATATTTGAATATTCGACCAAGTTTGTTGAAATGAATTAATATTTCATTATAACAGCTGAAATGTGTCTGTATGATTTTATTCTCTTGTTGAAGTCATCATACCTCACTTATTCGTTTTTTTGCCCATCCATACCAGTTGCAGTGCTCAATATTCCCTGCTCCATTTCCCGGCACAATCACAGCTCTCTTCAGAGGCATTTATAACTCTAGGATCAGCTCCTCACGTAAAAACTTAACTTAAACGGAAATAAACAACTGACACGTATGGAACATCGAGGTTTTCTCCTTTCAAATATTATGCTGCGTATCGCCACCTGGAGGCCAGTCCGCCAGTTTCTCTCCATTGGTCAGGGATTCCCAAACTGTTTTTGTCAGCCGAATCGACACGTTAACTCAAAATAAAGTCAGAACTGTAAGATAAAAAGTCACAATTACCCACTGATCTGTAATAGATTATATAGATAAGTGATATTATCCTTTCGTACGGGCTACATGCAGGTAGTTAATAAAGTAATTCATATTATTTGTATTATTATTTAAACATTGGTTGGTGGTGTGCTTCCAGTAGTGGGTGGAGTAAGATGGCATCTTTGAATAATTTTACATTTACAACTAAATTAGCAAATGTTTCTATTTATTTCCCATAATGACACACTGACTGATGCATCATCATCCTACACATGCTAAACTTATATCAATATGTTACCATTTAAAAGTAAATGCACATTGTTCTTAAGGGGGGCATCTTCCCCCATGTTACCCTACGTGTCATGAAGGAATTTTCCATGAAATGCGTGATCAAGTTCAGAATAGCTAATTATTATTAAGAAATTTACAGTGTCAAAACTGGAGACTTATCTTTACCTCTTATCTTTACCTCTCTAAACAATAATGTTTATGTTATTTGTAAACACTTAAAAATTAGTGACTGGTAAAAGTAGCGAGGTTCCTAAAACGGCGCAAGGGGGCATTCTAATAACGTTTCTGTTAACAACGTTAAATTAGTCGACCCATATAAATGTACAATTTTAATGAGAAATAATGTTACAGTGAAACAGCAACATAGTGAAAGTATCTGCAACACATATATAGCATTTCTAGTGTTTCATGGATGCAGTAAAACTTTAAAGGATAGCACGTTATTATTTAGCCATAATAATTATCTATCTAGGCTAGTGACTGTTTTTAGTGGGACAGATCCGTGCAAGAGCGCGTGATCACTAATCAGTCATCGGTAAACCTCTCCCATCCGACTGAGGAGTGTGCGCGCGCGCTGCTGGCGTGTCACAACAGTAGCCTACAAACGAGGAATAGGAGAGCGCTAACATTTAAAGTCTGGTGTTCGGCTGATGTGAAGCTGTTTAATTTCATACTTTTACAAGTTTTTGTTAAGCTATTCGAAACTTGCGTGTATGTAAGCACGCATGCATGCATGTGTAAGTGAGTATTAGTTAGCTGTATCTGTGATCAGCTGGACTGATCAATGACTGAGGGTGTGAACTGCTGTGAGTTGGATATCAACAGTTTCAATGCAAACGAGTGTCGGAGGTGATGAAGTATCAGGGTGAGTACTAATCCCATTATACATAAATGGCCAAATATGTTTTTATTAATTAGAAGGCTTCACTGATAACCAGCTGACAAAATTATGTTTTAAGAACGTTTTGCTAACGTTCCCAATAAGTTATGAAACATATTCTCCTAACGTTGTTGAAACAAATAGTAAATGGTAACATTTAAATATGTTACATGAACAAAATGTTACAACAATGTTACATGAACTAAAATGTTTGAGAAAAACGCTCTATGAATGTTTTGAAAACATTTTTGACACCAAGTCCAGATAACTTGTACCGTTCTATTACTGATAGAACGTTTGTCCATAAAGTTGAGAGAATTTATCTTAGACCGCATAGACTGCATTGAAAATGTATCATTCAAAATTTAAATTTAATTTAAACTTGGAAATATTCAGACTTTATACAGGTTAAACCCTGTCATATGTCTCTAAACACACACATACAGCACTGTAATTCTCTGCTGAGCCTGTTTGAGCATTTCTTTTTTAGCTTTTTACATGCAAAGTCTGTAAACATAACATGATGGTGTGGAATGCTGGTTTTCCGTCGACTTTTTTAACTGTAATAGAAAAGTTTCATGCTGGTCTTGGAAAGCTTTGCTTGTTAGGGCTCTAGGTTTGGTTGGTTAGTTTCTGGACTGTTCATATCTTCATTTCAGATTCATGCTGTAGTTGGTTTTCAGTTCTGTATGATTAGACATGTGAGAGTATGTCATGACAGCTGTGGCCGCGGGTAGTACTATACTTTTATTCCCTATATATTTAGATACCGCAACAGATGTCTCAGTGACCTGGTGGGGTTCAAAAGTCACTGTCTATGAAGATATGATCTTGTAAGCCAGAAGGACAGATGAAAAATCACTGGTCACATGACAGCAGATGGCTCACCTGTCAAGTATGTTGGCAGGTGTTGCCTCAGACCACATGAGGCCAAATAACAGTCAGCTTCTGTCTGTCTGCCATGCTTTAGGTCTGTTTGTCTCTGTGTTAATATCCACAACAAGCAAGTTTTTTGTGTGCACAGGCCAACCAGAGATGAGACCCAGTTGGGCGAGGAGTGCAGCGAAGCGTGCCGAGTTATAATCCCCATGCTAATGCTTGCTGAATGCATTCAGAATAACCTTCAGACCAGGCCTGATCCTCATGGCCCTCTTCCTTGGTGGGATTAGGGAAGTTTTCTTTGGCTTTTCATGGCAAGTTCAGGGCAAACCCAGGCCAGGTTCTACTTATTCTCCCACAGTATACATACGTTCATAGAGCTCACTATTATGTGTATTATTTAAATGATGATCGCTGATTATGTGAATTAAGAGCATTGTAGGTTGTGTTTTGGGTGACAGGTGCCAACCGGGTGCTAGACCTGTTAGAATGCTTTTGTTTCATAAATTATTTTGTTTCATAAAATGGTTCTTAATAAAGGGCATAAATATCACATGGTCAGTTATCTCCAATGAGGAATAACTGAGGAAATATGTCATTATTTACCCTTTACCCAACATGTCATAATTTTCTTATAATATACATTGCAGAATCACCTCATTTCTCAGAGAGTCTGAAAATGGAGTGTCTCTAAACCCCTCCTTTCCACGTGCTTACTCTGCACCGATTGGTCAGATAATAACTCAGTCTGTTGTGATTGGTTGACGGCTTACAGCTGTGTCAGAAATTGAACAATGATATTTTTATATTCTCTCATCATTTTTGTTTATCCATTGAAATTCAAAAAGCAGGAATAGGAATCAAGTCATCTGAATACCATACATATACATATATATATATATATATATATATATATATATATATATATATATATATATATATATATATATATATATATATAGTAAATGTGGATGAACAAATGTGACTGAGTGATGCGCAAGAACCAATGAGGTTTGTTCTCATGTCAAGCATTCTTGTTGAGCCTCTGTTAGTTTACTTCTGTTTATGAAAAAGTCACATGGGTTTGAAATGACACGAGGGTGTGTAAACAATGACAACATTTTCATTTTGGGGTGAGCTATTGCTTATAAATGCACAACTCTTTGAAAGTCCTGATATGAAAATCAATGTGAAAGTGAAACTTCCCACACAGAGGTTTGTGAATTTCAGGGTTTTCTCATTTTGAGAAGAGAAATACTTCTATTACATTCTGGGAGGAAGTAAGAATTTGCACAGAAAAAAAAAAAAAAATCCCTCTTTTTCCCACACAGGGAGTAACAGGTCAGGTGCTGTCTGTGCATGCTTACTCAAAGCTCAAACAGTTTATGAGTCTCTATAGAAACAATGTAACACATAAACAGACATGGCCTTCATCACTAAGCCTGAAATGATATCAGAATGTCCCTTTCCTTACTTTATAAGCAAGGAGATAAAGTGAAGGTTCACACAGACCAGACACAGACAACCCTCAACAATACAGGCCTGAGTGATCTAAAACTCACTATGTAACACACATAAGACTAGTTTCTCAAACTAAAGTGTCCAAAACCTAGCTATGTTAAATGTTAAATTTAATAATAAAGCCATAGAGTTCCAAATTAGCAGATTAAAACATTTTTGACCATTAGATGCCGCAGTCCAGAAATATCTTGAGTTCAGGCCATGCATGGTCCCATTGAGACATACAAAGTTTAATTTTAATATGCAACAGCATTGCCACAGCCTCTTGTCCTGTCCGGTGGAGTTTCATTTAAAAACAGCATCAAAATATCCGTTTGGTTATTTTTATGAGGCTTGGCCTGAAGAAATTCATCTGAAATGTTTGTCCAGTACTGATTGCAAATTAAGAAAAAGGTAGTTTGTAATGTAATCTATAACACATTCTAGGTATATTGATTCTGACTACTTTTAGATTACTTTACTAACTCTTTTATCACATTGATTTAAATAGGATAATCTTGTAACATATGATATAAAAATTCAAAGAGAAAGAAATTACTTTCTGTTCTTTGTTATCAACAACATGAAGCACATTAAATATTACATTACGTCAGGGTTTCCCAAGCTGGGGTTCATAAGTTGATGAAAAGCTAATAAATAAAGCGATTCCACAAATGTAGAACAGTTTCGAACAGTGAATTAAAAAGATAAAAAATAAGAATTAGGGAGAATCAATACATTTTTTAATAATTTACTGCCATTATATGAATAATATGAAATCACGTAATCCAAAAAAAAGTAACTGTAGTCAGATTGTGTTTGAAAACATTATAAGTACTTAATTTTTGGATTCTGATTATATAATCCAGATTACATGTAATCATTTACTAGCATAGTGTTTTAAAGAATGCAAGTGCCCAATTGCAACTTGTAATATATAAACCATCCCTATTTAGAGTGCCAAATTTGTTTTTACCATGCCAAAAAACATTTTACCATATGTTTTATGGGCTACCATAGACTCCCAAACTTAAAAAAAGTGATACATGTGTATCTTCTATCAAATATATCTGGTTCCTCCTTTATGTACTGATAACAATACGTGTTAGTCATAGTTTTGTAACAAATGAGTTTCCCTTCCAAGTTCTGACTGTGGCTGAAAGTGGAACAGATGGAAAGGCCTTGAAACATGGGAAGTGAGTAATTGGGAAATGTAGAGTTGTAGTGTGGAATCGGGTTACTGAATCAGATTTTCTTACAGCTGTTGAGTGGCTCAGTTTGCACCTCCTGTTCTTACATACTCTTTTTTGCTTTAACTAAGAGCACCGTCCACTCCCTCATGTCCTGCGGCATGTAAAAAGAGCTTGCAAACGTGATTGCCTAATCCAGTCGTTAATCATCAATTATGAAGTTTTGTTGACACTGTTTTTCCATGTTGGAATGGATTATACGTCTATCAACTGTCAGTTATTGAGTGAGGATGGTAAAAAAAAATAGCCCCCAAAAATGTAGAAAATCTAATTCTAATTAAATGTAATTTTTGATATTTATTTGTTATTGAAGAAAAAAAAAACACTGTGCCACAATTGTATTCCTCCACATTTGACATTATTAAGCTATTCTATATTCTTTCTCCTATGCTTTGGCTTTCTGCACCTGTTGTCCAAACTGAACTGATCGTGCAGACTGCGGCTCAGCTGTGATGAAAATGCCTGTCATGAAATGACAGGTGGATTTTTGCCCACATTGCTTTATTGTATCTGTAACTGGCATTGGCAACTTCACCAGTGGAAAATAAGGGATACTCTTAGTTTCTTTTTGTGGTAAAATAGGTGGTTTCTTTATACTACATGACATGTGTCACATAAACCATTGTTGGCAGAGAGAAAGTAAAATCACTTTAATCAAAACATTTCACTGGAAGAAGTTTGTACATACTGTAGGGGAAGTGTACCTATTAAGCCTACCAAAATCTAAGTTTAGGTGTTTTTCATAGATATTGGCATGGATCATAAGAAAATCATTTGTTAAAATGCGAGATTTCTCTCTAATTTGAAAATTAATTAATAATTATTATTAATTATTATTATTAATTAGTTGATGTACATTTTAGAATATAAAATTAAGATATTTTATAAATAAAGTCAGAAGTCTGGCATGGACTTAATTGGTACTTTGGCACTATTTAAGCCCACATATGTTCCAAATAAGCCCACATCATGATTGATTCACAAATTATAAAAAGGTATTGATTTTAAAGAAGTAAAACATCAACATATTTATTCAGTGACAGGGAAGTATTTTAAAAAACAAATGACCTTTTACTAATGTTTGATTAGAGCCCTGGGTGGGATGGGTTGGTGTTAGTGGCTGGGGGTCCAGGCTGGTGGTCTGGAGATTTAAGTCGGCTTGACTCTGGAGTTGTAGATGGAGTCAAGCTGGAAGTTTGACTGAGTTTATCTCGGGAGCCAAGCCGAGTTGGGGCTCCATACTCTGGGCTTACGGGGGTAGTGGGCCTCCCACACCAGAAGTATGGAGCCTTAACTCGACTTGGCTCCCAAATTATGCCCGGTTATACATAAGGAACTTTAGGACAAAACGGGCTCTATCTCAATTGAATGAATGTGTGTAATTTGTAGGCCTATCTAAATATAGTTGTAAATTAAGGTAGTAAGTAAGGTAAGGTAAGGTAAGGTAAAAGGTTAGTAAGGGAAAATCACACAAAGAAATGTTATCATTAAACACTTTCACTCAGAAAATTGATCAGAGTTTGTAATTAGAGGGATTCCTCATTGAAACACATAAGGTGGGCTTAAATGGTTCCACCGTGAGTAATGGTGAAAAAAGACAATGTTTTCCTATAAAAATGTAAGATATGTTTACAAAGACATGCATGGAGCTTAAATATAATGTGGACTAAGTATCATAGTAATTTTCATTGTGTCCACATTGAGAAAAGTTAAAAAATTTTCATTCAAGGTTAGCTTGTGTTGGCTACTTCCCAAAGAAATGGCTGAAAATTTTAGAAATGTGTTGATTTCTGAAGGGTCCCGAAAGACCAAAATTTTTGGGTGTCTTTGTGTGAGGTCCCCTGAGACAGCATGCACATGAGTGGGGCTAACTCAACATTGCCAAATGTGATTGGTATGCAATAAAATATGTCAGGAAAGTAACAAATCACTAGATTTGTTAAAATAATGAGCAGCATAAAATATTCTCATAGAATATTTTCTCTTTTTTAAATTTGACTTCAAAGTTGAAAGTAGGCTTAAAGGCTACATGGGCTTAATGGGTAGCCTTACCCTACACGGTGAGCTTTTATTCTGGGAAAGAGATCGCAAACTGAAATTAGACCAGCTGTGAGCAAGTGAAGTGACATATATCTGACACAAAGTCACTCCCCCCTGTATATCTTGCTCCAAATTAATTTCAGGGACAAAATTTCCTGACTTTGAGTGATTATTACTTGTTTTTACAATTTATATTAAAGGGATAGTTCACCCAAACATATCCATGTACAGATGGCGCTGTATTAAGCAGTATATGAAAAGTGTTTCTTTTGCTTCATAAAAAAGTCTAAAACGTCTGTGTATTTTTCGTCTGTTATAAAGTAAGCAAACACTGTGCAAGCATCACTACAGGAAGCAGAATAATTCAATTTCATTTCTGCCCTGACTGCAAGCGGCAAATCTCGCCGATTGGTCTGTGCAGCGCAGTTTCAGGTCGAACACACCTAATGTTTGTCAGCAAAATTATTTGGTTTAATTCCCTCCCAGAAGCTACTCACATGATGGCTTTCCCAAACAACTGTATCCGAACGCAAAAGAACATAACAGCATTTATTGAGTTTCGTCTGCCACTCAGAGTCATTTATGATGGAGGAAAAAAGAGCCACAGTTTCTTCCCCAATTGCAGCAACTTCGAATTTTATTTGAGATATTTTGCACCAATTTCCCAGAAAATGATGATTTTGTTCTCATGAACTCATGGGATGGAAACGCTGCTTTACTCGCAAATGTTTTAAGTTATAAGTTAAATTCGCAATTTTGGATGGACACATAGATATACATCCACAGATGTAATTTAAAAATGTCAAATAAAGCAAAACAAAAAACTGGGATGTAATAATGCACTGCAAAATTTCAATTTAAACTACTCTGTCTCAATGCATGGCCCAGTTTACTTTCATTTTAAGTGCATTACTCTGTTTATGTATGTGTATTACTGTTTTTTTGTTGTTGTTTTTTTGTCCAGAGACAAAATTTCTGAAACTTTCAATAATTTTTTTCAATATTCTGTGGTAATCAACATTATACTGCAAATGTTAAAGGTAGAACTTAACTTCTGTTGAACCCAGAACATTCCTTTTTAGGAATCAAATGTGATTTGGAGAATGTATTTGAGGATATTTGTATCTTTCTTTGTATCTTTATCTGGCAGTCATGTGGTAAAATATAAAATTCAAGAGATGTTTTCAACTGATGTCTTATTTTTAAGGGCAGAATGTCTGTTGGCTTTAAAGGGTGAGGCTCTACAGTCCATGATGTCATGGCTAGTCTTGCTTTGCCAGCATGTTAGTCAGTGTGTGTGTGTGTGTGTGTGTGTGTGTGTGTGTGTGTGTGTGATTTCAAACATCTATGCATGTTAATCGGTTTATGTAGCAGGACCAAGTGCAAACAAATCTTTTCACGCATACACAGTACACACACACACACACACACACACACACACACACACACACACACACACACAGACACACACACAGACACACACTCATGCACATTACGCAGTCTATACTCACAAGCACATGATTCCAATAAGACTCTTTATGGAAAAACACTCTAAGAAAAACACATGACAAGCCTGTGCCCCATTGCTGTCTTTATACATGCGTTTAATTCATTATGCAACTCTAATATGAAATGTAATTGAAATTAATTTTAAAATACAGATAAATAATGTACATGAAATATAGTTGTGCACAGTACATTGCTCAATTGATCAGTTTGTTGAACAGTGGAAACCTGTTTGAAAATAAGTTTTGCCGTTCTCTACAGTGACACTAGAGACAGAAGTTGTACAGTTCATCTTTACAATTTTTCTCAGATGCTTTGGCACATTTTTGAACAATAACTTTAAAAAAAAAAAAAAATAGTCTTGACATTCTTTAAATGGGGTCATGAACTGCATTTTTAATTTTTATTTTATAATGTTTCTTTGAGATCCACTTATAATGTTATTGTAAGGGTTATGTCTCATTTGTTCTGTGTTTGACCTTTAGTTGGTTTTCACCGTTTCTAGATCAGTTTCCTTTGTCTGGGTTCCTTAGTTTGTTGCCATGGTTTTTTATTGCTTGATTGAGTTGTATCACCTGTGTCTCGTTTCTTTGATTAGTTTGCTTGTCTATTTAAACCCTGTGTTTGTTCTGTTCTTTGTCTTATCTTATCCATGTGTACCGGTTGTTCTGTTTGTGCTTTGCTACCCTGAGATTTTAGTTTCTTTGAGTTTATATTTAATAAAATAACTGCTGTGTTTAGATCCTGTTCATCTCATTCCATGATCTGCAACTGATCGTGACAGAAGATCACACCGAAAATCATGGATCTAGCAACATTTCGGATCCTCCTCCTCTTCCAGGGAGATCACTCCCTTGATGAGCACACAGAGAATTTCTTAGATCTGGCTCATCTTGTGCATTACGACGACTGTCTCTGTGTGTTTTTCCTTGCAGGGCTCAATGCTCAGACAAAGTCATACCTGTCTGGAGACGGCCATCATGGGAGCTTCTAGGAATTCATTGACTGGGTATTGGTGAGTGAGAGGATCCTTAATCACCAGAGCCATGTCAGCCGCCTAGCACGTCCATCGCGAATAGAATGCCAGAGCCCCGTGCAGACACTGAGACCGAGCCCGTCACGGTGCCAGCACCAGAGCCAATGCCTAAGCCTATTATCACCGAACCCAACAATATGTCTGAACAGGTGTGAGAGACGCAATATCATCTGTCCCTGAGGGTGTCCTTGTGGAGTACGAGGGAATGGAGTGGAGCCCCACCCATACTCCAGCGGCTGTGGTAAATGACCTGAATTCTAGCCCCCTTTATTGAGGAGTGTGAGGAAATTAAATCCATGGCTGTTTCGTTGCCCAGTGCCATGTCAGCTATGTCTGTGATGTTCCCACCCTGCCTCCACCTCCCACCTCCTCTGTTCCGTTTCGGCCAAGGAGGCCATTCCTGAATTATTTTTCTGTCTCGTGTCAGCCAAGGAGGCCATTTTGAACTCTCTGCCTGCCCTGTATCACTCATGTGCCCCTGTAACCCCCTGCCTGAGCTACCCAGTTCTTAGGCTCTGTCTCCGCTGGCTCCACTCAGCCCTTCAGCTCCTCCTACACTAGCTTCGCCTTGCAGCCTGGATCTGCCTTGTGCTTCCTGTTTGCCAGCTCTGCCCGGGTTTGTCAATCCACTAGCACCACCTCGAACCTCAAAGCCCGTCATTCCAGCTCGGCCTGTCAACCAGTTGGCTCTGCATTGGCTCCTCCTTCCCTCGGCTCCACCTGGGGCCATTGTTCTTTTGACTCCTCCAGGCTCCTTCATCCCTCCGGCTCTGCCTTGTTCAGTTGTCACTCTGCCTACGCCATGGACTTCCGGTCCCTGGGCTGTGCCTCGTCCCTCCACCCAGCTCCTCCTTCCCTCCAACTCTGCATTGGTCCTTAATCGCTCCACCTCGGTCCTCCGGCACCCTGGCTCCACCTCGGCCGTTCGTCTCGTTCGTCTCGTTCGTTGTCCGGTCTCTCCGGCTCTTCAGCTCCGTCTGGATCTCCTACACCACCTGCTTTGTCTCAGTCAGTCGTCCCCCTGGTTCCACCTGGTACTGCCACCCAGGCTCCCCCAAGGCTCCTTCCTCCCTCGACTCCACCATGAGCCTGCATCCTGGTTCTCCTGCTCTGTGTTACTCCCTGCTTCCTCCCGCCTTTGTCTCCGCCCTGGTTGCTGGCTTTGTAAATGGTTACAGGAAAAACTGGGCATCATACACTAAACTACCAGACTTTCAGCTTGCTCTAAATGCAACAAACTTGCACACAAAAGAACAATATGTGTTCTAAAATCGACTCAAAATATCAAACATGTTTGACCTCCTCTGACTGGATGGAATCATAGTCTAAAGGTTAAAAAAAAAAATGTGTGTGTACCTGATTTTCTGTGAAATCTATGAACTCCACTGCCCAAAATCTGCAGACTGGCTCTGACTTTCAGCAATTAGCACTGAGACCTCCAGACTGCAAATCAGAGAAAATTCTGTGCAGAAGTCACTTGGCGTATTCCAGCCTTTACACAATTATGCTGATGACTTTACCACAATTATATCTTTCTGGTACAAGAGAATGTGAAGATAAGTGAAGAGAAGGGAAGTTTAAACTCTGCTGTGTGTGTGTGTGTGTGTGTGTGCGTGCACATGTTTGTGTGTTTCCTGTACAGGTAAGACTCAGTGCAGCGATCAGGGCCTGTATGTATAAAACTTCTCAGAAATGCTCTTAAGAATAGTCTTAAGTTTAAACTTAAGTGTCAAAAAATTCTTAGTAAAGAGTAGGACTTTTCTAAGAGTAGGAGACTTTTATAAAGAAGCTAAAAGCAACTAGTTTTTAGTGCTGACTTAAGTGTTGTGAACTAAGGACTACAATGATGTCAACTCAAAATGGCCGCCCTCAACCTCTGAATCAGCCAATCAGCAAGGGTGAAGTCACAGCAGCACAACACCAATAATTTAATGTTATTATAAAAAAATAAAATAAAATCATTTAAAAAGACACTGAAACGTTTTAATATTTTAATTTATTTTTAAAAATAAGTTTGCACAATGCAAAGCTATCACAAATTAGTATTGATGGTGTGAAATCTTTTTCTATTGATATGTCTCCTCATTTACAATTGGAGCAATGATGTGAACACGAGTTCCATCAACGCTCCAACAACTCCAGGGAAGCCCACTATCAACATAAAAGTGGCTTGCTTTTGCCGCATGGTTTGATTGTCAGTTGGAAAGTCAATGAACTGCCATAGAGTAGTGGGCCAAATGTGATGTCCAGCCATATGAAAATTGACATCTTCAACCTTAATTCAAATATTTTTAAAAATGTGTTAAAAGATGTAAGCATATCGTGTAGCTGTGCTTGGAGTCAATTGTTTCATGTGTGATAATGAAATTAAATTTCAAATTATTTCAAAGGCTGTCATGCAAAGAAATTATGAACACGTAAAAACAAGAGAACCAATGAAATATTAAAAACTGATTATGTTGTAGTCAATATCATATTTTAAAACATTTAAATAATATAAACATAAAAATAAAAATATTTTCCTCATATTTTGATGGTTTAAGCAAAATTGTAGGGTCATTAAAAAAAAAAAAAAAAACTTTGCACATCAATTTTGGCCACTATGTTTGGTGTGGTAAGTTTAGCAATAATTAGTATACTATTTAAGGGCCTGCTTACTGATGGGTCAAGTCAAGTCACCTTTATTTATATAGCGCTTTTTACAATGTAGATTGTGTCAAAGCAGCTTTACATTGATAACTGGTACATTATTTGGCTGCACAGCAGCTCTAAGTCATCACTGGTGCACTGCTGCAGTTTTACAGTTACCAAAAAATGTAATTACTATTTCATTTCTACAGTCAGAGCATTGATTTGTAGAGTGGGAGAAGTTATTACATTTAAAGTTATAAAAAGTTTATTCAAAGTCATTAAAGGTGGACTGTTTCAAATACACTGTTTGGAAGTTAGTCAGGCCGATACCAGCAACAAACGCGTAACCAATCAGCATTAGGGGGCGTATGACGAGCAAGAGGGAGATTTGAAAATGAGAAAAAAAAAAACTGCAGAATGAGAGATGGGACACAATACAAAAGAGCTCAAAAGAATATCACTGAAATGAAGGTTTATGACTGGGCAAGCACTTTAGGACCCGCTTTTATATTAGAAAAGCTTTCCAGCGCTGGAGAGAGCTAATAGGGAAGGCCTGAAAACAGACGCGGAGGCTGCTTTGAACCCGCTCATGTGATTGTCTGGAGCTGCTGTGCTGTTGGTGATTAACAACAAACTCTTGTTTGTATTTACTCTTGTGTACTGTACGTTCATTTTTTTTTTTGTGTGTGCTTCCTTGTCGTTCGTTCATTATCTGCGCTTTATTTTTCGTGAAGCATTTTGTTGCGCGTCAGCTGTGATAAACAGACATCCACTCGCATTGCGTGTGTAACAATGGCCAGATAGTGAGAGTTTTGCAGTTAAATTACTGCACACTGATGCCCGCTAGTGAATGAGGCTTTTAGCGTCATTAGTAGTGCATTCGCCTCGCATGCCAGCAGCGATCGGGCCGAGGTTCCAGACCGACTCGGAGCAGGGTGGTTAGTATTGGAGTGTGAGTTTTGGAGGTGGCGCAATGAAGAGAGGGGTGGGTTTGTTTGGGTTGATTTCAAATATCAACGGTGTTCAACAACGAATTTGAGAAATCGCATACAGCACCTTTAAATGTATTAAAATGCATTAAACATTAATTATTGTTTAAGTAATATTTATTAAATTTATTACATTTATTTAAAGTTATAACATTTCTTATTAGGTCAGTTACAAAAAGAATTGACAATCAAGTTTATATCATTTTATCAACTCCATGTCATCATATAACTCCAATACATCATATCTTCATTGGAGAGCATGTATCTCCTCTTCTTTGCTGCCATCTTGTAACCTCTGCAGCTCTCCTAAATAATTTAGGAGCTAAGACCTAGTCTTGACACTTAGGAACCTTTATGAATCATACTTATTCTTAAGTCTAGGAATGAGAGTAAAATTACGTCATTCTTAGAATTTTGACACACTTAAGACTAAAATTTTACTCTGAGCGGCTTTTTACATACGGGTCCAGGAAACAGCTTCCTGAACTCCCATCACTGAGTGATAGCCAGAGACGATTACTGTGTTTTTCTGGACAACAACTTGCCTTAATTTAAACTTAAGTTATAAAATATATAACATAAAAATATAAAGATTTTTATTATTTGTATTATTTTTTTTTTTGGAAAAGAAAAGGGTTGCTGATATATTTACATGCTTACTGACTTCATGTACAGGTACAGTCTTTAAAGAAAAACGTTTACTGACATTTATTCATAAACCAAGTTACAGCAGCTGGAGTGCGACTGCCGTGTGTCAGATGACCTGATGGGAATAAAAGGGCTCATTATGCAGTGTTAAAATAAAACTAGATAGATAGATAGATAGATAGATGGATAGATCGATCGATCGATCGATCGATCTTGACACCTGAATGAGCTCAAAAATAGTAATGCACAACTAAGTAACACAAATTAAATATATTTGTCTACTGAAGTGATTTGAACATTCAGACTGTTATTTTGGATGTGGGCCACTAGATGGCAGTAAATAATTAGAGAACAGGAACTGGTGGAAACATGAACCAGAATGGCATACAGTAATACATTTTGTAGTATATACACTGTGCCATTACGTGAATTTTCTGTATGTATGAAATACCCAGATGATCTACATATGTTTTTATTCCATAATGTCTACTTTCTAACATTTATACTACTATTAATAAATAGTTTGTTAGATTTATATAGCATGTCTAACACTCAACACATCACAAACTGATATAGCAACTTACTCTTCCTCTGAAACAGCTTTTCTTTTTCTTTTCACTTGGGTAACACTTTACAATAAGGTCCCATTAGTTAACTTTAGTTAATGAATTAACTAATTTTAACTAACAACGAGCAACACATTTATTACAGTATTTCATAATCTTTGTTAACTTTAGTTTATAAAAACACAACTGTTCATTGTTAGTTTATGTTAGCTCAAGTCCAAATTAACAATAATTAATATAAATAAATGCTTTAGAAGTATTTTAGTTAGTTTATGATAATTAATCGTAAGAAAAGGAACCTTATTGTAAAGTGTTACCGGATTATTGCAGTTAACTAAAACTAAAACCATACAAAAACATTTTTGTTGCTTAAACAGTAACTGAAATAAAATAAACTGTAAAACATAAACTTATTCTATTTCAGCTAGATACCAAGGTAACATTTCTCATTTTCTTTTAGTTTAACTTGATGTACAAAAATAGCTGAAATATAAATGAATAAAAACTATATAGACGTATGGAACGTCAAGTCAAGTCACCTTTATTTATATAGCGCTTTTTACAATGTAGATTGTGTCAAACGTCTAAATATATAGATTTGAAAATGACAAAAACACAACAGAATTACTAACACTTTAAGTAAAATGAAAATAGAAAAATAAAAACTAAACAAAAAAACAAAGTTTTTGGCTATTAGTATGAATTTGTCAGCCTTAAAGGTGCAGTAGGTGATCTGGGAAATGCTAACGTTAGACTGCTAGCATTGAAAGCATTCGATCCCACCCTCCCTGCAAATCATCGTCCAAAGCGACGCCTCCTTCAAAACACATAATGCGTGCAGACCAGAAGCGAGAGGACCAGACAACGTTATTGGAATACCACATAAAGGTACACAAACTACATAAGCTATATTATGTATTACTATCAAAACACATCAAAATTGAATCATACCATGTACCTACCTGTCCAAAAGAAATACTGCAACCATAGCATCATCTTTCATAACCTTTGACTCCCGCAGTTGTCTCCAGCATGGAAAAGCAACAACGATGTTAATTCTGGTCTTAGCTCTTTTCTGATCTAGACGTTTTTTCGTCATAGCCTTTTCTAAGAAAAAAAGTACACTTCCATAATGTACTTAAAGTGCTCTATTTTCACACACTAATTTTATACTTAAGAAGTACTAAAGAAGAATTTTTAGTATATTAAGATAATCTTAAGAACATCTAAGTGTACTCAACTGTGCTATTTTGAGACACCATGAATATGAACTAAAATGTGCTTTTAACATACTATCTCTGTATTAAAAAATGTATTTAGTTACCACTTGTAGTACACTTAGATGTACTTCATCTAAAGAAGAATTTTTTGTATATTAAGTACAAAATTAGTGCGTGAAAATAGAGCACTTTAAGTACATTATGGAAGAGTTCTTTTTTTCACCTGGGTTGCCAGTGACACTGGTTAGGCTGTTGCTCTTTGCCATTCTCACTCTGTCTGCACAGCTTACAAGAAACGTGCTGAATGCTGATGACGTATGATGTCTGTGTGAATAGGCTGCGCAGTGGTATGCAAACACACATTGACCCACATGGAACACATGCTATCATTTCTTTCGGACCCAATGCAATGATTGAACAAACATTTTATGGTCCTACACCTTCCACAGATGATTATATATTTATAAAAATACATTTAGACTGCTTAACATAGTGATTGCTATCAGGATATGAGGAGACTTTCAGCCAGCATAACAAAAAAATTTTCTGTAGAGAATCAACTATTGCACCTTTAAGGTTGTTTAAGTAAGTGTAAGTAAAGTAACGTGTAGCCAAGTATGGCATCCTATACTCCAGAATTTGTGCTCTGCATTTCACCCATCCAAGTGCTCACACACAGCAGTGAAGTCAAGTCAAGTCATCTTCATTTATATAGCGCTTTTTACAATACAGATTGTTTCAAAGCAGCTTCACAGTGATAATAGGAAAATTAATGGACAGAGATTGTATTGGCTTTACAGCAGCTCTAGGAAAAAGTTATTATTGAGCTAAATTAAGTTTTTGATTGAATCACTTCCATTGTAAAAATCATTAATTATTAACTTAGGGTTTGCTTAAATGACACCTTTTTAACTGAAAACAGAAGACTTTTAATGCGTTCTTGCCATTCATTTACGTGTTTAGTCTATAGGTATGCGCGTTTGAATGTGTATGTGCGCAGACACTTAGTCTTTCTTTATAAAGTGACATCGCCAAATTACTTGTCTGGTCCGCATAATACAGAATTATTAGCCGTTTTCGCAGATCCATGCGAACTGGAATCATTTTGATAACGTTTTCTCTATACATAGGGAAAGGAAAGGGAAGGAGGCCTTCACAGGGGATAGTTTATTTGACACTTCAGGGCTGCGTTGTCGTCGTATCTAGGCGCCGGTCCTTCATCTCATCTGGATACAGCCTGGATCTGGCAGACTACGGTAAACCTCAGGATAAACAGAAAGAGACTAATATTAGCGTAGACGCCATTCTTTTTATGATGTAGCGAGTACATTTGGTGTTATGGGAAGTGTTCCCGGTTCCGGCTGACCTAACAATTTAGAATTATAGAAGATTTGAACAAGATTTGAATTATAGAAGTAGATAATGTGTTATGTGTACGCCACGTTAAAGAGATGTGTTTTTAGTCTAGATTTAAACTGACAGAGTGTGTCTGCTTCCCGAATAATGCTAGGAAGACTGCTCCAAAGTTTAGGTCCTAAAAAGGAAAATGATCTACCACCAGCAATTTTGATATTCTAGGTATTATCAACTGGCCAGAATTTTGAGATCACAATAGACGTGAAGGACTATAATGTGTTAAGAGCTCGCTCAAGTACTGAGGAGTTAAACCATTTAGTGCTTTGTAAGTAATTAGCAAGATTTTAAAATTTATTTGATGTTTAATAGGGAGCCAATGCAGTGTTGACAGAACCGGGCTAATATGGTCATACTTCCTGGTTCTAGTAAGAACTCTAGCTGCTGCATTTTGGACCAGCTGGAGTTTGTTTATTAAGCGTGCAGGGCAATCACCCAGTAGACTTAGCCTAGCCTTGAGGTCATGAACGCATGAACTAACTGTTCCGCATTTGTCATTGAGAGCATATGTTGTAATTTAGATATATTTTTACGATGGAAGAATGCGTTTTTCAAATGAAAGATTGGTATAAAAGAGCACACCCAGGTTCCTAACTGACGACAAAGACTTGACAGAACATCCATCAAGTGTTACAGTATTCTAGGTTATTACGTGCAGAGGTTTTTGGTCCAATAATTAGAATCTCTGTTTTTTCAGAATTTAGTAGGAAATTTCTAGTCATCCAGTTTTTTTTATATCAGCTATGCATTCCTGAGCCTTGCGGTACTCCATACTGAACTTGTGATGGATATGACATCTCTTTGTTTACTACTACAAACTGATAATGGTCAGATAAGTATGATTTGAACCATGCCAATGCAATTCCACTAATGCCAACATCATTTTTGAGTCTATTCAAAAGAATGTTGTGGTCGATAGTGTCAAATGCAGCACTAAGATCGTGTAACGAATGGACGTGATCAAAATGCTTTAGGCATCATAAAATCCTTCCTTTTCTCTCCCCTGTTGTTCAAACTAAGTCGTCGGCCCCAAAGAGTCACAAAACCAGTTCTCTTCAAAGGCCATTATCACCTTAGCTCCCATGAACAACCTTAGCAGAGACAGTGTCTGGAGCTCTCTGCTAGCTTCAAAGATAGAAGGTGATTCCCTCTCCCCCATCATCAGACAGTGGTGTTATAATGCATCATACTCTTAAAAGTTACAACCACAAATAGTTATTATAATGTACTATAACTACTGTTATGATTATTTATCAGTTGATACAACAAGTTGTTTATAATGTATTACGCATGCATTATAATGCATTAAGAATACCCTTATAATGCATTATAAATACAGGCTTTATAGAAAGTGTTACCAAAAATTCTATACATTTTGATAAAAATAATTGTAGTCCATAGTGAAATGCGGTCCGTTTGCCTATACGTCTCATTTTTGTTAATTTTAACCAACTCGTGAAACATGATCTCACACAGTTAATGAGTCAAAGTCTTATAATTAGACCTGCTGTGCGTCTTTGCTTAAGGAAATCAAATTATGTGCATATCTGCAGCAGGTTCATCCTGTCTGCTTCTACAAACCCCAAACTACATCATGCTTTTTAGACTCAGACTTACATTGGCAAGTTTCCATGAGGTGATTATTGTGGGTGGATTTGATTACAGTACCATATTTATAGTATATC